>VXAA01003998.1:189739-207381 GCA_013399115.1 Anseranas semipalmata | reverse complement strand
GAGGCCTGCGCGCCGGCGGGGCGCCAGCGGCACGGTGGGCGTGCGGCCGCCGACGGGCGCCGTCGAAGCACTGGAGCTGAGCGCAAGAACTGCTGGACAGGGCGAGGTGAAGAGCGGCTGGGGGTAAATCCGCATCGAGGAGACGCGGGTAACCGTTATACGGTAACGAAAAGGCAGCTGCCCGCTGACAAAGCCAACAGCCCCCCGCGTTTGCAAAAAGTTAACCCCTGAAGTCACCACAGTTACGCCCAGTGTTTATAAACACGTTTACTGATCTTAATGGATTAAAGGGTGCTGCTTACTAGACAAATCACAGAAGATTGTACACCACAATCGCCATGTAAAGCAATTTTATCCTGCTTAGAATACCACCTCCCCCTTTCAGCTAGGAGTGGGAAGAAAAGGAGACATTTCTGAACAATGTAGAAGTGCTTATAAAAATTCCCCCTTTAAGAACTGTCACCATCTCCTACCTCAACAACCTGAAGAGGCAGGAGTAACAACTAGAAAGCACATGCAGCACTCTTCAACCTGAAGTTTTGAAAAATATGTGGAAACATTAAATATATCTAAGCATGCTCTGATACACAAACACTTAATTTGAGGAAGGTTTCTTTCAGTCCCTTCCTAGCCCCTAACAAGGACTGGCTTAGATCATATAATAAATCATGGCCTTTCCTTGTTCAGTGTTGTACCTTTATAGGGCCACGTGAGGTTTATCAGCCCCGAGCACGGCTTGCAGACAAAGCTGTGCTGCTGCTCCACCCCTCCAAGCTGAATTTCTGCCATCAGGGCCCAAGGGCACTGGTCTCAGCGCAGGCCCAAGCAGAAAACTAAGGTCCACTGTGGCAGATTTACACATTTCTTTCCACAGCATCTTTACCCTGGTGCCCTTGTGCAAGTGTTGGTTTGTCTGAAAGTCAGTATTACAAGAGGAAAATGGTCAGCAGGGGACTAGCATGTCTCACCAGGAAACAAGTAGGTAAGTTGTTTAGATTTCTGAAATGACTGAGCTGAAACATTCCAGCACATTTAAAATACGTGCTTCAATGTTAATACTAATTTATTCTTATTTCTTTCTCTTAGCTTTTTTTTTTTTTTTTAAAAAAAAAAGGGTAGCCATGTCTCTCAAACTGCAGTTGGTGCTGAGAACCTGTGCTGGCATCAGACAAAAGTACCCTCAGCTGCCCTGACTCAAACACATACTTTGTGTTCCATGATTGCTGTCCAGCAGTACTTTCTGATCAGAAAAAAGTCCGCTGGTTTGGCAACCTGATTCTGAGGCTTTTGGCTGGAAAACATTAAACTACTGAAGTAATTATTTACACACGAAGTAAGTATTAAAACAGAACCACTCTGCATTACAAAAATACCATTTCACCATGATTAGCTCACTAACTTTTTTTTGTTAATAAGCAACATGAAACAGACCGCAGATCCAGTCCCTTTCTTCTTAATGCACTGATACAGTCACTGACTCTACAAAAAATGTTCTTCAGTAAGTGAAAACACAAGCAAGGTTTCTGTCGCTTTAACACACTAACATGGTTACTGTCATAGTATTCTTGACAGGCATGCTGAAATCTTAGCTTATGAAAAAGTAGAGGTAGTGTGTTTTTAAGCAATAGGCTAGAGCTTGAAAAGGTTTCAAGATGCTTGTCCATGTCTATATATCTACATACAGTTGTGTTAACACACAGGAGAAGCACAGTACTTCGGTAAAATTGTTCTTGAAGTTATTTAAAAAAAAAAAACTGTCTGAAGAATGTAATTTACTGATTCTATCTTCAAAGCTCTAGATCTATGTTTCTAACATAGCCATACTTCAAATTAAGAGTGATGGAGCTTTTGTCTGCAGTACACATATAAGATGACAAACACGTAACATGGCAACCTTTCCTTCTCTTCATTGACATAAGCAATTAGGTAGAAGTTAGTAGAGGCTTAATCCAAGAGCAGATTATGGTTCCGATTCAGCAAACCATTAAAACACAAAGTGTGAGAACCTAACCTGTTTGAGATTACTTAGAAGCTCCGCAGAAGTCCTAGAAACAGATTCTGCTGCATGCTCTGCACAGCCAGTCATAAAATTTCTTCTGGTACAACCCACTGAAATCACGGCGTTAAGGATGGGAACTGGAACCACCATGCAGCTGTCAGAGACTGGATAAACTGGACAGACCCCCAGCAGTGCTCAGTTACATTGATACGTCTGTCTAGGAAAAGTCCAGAATCATGCAGCCAAAATGGTGGCTGCTAGTCGCCTCCTATTACATAAAAATTCAAGTGCAAGGTATAGAATCATACTAACCCTACAATGAGTAGTGCTTAAAGATAACCACTAACTGCTGTGCATTAGAAAACAACTGAAAGTAGTTGAAATCTTGGCTCAAATCCTATGCAAATGTTAATTTAAATGAGCTTCCTGATCTCCCTGTAGTACCTGGAGGACAGCTGCTTACATCAAAAAACAGAGCTGAAAGAACTCACTGGTCCTTCACCAGAACAACGCTAACAGCCTTCAGCTTTGAGACAGAAATAACAAGCATTATTTTCAGCCTTATCTATAGATACTGTATCAATGTATCATTCACCATTGTAATTTAGCCCTTCCTGTTATTTTTCTTAAAGTAGTTTCCGTCTGTCTGAACTTTCATAGAATATAAAACTGTACCTCCGCTAAAGCAACATTACAATCTTATGACCTTCAGTCAATTTTATTTGCATACATTTTATTAAAATTCTTTTATGAAAAATAAGTTTAGTTTCAATAACTTTGCTGCATTCTAAAATTGTTTTAAAAGCATGAGCTGTAACAAATAGAGGGTATTGGCATCCATGGACAGGAAATATCAAAAGAACAGGTCCTAGTTAAGAATTAATTACTATATGAAAATCAGCATTTTATTTCCTGCATTGCTGTAATTGTTCCTAGATGTATTTGACTGTGCAAATGGAAAAATATCTACTCTTCAGCTGTCCTGAATATCATTAAAAATTACAAATCCTTCTGACCCTCTTTCCATTTCTGTAATGTTACATTTAAATGAAGGGTTCTATTATAAAGGCAAATTGGATCTAATCATGACAGAAAAGGCATAATTTATCAATAAAAAATAAGCTCCCCAATTTATTGATTCTTATTATTATAATATTGGTTAGTCAATTTGCTTAAGCGCAAAGCAGTAGCTAAACAGAATTAAGTATGCTGAAGTATAGACTAATTAACATAATTTTCCAAGGTTGCAGGTGACCACAGGCTGGGAATAAACATAATGTCTGATTCCCAGGACATTAGTATCAATAACCACCTGAGACACAACCTTCAAAAGAATGCAGTGGAGTACAAACTTGTCAAGAGTTAATTTTATCGTGGATGAAACTTGTTTGTAGCTCCTCCAGCTATTTGAACGTGGAGCACATCTCCAGCTGTTGGCTTTGTATTTTCAGGTTCTCACAAATAACGATGGATAAATTTTTGCACTGTGGATTCAATCAGATATTTGGCAAAGATGTTGACAGAGAATTCTATGTAGACTGTACAGACTAATGGATTGATTTAAGAATTTAAGATATAGAATGTATTTAAATAAAACAATCACAAAAGCATTTCAGAAACATTTTTAGGGTGTTTTGGGGAAAGCTTTATCACAAGTATATTCTCTGAGCCACATAACTCATAGCGAGTAGTACAGGCATAGAATGGGATAGAGAAGATGAAAAAGTAACTCTGATTTTCTTAAAAGCAAATATTTAAAAGTTCTAAAGGAAACCCTGAAGCCCTTTTGTAATTAAAGATGAAAGTGTTTTAGCCTAATAAGACTAGATCCCTGCAGTATTATTACATGTTTTACTGCAGTGTTAAAGCTATTGAAATTCTGGAGCATTTTCCACACTATTTTCTCTCCCATTATCAATATTTTATTTTCTGCTATAAATTATTACAAAAGCAATAGTTAAGGTATCAGTGCCTATTTTCAAATATGGAATCTGACAAAAATATAATAAGCTACTTTTTAGCTGTTTGTAGGCATAGATTTAAAATACAGCTAAAATTAGACATGAAAGTTTGAAATAGAGATTCATTATTTTCCTTCTCTATTTGCTTGGTTACTGATTGGATTCATTAACATATCATTTATAACAACACCTATCTACTTTCTCATCACTAAATCACTTATCCCAACAAAACATTTCAGATTTTATGGTATTTTGAGAAGACATCTGTTCATGGGAACTATAATATAAATTAGTATTCTGTTTCCAGCTCTTCAGGACAGCATTTCAGAGAAAAAGGTGAGCTTGAGCTTATGAAGATATAATAAACCAGGCTCTCCCAAAAATGATTACTTAAATGTTCAGTTTTAACAGAAAATAGCAAACATTTGAAACAACTACCATACAAATGAATAAACATCTTAAAAGTTATCCTTCCATTTCTTGAAATACCACAAAGACATCAACTGTAACCTAAAGAGAAGCAAAAAATGAGAAGCAGGCACTGAAATATACTACAGTTTTAGAGTACACCAAGAATATTGCCAAGACAGTTAATAGTTTATCTGGTCAATTTGTACTTGAAAGATTTCCAGTCCTGATAGTGTCATGTACAGACAGTTGTATTCAATAGCTACATTAATTTATAGGCCAAAGCTGGAATTCAGATTAAGTCAATTTAAATTCTGAAGAACATTTCAGACCACCTAGTTTGTGGCACCACCCACAATTAATTTTGGTCTCTACCCTGCAGATCAGGTATCCCCATTTGGCAATCCATCGCTGCCTTTCCTCTGTCCCTTCCTTTCAAAAGCCTATTTCATATCATTTCTTTGCACCTTAATACCGCTATATTTATTGAATACTTTTTTATACTCTAGTAGTTGGGACGTGCGTGCCTCTTCTATTTGAAGAAGGATGGTAACGTCTCATCAAGTGAAGAGAATCAATTGCAAGAAAAAAAATTTCATAGGAACAGGAGTTTGCTGGTGGAAAAGCAAAGTAGGAGTATGGATTTTCAAGTGGTGTCCACAATTCTTGGCACAAATGCATTGCAAAAGACTTTTACAGCCCACCCGGAGTTCCTCATTGATCCTGCTTCAAGCTTGCCTGAAACAAAGGCCTAAAAGAACAAGAATCAATTCAAACGGTTTCTCCCCTTTCTGTGCAACTCGAAATACATAGGGATAGCTGAACTGTTGCTAAATGTTTCTATACATATAAAGAAAGATCCATTTATCCCCATGTATATTCTTTTTGCCTTAGAACCTCAAGCTCTTTCAGATATCTAGATATTTTTGTATTTTTCTACCCCACATGCTACTGCCCAAACTATCAATGTCTCTTAATAAGCCCCTGGCCAATCTAATTTTGTCAAATTTGACATAGGAAAAAACAGGGAAGAAATTAAGAAAATCAGCCCCAACTGATCTCTTTCCAGCCCCCACCCTCCACCCCATACTTTCAACATTGCATGATGCTGAGAGCCAGATGATAACCAGCTGAGTAAAAATAGAAAACACTTCCCTAGACACACAATCATACTTGTGGCTCTCAACTGAAAAAAAAAAAAATCTTCTTGCCTGACTAGATTGGATTATTAAGTGATAAAAAACTTGTTGGGCTAGTCCTATCTGCCTCTGACACTCCTCAGTGCTAACTTGAGGACATTTGAAAATTTTCCCTTCTTTACAGATTAGAATTCATACACCTTGCATGCAGGATTTTGCTCTCCCACACAGTGCTCCTGGAAGAATAACTATTCAAAACCTAAGCTCAAAAGCACGTGAAAGAAATACCATCAGCTATGATGTTTCAGACCGATCATTTGTTAAAAGCAGCAAGACTTGTGAAGCACAGAAGATCATCATTAGCAAATAGGTGTAAAGCTAGTAAAGAATCATGTTTTCTGAAGTTCTTTAAAGCCAGAAAATTTTAAATGAACTCCTTTTAAAGTGGACTTACATTTTTTTATCAATTCTGAGAACTTGGCAGCCCTTCTGTATGCCAGATGAGGTCACAAATCATTCTCAAAACACCTCTGACAAAGTATAAATACCATAGCAGAGTATGTCTAAGTCACGCTAACATGTCTGGCTGGCATAGCTACAATAGCAAAGTTGATAAGGTACCAATCAGCTTATCTGCAGCATTCATTTCATGAAGAGGTCATTTCTTCTTTTGTTCTATGAAGTGAAACGGTGCCAAAGCATTCCAGAACTGCTTAAACAATAGCAGCATCTACCTCCGCTAAGAGGTTAACAGTTTGTACCTTTTTGCTAGCTTAATTATTTTCCTTAGAACATACCATAACACATTAGGAACTTCAGCAAATGACCTGCCAAATATGGCTTTTATCCTAGGAAGTGAATCAACTTCTTGTGACAAGACTTCCAGATTCCAATTGCCTTCTGACTGTAGCCATGACCAGGCTTCTTAAAATTTACTTAACATTCATTTCCTATTTTTCCTTAAATAATTTCTAACTCTATCTTAATTTCTGGTCTTTAACAGTGCTATAAAGCAGTAGGTATCAAATTCTGACATAGGATTATTTAGACTCTGCTGCCAGTTTTGCAAATACCTCACATTTACAGAAATCGTTTATCATAGAATCTTAGAACTAGACTTTGCACTAAAAAGGAAGCTTGAAACATTCCAAGAGGAACAACTTGATAGCAACATTATTCTTCACCTGTATTAGCCAGCAAGGTACACTTGTAGCAAAGAGGGCTAACAGCAGGAGGAGTGCTGCCAGCAGGTGGAGGCAGGCGATCCTTCCCCTCCACTGTGGCCTCACCGGTGCTGGGTCCAGCTGTGGGCTCCCCAGTACAAGAGAGACATGGACTACTACCGGAGAGTACGGCAAAGGGCTGTGAAGATGAAGAGACTGGAGCATCCCTCCCATGAGGAAAGGCTGAGAGCTGGGACTGCTTAGTCTACAGAAGGCTCAGGAGTGGATCTCATTGATATGTGCAGATACCCAACAAAAGGGTGCAAAGACGACAGAGACGGGCTACTTCCAGTGGCACCCAGTGACAGGACAAGAGAACAGACAAACTGAAACACTGGGTTCCATCTGAACATCAGGAAACACTTTTATACTGTGTGACCTGGCACAAGTTGTCCAGAGAGGTTGTGGAGTCTCCCTCCTTGGAGATATTCAAAAGCTGCCTGGACATGGTCCTGGGCAAGTGGATTTCAGTGGCCCTGGCTTGACCAGTTGTTTTGGACAGGATGACCTTCACAGGTCACTTCCAACCTCAGCAATTCTGTGATAAAAATAAACAATTGCAGAAGTTTTTTCTTCTGCAATTTCTGAACGAGTATTTTTATTTGTTCTTCTCTGGCACAAACACACAGATCTTTGATTTTTCCAAATAGAATCAAACTCAGATCAGCAGAAACATGAAAGGCAGTATCAGAATCTCCAATATGAAAATATCCTAGCATTTAACTTTAAGGAGGCAGCAGTGATGAGTTCGCTCAGCACCACTTTCTGAAACAAGCTGCAGATGAAGTGTAGTGTGGGAGGAAAAGAACTACTGTATTCACACACAAGAGGAAAGAAAAGACGACTCAAATGTATTCAAGATTTAGAAGCTCCTATCACTGATGTTGTTTCCATAGCAACTAAAATACTTCAAAGCAGGGTGAGGATTTTAAAGGACAGCACCACATATATTAAATATTAAAAACAGATACTGCCTACCAACTGATGATCTGAGGTTTGGACTGGTGAACTCGCACAGTTCATTAGAATTATTTCTTGTTAAGGAGGTAAGATCTAATGAGACTACCTTATTAAAAATAAGACTGCAACAGTAAATGAATTACAATAAAACACCCCTGGTATGTGACATCCTGTCTCCCAGTTCTTTAGCAGGCTAAACCCGAGATGAACAGTGCACTACCAGTTGGTGCAGTTCTGCCTAGCACACTCACCACTGTCAAAGGTGGTATCCAACATAATCTCCCTCCTTGGTCAGAATATGTGGTGTATGTGACCCCAAGGAAAGACAGGATGGAGTAGATAAGAGGCATCCATTGCACTAAGCTTAATAAGATGATCCAACTGATTTGCACTATTTACGTTTTTATCACTTCCTTGTCCTATCTCCAGCTGAGAGATTTGATATAACTGCCCTTTTCTTAAAAAAGACAGGCAGCCAAAGGAGAGAATTTATACTTATTAAGCTTAGGGAAGACAAAGCAAGACAATACCCATCCTAGAAAGAATATTTAGCATTAGAAAAATGCTTGCAACAGAGAAGATGGAAATTTAGTTCTGCTGGACCAAGGCCATAATCAGTCTCTTCAACAGCAAATTGCTGTTGTTGAACTGTTGACTGGCAAATAACACTATTTTAATATCTAGTTGAGCCCGTCCCCCCAGAAAATCTACCCCCCCTGCAGATAATTCACTCATTTATCACCATTTCTAAGAAATGAAACATCATAAGCTCCTAATCTAACCACTGCTCAGACTCAATAAATAGCTTTTACAAAGGCAGAAAAACCATTATGAACTGTGTATTTCTACACTGCACCATGCTACATCTAATGCGCAGTACAACTTCAGAATTTTCAAAAGTATAAAAATTACTTCGGAAGCAAAATCCAATTTCAAGTTATTTAGCCACTTAGTAAGGCTGTGTGCTTCCAGTCTCACCCTCACACATGGTAAGGGACATGGCCACAGGAATGCAGAATGACAAATGCGGATTTCTACCTTCAGCAATTGACTTCAAGAACTGGATTGCAAAGACTTTCATGTGTGTCATGAAAGGGAAACTTCGTGGAAGATCAGTCTGAAGCTAGGCTTCAGAAGGCTGTTAACAACACTGTTAGGATCTTCAGAGCTGCCCAGTTAGCATCTAAGAAGTGAAATAAGTTCAGTATACTATTTTCAAATACCTGTTTTGGTGTAATTATAATTTTAAACATTGTGTCAATAATCTCCATGGAAAGTCAACATCTATCCAAAACCACTTCAGTTGATTTTTTCCTTATCTAGAATTTCTTTCAAGTACCTTTTCCTTTTAGAAGTTAGTACCCTAGTAACCTAGCATTCACACAAGAGGTAGAATACCTATAAGAAAAATATATAGTAGTTTTCCAACATGCCAGAATTATGCAGAAAATTCCTGCATTGTATTGCTAGTTTTACTCACGTCACCAGAACAAAATGAGGAAAAACATGATACTTTTTTTNCACACACACACACACACCACACTCAGTGGAGAAAAGGATGTAGGTGGGGAGTATAATTGACACTAATTATTTGTAGGAAAGGTCAGGGTTACCTTTTACCAACTGCGTGAGGCAGCTGATTATCTGTCACATCTCTGGAGTGCAGTCATGAAACTGTCAGTGACTAAAGGACAAACAGGCCTTGGCTAGCAATCAAACTTGGCAACATTCAACAACACAACACAGCAGATGTCTTTTTAAAATAGGTAAATTGTAAGACACTAGATAGTGTGACATTAGATATCTGTAACGCTGAAAAGACTTGAGTGAAGACTATGGTTTAAGCATTTGATATGTAACTTGGTAGTATGATCTTCTCTACATTTGAAGAGCTAAAAAAGAGCATCTAAATCAAAAAATTCCAATTCAGTTTTGAACTCCCCCAGAAAGTTTTCAGTTTTAGAAGGACATGCATTTTAAATATATTTTTTTGATATAATAAACCTCAGTTTGAACACAAACTGCATATAGAAGGTAAAGGACAGACGGCTGTGTCAAAATATGTGGAAAACAAAGAACAGATTGTGTAGTATTAAAAACTACAGTACCTCAAAAAAATAGGAATTTGCTTGCCAAAGTCTCAGCAAATGCCCCTCTAAACAATGAAAGCCATCATACCACATTATAACTATTACTATTGCCAAAAAAAATGAGATCCAATACACCTAGTCTGATAACTGATTTGTTACCAGGATACTCAGTGTTTCAAGAAAAACATTTTTTAATATTTCCCTTGTGAAGTTTGCTATGCTTTAAGAAAAATGGAAATTCCACCCCTGAAATACACTCACTGGCTTTCCATTAAGTGGAATTGACAGGGATTAGGCAACTCAATTCCAAATAATACTGGCTTCATTTTTAATCTCAAAACTATCAGAATGGAAAAAATTTACATGCCCATACCCTTCTACTTAAGAAGCTAGCTTTTGCCTAACAAAATCCTTAAATGAAACAACACAAGTTAAGCAGGATTTCCCTTTATGTAATTTTGGACATATACATTGTAATCCTCACAAAACAGGCTTTGCTTTCAATTTTCCAGTCGGTTAACAGGATACTGCAGAGAGATTATTTATAGAATGAATTTTGTTTTGGAGTATAAACAGTTAATTTGCAGGTGTGGTAGGCAGTTCTGCACCAGTCGGTTTAAATGCTATCAGCTCTAGCTTTTGCCTACGCATACACAGCATTCAAACCATACTGAGAGATTACAGTGGAGAATCGTGACAGCATGACTCTTGATGCAGAGTATTGGTGGGGTCAGGGTATTTAAATAGCTACCTGGGTGGGTTTGTTCTGATATTAGGTAATACTACAAAAGCAGCATGCCAGGGTGACAGCTCTGGGGAAAATTTCTGGTTTCCTCAAATGTTTTATTACCAGATATTTAAAAATGCTTTTTTTTTTTTTTCCTAGTGAAAAATCAAAAGGTTGGGCCCTCCAGGTAATGAGCATGGTTTTGATTAGTAAGACTTCAGGCTAGCAAAACAGAGAAAACTAATTATGCAGACAAGTAATCCTTGTGCATAACAGTTGTCAGCTTTCCTTTTTTTTTTTTTTTCCCAAGTGCAATGCACAGTTGCACTGTTCAAGCTTCACAGAGCACACTGAAATCTGGCTCACATTTTTGCAGAAGCAAGCAAGCAGCTGTTTGCAAAATACTCCTGAATGGAAACACTGCATCTTCTTAGTTCTTCTCAACACAGACTCAAAGACATTTATGAATCAATGCACAAGCATTTAAGTAGGAATGCAATAACTGCACAAGCAAACTGAAAACCTATGCTGCTTTTGATTTATAACTGACCACCTTTGACTACAGGATTTTGATTGCTTATTTAAAGCTACAGCATTCATGTTTATTAACTAGAATAACTACTTTTAATTCCAGTATAGCAAAGTTTAAGATTAAAAGGCACAAAGGTGAACAATTCTTTCTGGCTCTGGCTACAGGACAGTGGCACAGCATGCACACATGGTTTGTGACAGGCCTGTAACTTTACCCATAAAAATGTGAAATGCCAATGACTTATTTGGATTCTATTGAATGCATCTAAACAAAGAGGAAGTTATTACATCTCTGCTTCACAGAGGGTCACAAAACAGGACAAGCATGATGAAAATCTTGGTATCCNCCCTCCAGGTAATGAGCATGGTTTTGATTAGTAAGACTTCAGGCTAGCAAAACAGAGAAAACTAATTATGCAGACAAGTAATCCTTGTGCATAACAGTTGTCAGCTTTCCTTTTTTTTTTTTTCTTCCCAAGTGCAATGCACAGTTGCACTGTTCAAGCTTCACAGAGCACACTGAAATCTGGCTCACATTTTTGCAGAAGCAAGCAAGCAGCTGTTTGCAAAATACTCCTGAATGGAAACACTGCATCTTCTTAGTTCTTCTCAACACAGACTCAAAGACATTTATGAATCAATGCACAAGCATTTAAGTAGGAATGCAATAACTGCACAAGCAAACTGAAAACCTATGCTGCTTTCGATTTATAACTGACCACCTTTGACTACAGGATTTTGATTGCTTATTTAAAGCTACAGCATTCATGTTTATTAACTAGAATAACTACTTTTAATTCCAGTATAGCAAAGTTTAAGATTAAAAGGCACAAAGGTGAACAATTCTTTCTGGCTCTGGCTACAGGACAGTGGCACAGCATGCACACATGGTTTGTGACAGGCCTGTAACTTTACCCATAAAAATGTGAAATGCCAATGACTTATTTGGATTCTATTGAATGCATCTAAACAAAGAGGAAGTTATTACATCTCTGCTTCACAGAGGGTCACAAAACAGGACAAGCATGATGAAAATCTTGGTATCCTTTTTGAATAACTGATTGACATCTCAGGATGAGAAAGACATCTCAATGCCAAAAATGAATAGAAACTGCAAAACCAATTAAGTATGCAATTCTTAGATCCAGGCTAAACCATTTACCATTCCTAAGTGTTTCACTGGATGTGAAAACATCTGCTGTATGAATGTATCTAGAAGCTATGTACACCTTACAACATGAATGGTGCCATATATGCATTATGATATCAGTGCATGGGACTCAATTTTAACATGCATTCAGCCTGTTCTTGTAGCTAACTAGCATTGATGCAGCTCAGGATTTCCAGGGACTGAGGTCTTGAATAACTTCAAAATTGGATACCTGAAGATGAAAAAAAATTTGAACAATGTTTTCGTCTTGGGTGCTTTGGATCTTTAGCACGATGAGAAAACATTTCAAAGACAACCAATATTGCCAGTTTTGAGTCAGTGAAGCAGATCTAGACAAACAATCTGCCAAAAATCATCTTATGGGTCAGTGACATTGAGAAATCTCAGGTTACTGGATCTTTTACCATTTTTCAATCCAACCTCCCCAGACAAGCCCCAAGATCTGACATTATACCAGTACCAACCTCAGGTCCCTCCATCAGTCAACACAGTGGGATATTATGCAACTTACACTGTTGCCTCTTTTAGTCAGCAGACCTCTCCATTCTGGCCAAGGCCTTGTATGCAACAGACAGAAGAATTCTTATTACATTTTAATCTGGAGGATAAATCTAAGTATTTCTTCCTTTTAATTATTTATTGAGTTATCAGAAAGCCTGATGATTTCTCTCTTCTTCTTCCTCCTCCCAGCATTTTTTTTTTTTGCGCATTGGCCAAGGTCAAAACTGAAGAAATGTTCAAGCTTTTAAATGAAAAAAGGGCTTGGAGTTTTGAAAATATGCTAGGAGGTAGAACTATAGTATTTTCAGTATACTAGTCCACACTGAAACAGAACTCAGTTTCCCACAGTTAGGGACACAGACAGTTTGTATTTATATAGTTATCTGTAGGCTGCACTCCCAATTCCAATGTGCAAATCCTCAACTACAAGAGTCTGACTCTAAATTCAAGGATACAAAAGGAAAACATAGGACTTCTCTTTGCACCTCTAAACTGTGTAAGTCCTTTCAATGTGGGGAAATTCAAAGAACAAAAATTCTATTGCCTGTGGAATCATTCATGGACTTTGAATAAAGACAAGTCCCAGTCATCTGTTTACATATTGTTTCTTGTTAGACAATTTGCTTTTGAAGAACTGTCGTCTCAAGAATATAAGTGCCAGCAAGTCAGTCTCAAGGAAACAAAAGTTTTCAACTTCATCCATTTTTTTATTTTTTATTTTTTAATAGTTTGCAATAAAACACATATTCCACACCAACTATTTTTGGTGGTTCTGCACTAGACGTTCACTTATAGCTAGTTATTGGCAGAATTTATTTTTAACCAGTACTTCAGGTATACTATCAAGTTTGTGATCTGACCAGACACATGGAGTCCCCAAAGTAAATGTCGATGAACCAAATTTCTTCTTTTTAATGAAAGCCACTGAAAGGGAAATAATATGAAAAGCATGATTCTCAGCATAAAGAAGAATCTAAAAAGTAATAGTATGGTGATGATTTTTTTTCCCCTTTGAGGAAAGCCATTTAAGAGCCTGTGGGAGTTAGATGTGCACTATATGAAGCTGCAGATTTCCCTCTTTCATATTTAGAATTTATGCAGACATTAGAAATTTGAGGGGAAAATCATTTCAAAATTGTGCACTGCTATCAGGTCCTTAATTTAAGTCCTCCTACTGAAATAAAAGATTTAAAACAGCAAGTGATTAAAGAATACCATGTTAAATAAACAGGCTTTTTTTTTCCCTTTCTTTTGCTACTTTTCATTAAAGCACTTCGGTTCTAGTAATTTGATCTCCTGAATAATAACAAAGTTAATTCTCAAAGCACCAAGAAACCTTGGGACAACATTGAGTAATCCCATTGCTGAATTTTAAACAGCCAACCCATTTATTACCTCATTTTTGTGATGCATAAGAGGCCACAATTTTCAGAATTCTTCTCCATTTTTTTTTTTTTTTTTTTTTGCATTTTGCTTTACATTTTATATGCCTTCACTAATGGAGTGAAATAGGTGAAAGTGATAAAGGCAGAAGTTACACCAATAATATCCGATGTGGGCATTAAAAGAAAGGTCAAGACCTTCTGTATTATAGATGTTTTCATAAGCCATCAGGATTTGTGTACCAAGAGTATTGTAAATGTGGCATCTGCTCAACTAGAAAAGCAGGGAGAACTTTCATAGCTCATGATAAAAGTTTTAGTGGTAATTAGCAACTACCATCAAATTACTGATAAATTTGTGAACAGAGCAGTTACTCAGTGACTGATTCTGGATAGTTACAACTTTCAAGGGATGCTTGTTTCCAGCCTTCAACTAAAACTTGGTCTAGTGTTCCATGCTGATGTGAGATTCCTTTCAAAATGCTGAGAACTTGCACTTATCTCTTCTTGTGTTGTAATTGAAAACCTAAGTTTACAAGGGAGTTCACAATCTTTGAGGCAATTGTAAGCATTTTTGCCAGAGGATCCCCTACATAATTGCTCTACTGTTATCAGGGCTCTTTCACTTCTACCTTGAAGCATGTAAATTGTTAAGGATAAAGCCACATCAAATGGTTTGTTGGATTAGCCATATCCTATCACATAGGACAGGTGAATGACATGAAAAGATCATGAACTAAACAACCAGATTAAGTTGCAGATAAATTCTGCTGGAAAAAGCTAAAGCCTTTGCATCTCAGATGCACTCACAGGAAGGCCAAGGAAATCACTTTCCTCATATGAGCTCTTTGCCCCTTATTTACTGAATAGAAACAGCTACCATCAGACCATACACGAGATGTATGGAGCATGAATAGAGCCATTCCATTTCTACTCTTTCATGTTCCTCCAGTAATACAACTGTGCCCTAGGTTCCAACAGCAGGACCCCAGTGACAAAGCTGGCCTTTTAGTATCTGCTTTGAGAACCTGAAGATTTACATGGTAGTAATATATACACTTTAAAAGCATTGCCGAGTTGGAAACTAGCAGAAACATGGCAGCTGAAGCTAGCCACCTAGCTGCCCTTCTAACACTTCCAGTGAGAGCTGGAAAACTTTCAGAGCTAGTTTATTGGCTTAAGGATTCCAACATGTATAAGAGATGATGTCAGAAGTGGGCATACCACACATTTTCTGAAACAAGCAAAAACTCATTAGGATTACCAATGCCTCAGGTCCCCAAGTAGACAAGTTCCCATTTTACTAAGTTCTTATCATAATTAATAGGATTTAGAGTTCTTGAATGTCTTACTTGAGTTAGGTTCTTTCTTTCATCTTACTCCAGAACAAAAACCCCAATCAATCAGCCCATACAGGTAAGATCTTCAGCTACATCCTTCATTCACAAGAGGTGGCTCCCATAAAGGCTCAATTGGCCTTGTTCCTTTTGGAAAGTGTGGCCTGCCACTGCTTAGAACAACTCAATTCTTTAAAAGAAGAATAGAACAAAATCCTGGCATTAACCACTTGCTCTTCCTTGAAGAAGGCTTAAGGTAGGAGGAAAAGTGATCTTTGAGCAAAGATCGCCTTAAATTACATACATGCAGTGGCTGGTTACTCTTTAGATATTTGGGAGTATTTCAGTTTTACTGCCTATTTTGGCCATGTCAGATTTCAGGCCAAGATTTTTTTTTCTTTTTAACTATAGGAAGACAAGAGCTATATTATCCTAGTGGTGCACTTACCAGTATTCTCTTCCCAGTTCCACCAGTTCAAGAGAGCTGAAACCACTGAAAGCAACTTCTTAAAGAAATAGTACCGAGTACATCTCAATCTACAAGACTATGAAGGTTTTGGTTGGCTGATAAGTCTTGCTGTGCTACAGCCACTGACCCTCATAACAGAGCAAAGATGAATCATAATATCATACTTGGAAATTATTAAAGGTGCCATACCCTTAATGAGGTGATTTTCTGCAACAAGAGAATATAGCTTGAGTGATGTATGGTCTCGTAATAAGGAGCTCTGAATCTGTTACAGCAGTCTTTGAACAAATGGAACACTCTCGTGTTTAGAAGCTTAAGTGACAGGTAGCATGATATTCAGAGGGATAAACAAGGAATTTTCAAGGAGACTAAGTCTCACAAAATTCCAAGCTTTTGAAGTGCTAGTATTAGAATAATTTATTTTCTCATCACCTACTGTAGCTTGTTTCAAACTGGTATTCTTTTAGAACATTAGCTTTTTAAGAAAAACATCCATTCATTATTAATCACATACTGAGGAACACATGTCCATTATATCAGCTAAGATAAAAGATGACTTGTCACTCTCAAGTGCTCAGTCTCTAGTGAATAGCTACTTTAAGGACAGGATTTCCCTAACTTTTACTCTTGAATTTCTCCTGCCATCAGAATTAAGTTTCAAAACTTTATTTCTGGGACTGGCAGCCTAAATGCTATATTCACAAACACTTAAGTTAATTTATGTTCATAATAGTACCCTAAAAACATTAAGCCAATGTATAATCTTATCTTTGATACTTGGAATACTAAAAACAGTAATCATAGTCAGAATTGTAATTTTCACTTGGTTATCTGTGATGTCACCTGTTCAGCAAGTTATATAATCACATACTGTACATTCCAAGTGAATGAGCAGACTCCCAGTTTTTTAGATGAAAAGTTAGTTTCACACTTTGTCAATGATTTAAAATTCATTGAAGGTCTATAGACAAAGTGATATGTACATTTATGAGGCTCATGAGTTTAATTTTATATATAGTCTGTTGAAAGACTCTGGCTTGCTAGGAGCATACTTCGGAAGTGAACAGAAAACAACTCAGCTTCTTCTAGTGCTAGGGCTCCCACCTACAGGAGATGCCAGAATTAGCACTAACATTTGGTTAAGTGATAGGTAGGAGTCCTAACTGGGTAGCTAGCTTGATCATGTATGAACAGTAGTCAGAGTTTGACTTGCTAAACTCAGAAGGACCTATTCTGAATATCAGTAAATGCACTGCACTAGTTTTAGTACCTTCAGGTTTCACACTTGCCTCAGAATTCTGTTAATTTATGTTCATCAATAGCCTCTCCCAAAATTCCTCTCAGCACCACTTCAGCAACAGATATCTGCCTCTTTTTACATTCACCTTTAACTTTTCTGATCTGTGTAAGATTGTACCATCACATTTGACTTTCACAGTTTCATGCTGGTTTACATATCATGGTAAGGATGCTCAGACTACAGTTTAATAACCGATGATGCAGTTAAGATCCTTTCTGCCAGCTATTAGAAGCTATTGAAGAGTGACTGACAGTTTCTGCTCTCCTTAATGGGTTGTTCCTGTAGTGAACTGATGGTCAAAAATAAAGTACAGAAAAGCAATTTAAAAAGAACCTTAGCTATAGCAAAATCTTCCCATAGCACCTCATCTGTTTTAACAAGAATTTGGTTCCATCCTAGTAAACTGTCTATAAAGTTATACTCCAACATGTCTTACCAATTTGA
>VXAA01003998.1:141047-189733 GCA_013399115.1 Anseranas semipalmata | reverse complement strand
TTTTTTTTTTAATTGGGGGAGTGGGGGGCAGGGAAGCAGTCAGAGAGGGAGGTCTTCAGAGAGAGTAGCAGTCAACCTGAAGAATCAACCTGAAGAACTGGTAACAGCATGCTAACCTTTCCTCATCTATGTCAACACAAACTTAACTAACAGTAGTTACAGTCCAAAGTGTACTGCTAAGATCCCTAAAGCCATTTGTCTACTTTGAAAGAGCTATCCTGATCTCTGTACATATTCCAAAATTTCCCTTTACAAATGAATTTGTCCAGTATTTTCCCTCTCAAGGGAGTTCAGCTGTGAAGACAGTAATACTTTTCTCACCTGTAATAGACATGGTCTGTGGAAAACATTCAGAATAACAGTGGTATTTTTGGTCATGTTGTCTGTATTGATCTGCCACACTATTTTTCCATGACACTTAAAAAGAGTGCAGATTTCTAGAAAACTTGCATATAGCCTTATTATGACACTCTCAATGATTTTTTTTTTTTAAGCTAGATTATCATCCTTTTTTTGGTATATAAGATAAGACAAAGCACAGGGTGACAAAATTCTTGCACTGCTGTTAATTTTAACCACTGTATCAATTATGAGCTGCCATTCAAGTTAATCAAGGGATTCCATTATTATTATCATCACATTAAGAGAATGAGATCATTAGCACTAGTCAAGCTATAAAAAGCTGTGGCATAACTGAAAGCTGACGCAATCCTAAAACATACTTAGAAATGTTTGCCTTTTTCCAAAAGAGATAATCTAATTCTCTTAAATATCCTTAGATATGTACATTAAACAGTTATAGTTCCATAACAGATTCTGGATTATTAATGCACTGAGAAGCATTCATTAAGTATTTCACACCTCATAATATGAATGTTCCATAGGTGGGAGTTTTAAGAAATAAGGTTCAATTTTTAGTCTGGACCACTTTCAATACTTTTTACCAGTATATTTGTTTTCTAAACTGCTAGGGCTTATGAAGTAACAAGATTCAAAACTAAAGTTATAGTCAAACGTGCACAAAGAAAACATCCTACATGACAAATATGATCTCCAGTTCTTATCTGTATAAAATCACTGTCATTAGCCAGTGCAAGCATTTACCCTTTTTCTCAGTGGTATGTAATGAGAAATACAATTTAAAGTGGTAGGGTTGGCCTAGGTATTATTGCAGTTAACTACATGAATAATTGACTTAAGAGGCAGAAGAAAAATTCATTCTCACAACACTGATAGCTCAACAGCAACTGCAAACAGGAGAATATTTAATCCTTGTAACAGTTGCATCTAAATCTTAGATGTAAAAGAGGATGCCACTGCACTTTGTATGTATGAATACATTAGACTATCTGAAAGAACTCAATTTGAATGCATTATTAAAGCAAAGATGACATGGACTGAAACATTACAAAAGAGATTAAATTTATCACTATATCAGCGAGTGAATTTGGTTTTGCATTTTTCATCGCTTATCTGCTGTATAAAGAATCACCATCTCACTTTTGGAGAGCTACTATACTCTTTGATCTGAAACTAAACATTAAACTTCAGCTCCAAATTTAATTTTTCCCTCAAAAGCAACTTTCTTGTTCCCACGCTCCCTTCAGAGGTAGGATCTTAGTTAGGATCTTGACAGAAGACAAATAAATTTAGCCATAAGAGATAACAGAATTCGAACCATGATTACCCTGCCGCCACCCCCCAGCACAGCAGCTCTTAAGGGTCAGATTGAAACAGTCTGAAAACTCTGAGACACCACAAAGCTTTTACTGCTATTCACAATGTCTAGCACACTAAATATTTTTGCCAAGCATCACCAATAAATAGCATTTCCCTATTGTACCTTTCTGTGCTTCAAGGAAGAGGATGCATTTGGGAAAGCCTAGCAAAAGATCTTCAAACAATTTTAAACACAAGAGTCACCCCCTCACTGATTATTTCAACCTAGCCAGTCTTGAATCTGAGTTAAAACAGCTTAATCTGAAAGTGAAAACAAACAAACATGCATGTAAAACATCACTAGGAAAACTCTGAAGTCTATGGCTAAACTTACTCTTGCTCATCAGGAACTCCCACTGTTCTCTATTACCAATATAAAATAATAAAGCAACAGCATGGCCCTCCCATGAGAAAACTCCATCTTCTACAGATTTGAGGTAAAATGATTCCCAGTATTACTGATACAACCGCACTGGTACAATCCACCAGTGAGGTGTCTACCTATGATTTTTCATTAATAAATTTTATTGGCAGAAGCTGTAAAAACTAGAAGAGCCTTTACTCAGCTGGACATTGGCCTTACCATGGAATTTTTTCTCCACTCTTGTAATTAGATTACTGAGGCCACAGTTTGGGGCAGGCAGCTCTAACCACTGACCATCATAAATCATGGACGGACAAGACTCCCTTTTACAGGGTTTAGCGTGGTAAACCAGAACACTGACATAGAAGGCATTTAGCAGTTTCCCTATTCATGGAATGGCTTGGGTCGGAAGGGACCTTAAAGACTGCCTAGCTCCAACCCCCCTGGGCAGGGACACCTTTCACTAGATCAGGTTGCTCAAAGCCCCATCCAACCTGGCCTTGAACACTTCCAGGTATGGGGCATCCACAGCTTCTCTGGGCAACCTGTTCCAGTGCCTCACCACCCTCATCATGAAGAGTTTCTTCCTAATACCCAATCTAAATCTACCCTTTTTTAGTTTAAAACCATTACACCTTGTCCTATCACTACAGTCCCTGACAAAGAGTCCCTCTCCTGCTTTCCTGTAGGCCCCCTTTAGGTACCGGAAGGCTGCTATGAGGTCTCCCCAGAGCCTTCTCTTCTCCAGGCTGAACAACCCCAACTCCCTCAGCCTGTCTTCATAGGTGAGGTGCTCCAGCCCTCTGATTATCTTTGTGGCCCTCCTCTGGACTCACTCTAATTTGTCCATATCCTTCTTGTGCTGTGGGCCCCAGAGCTGAATGCAGCACTCCAGGTGGGGCCTCACGAGAGCAGAGTAGAGGGGGAGAATCACCTCCTTCATGCCTCTTCTGATGCAGCACAGGATACAGTTGGCTTTCTGGGCTGCAAGTGCACATTGCTGGCTCATGTTGAGCTTCTCATCAGCCAACACCCTCAGGTCCTTCTCCTCAGAGCTGTTCTCAATCCATTCTCCACCCAGCCAATATTCATGCTTGGGATTACCCTGGCCCAGATGCAGGCCCTTGCGCTTGGCCATGTTGAACTTCATGAGGTTCGCATAGGCCCACCTCTCAAGCCTGTCCAGATCCCTCTGGATGGCATCCCTTCCCTCCAGCATGTCAACCAAACCACACAATTTGGTGTCATCAGCAAACTTGCTGAGGGTGCACTCAATACCACTATCCATGTCACCAACAAAGATGTTAAACAGCGCCAGTCCCAGTACTGACCCCTGAGGAACATCACTTGTTACTGATCTCCACTTGGACATCAAGGTGTGGACCACCACTCTGAGTGCAACCATCTGACCAATTCCTTATCCACTGAGTAGTCCATCCATCAAATCCATGTCCCCCCAATTTAGAGACAAGGATATCATGCAGGACAGCATCAAATGCCTTGCCCAAGTCCAGCTAGATGAAGTCATGATGGATCATTGTGGTTCCCCTCCATTCAGGGGAATAGTACAAGAACTTTATTATTATGAAGCATTTTCTAATCAACCATTGTTGCTATTTCCAAGTTAATCTCATCTTGGAAGGACATTTACAAATAAGCCTTAGCCCACAGCAAGCTTCCAAGCCTGAAAGGTGCACATGGAAATGAAGCAAATCAAGAAAGCTTTCAATAATCACCACATGGTGACAACATACCATTCAAATCATATTTCAAAGAATCAATATACACATTTCACAACACTGAAATACAAATATTAAGTACACTAAAATGCATATTTGTTTATTCTCAAATGTGACTCATGAACACAGGGTCTATTTTGCCTTATGTAGCATCAGGTTATTTGAATGTTCTATAAAAGACAAAAATATACTGAAGCTAAGATAAGTTGAGGTAATTCAGCACGTACAGATATATATTCAGCAACTTTGTAGGGCAGAAATAAAACTGTGCAGATCCAAAAGGTCCCTAATCATGACAGACCTTTTGACATAGCCGTTTCTTTTCACCTGACATTTGTTTTATATTGACTATACAAAACAATGCGTTGCATTTTCATGTGATAAATATGTTTAAGTGAGTAACTGACATCAAGTTGCATGACTGATATTAGATGGCTTACTAAAAATTCTTATCTGTTTTAACATATCTCCCTTAAATACAAAGGCAGCTATTCCAGGGAGTATATCACTATGCTGGGCAAATCAGCATTCCTGGCTGAGCAGTACATTCTTGCCATTCTCAGATGCTTTTACACAACAGCAGTTCCAAGAATGAAAGCAAATGCATGCCAGGTTTCACAGCAGGTAGTCACTGGCATAGCAACAACTCCTATTCTCTACTTCTGATCCTGAGACCACCACCCACATTTGAAAATCTGTATTTGTGCATGATCACTTCAGGGAGTGTGAGAATTTGTACTAAGTTGGTCTGAATAACAAAAATGGACAACACTTTTCAGAAGGCATTGCACTGCTTCCACTTTCATGAATACTAAATCTGAATTCTCTCTACTTAATTATTGGATACATACAACACTCACGCAGAACCAGAGAAGTTGGATTTCAGGCACAATATACATCAGTATAGCAGCACCATCGTTTTACTATCCACCAGGTCCACCACAGGTTTCCTGGGGTGATGCAAGTTTTATGTTTGCTTTTTGGTTTTGCCCCCCCCCCCCCGACTAGAGTGCATAATCTGAATAAGTACAACACTAAATTTACAGTCTATCTTGAAAGTCAGCAGAAAATAATGCACTGTAACTGCTTACCAGCTTGGCTGTAACCAAATAAATCAAATATTCTTGCTAATACAATCTGAGATCAGTTCACCAAATGCAGGCTTTCCATTTTAACAGGACTAGGTCTCCAGAGATCCCTTCCAACATTATTTTGCAATTCTGTGATTCTTCAGGTCAGGTTACTGGAACACTGACAGAAAAACAAACATAAGTTACTTTGACATTTGCTGTACTAACTAAACAAGTTGTAGGGGATCTCTGATGCACTGAAAGGCCCTGAACTGCTGGTATCCCAACAGTAATTACACAGCATAGCCTTAATGGACAGCCATTCTATAAAGGCAAGCAAGAGGGCAGACCCTGCCTGACAAGACAAAAAAAAAAAAATGGCTAAATGTTGTTGACAGTAAAACAATTCATTATTTCCTTTTAGTAGCAATCAACCAAGCTAGTCCAGCTCATCAAAAATAAAGCTGATGTCCTAAATTCAATCATGAAAAAAGATAAGCAAACAGGACCTACTAAACACTCAAGAAGCACTCCTGATTTTCCAAAACAAATACCACTGTCCTGATATTTAGTGCCCAAATGTTATAACAACTGTTTTGAGATGTGGGGGAGAGAAGAAATGCCCTCATATTTCAGGAGGGAGACAGCAGTTTAACCAAGCTGATAATAACAAAGAAAAACTGAACTTCCTCCATCTGTTGGAAAACGTCTGATCTGCAGGTGGTTACCTCAGTTGCCAAAGCAAGCATGTATTCTGCAGAACTAATCTAGAAAAAGTGAGGCTGACTTTAGTATTCAACTCTTGGATTCTACTTGGATTTCCTCTTTATGTAGCCAGTTAATACAGTACTAAGTAGTAAAAACTGCCCCTGGGAAGCTTACATTTGCACTTCTGTTTTTCTTTACATGAGACAGAAAACCAAAGAAACATTTCATTGATTGAAAGAGGTCTGTCAAGATTAACTATAGGTTAAATTCAGTGAAAGTATCAGACAATGATTCTCTCCACTTTCTACTAAAGCAGAAAACCCAACTCCAACCAGCTGTGCTGCTAATTTTCTGTGCCATAAAGTCAAGCTCCAACACTCAAAGTGTTCCTGCACATGGTTAATCCGCACAAGTATGGTAAAAACCTTTAAAAAGAATAAAATATACTACAGTTCCTAGTATAGCAGATAGGATATGGAAAAGCCATAAGAGGTCATCTGATGTTGAAGTACTGCCTTTGCTATACATTTATTCCCTAATAATTTTGAACCTAAAGTGCTAATAAAATTAAATATATTGGGAAAAGCTTGAAATTCAAAGAACCATTTTTGCCCTTCATAGTTTTTAGAAGGTAAATTAGCTAATTTTTACATTCATCACATAAGAATACAGAAAGTTTTTAAGAAAAAAAGAATATCTAAATCCTGGAAGTTACAGAAGAAAATCAGAGTTAGCGCCAAACTAGGAAACTTGGAAAAAAAGAGTTCTTGAAAAAATAAAGGAACTCTTTGTAGAACATAATGAACAAAGTGAATAATTGCATGATACAATGAAACTGTCTCCAGATGTTAATCATTTGTAGGATTCAAGTATATTATACTTAAAGATCAAAACTTCTGAAGCATTCACAACCATTATTTCCATAATAAATAACATCTCAAATAAATCAAATCTCTATCAATGTTTGGAAAAACAGTTGTAGAAATCTGGTACTTGAAATTCACTCCACAAAACCTTTTTCCAGCCATATTTGGTAATTTAGTTTGTCATAAATAGGCAACTGTTTTTTTTTGTTTTTTTTTTTTGACTGAGTGCTGAATGTTACCTTTCCCAAAAATGTGATTTGTAGATATCTAGGTTTTCAACATAATGAATATCGACTTCCAAATTAATTGGTTTAAAAGTAAGCTATTTATCTTTAAAATTAAAAACAAATAGTTGCTGTATTATACAATAATGATAGTCTTGTTGAAAATATTTTTCCCCCCACTTGTTCTGCTGTTTCTCCTTAGCTTTTATGACTGGACACAGTTGAGCCCTATGTCGACTACAAAAGGACCAATTAACTTATATGACAATGTTTGGATTTACACTGTGATTAAGTGTATAGAGACTTTGTGCACCTTTTCCATTCATTTTGAAATATATCCATAACAGGAAGAGCACCCCAAGCTGAAGAAAACTATTGGTATGTTATTGAATCCACAGATCACTTGAAATAATAAATAATTTGTTCTTCAAATACATGGCTATATAGCCCCATGCTATTTATTCAACATTTAAAGGATGGCAAAAAAAACTAACCCAGTAGGTTAAAAGAGTTTTCTTACTAGGGCCATGATTAATATGTGCAAAATTGTGATCTTTACCTCTTCTATGCCCCTATTGACTTCAAAAATGAAGTCCAGGTGAGAATTAAGGATTGTGAATCTTTTGAGATTAATACACAACTCCTGTAAAGGGGCAAGCTCCAGTACATCCTTTTCCACTCTTCCTACTGGCCAGAGATGTAGCTTAGATCCTGGAATGCTAAGAGCAATCTATGAAGTCCATTCTTGCATGGCTCCCTATGCATTGTACAAATCAAGAATTACAGGTTTCACTGGACATTGAGGTACTTGAAACCTATTCAGCAGTAATGTCTGGAATATACAAGTTTTTCCAAATCCTAAAGGAGTTGCACTGAAACAATGCATAAGGTTGGATTTCTTCTTGAATGCAGATGCCTAAAATGCTAGACAAGGAAAAGAGACCAAAAACTTAGGAGGTAAAAAATGCCTTTTCATTTTTACCCAGGTTATGCTTCCTCCACAGCTTGAATTTCAGAGCATGCTGAAAGGAAAATACATCTGTTTTGAGCTTTCAAATGATGATGCGTGCAGTTGACCATTTCTAGAGAAAGATAATTTGAAATTAGCACAATTATGATTGGTGCATGCAGTTTACCACCTCCACCTGCCTCTGCTCAGTATGTAGAACGTTTACAACCTATTCCTGTATTCAGCTGCTCAATCTTACAATGCTTACTGCACTTCAAGTAGTGATTATTATGCATATACATTTAGTCCAAAGAGCTGACGAGTATTTGTTACCAGGTTTCATGATTAAAGACACTGTTACCCATAAAAGCTTACTACTTATTGTAACTCATTTTTAAGAAATTGTATTATGGAGAATATTGATGAGGTTGATGCATTTTTAGAAAAAGTATTGCTTACTACATAAGCTTTAGGGCTTTTGAGTTCATAACTGAAAATACTAAGTTGATGCAACTGATTAATGAACTGGGAAGTTTGAAAGGAAAACCATTTTTTTTTGTGGTGAAAAAATAAGCTCAAGTCACCAACAGGAATTCCAATTAGCTACACTAATCAGCATGAACAGTAGAAACAAAAGATTCTCCAGACTATGGAACCAACGCTACTATTTCAGAGAGATAGGTGTAAAGATGTGCCCTCAGGAGAAGTGCCATTCAAGTCTGAGCAAACACCTACTACTCAGACTATCAAAAAAAGTATAGGAGTATGTGCAATCGCTGTTCTACTGGACCTCTGTGCAAGTAGACACAATAAGCTGAATAGAATCTGTACTAGAATACATGTCAATGCAGTAGCCCCAGCTGCATCACTTGATAGAGAATTACTTCAGCTGTACTCAAACAGAAACAACATTTGGCAATGACATTTTTAAAACAGGTACACACTAACTAAAGCACTTAGGATTTATGAACTAGGAGCAGAGCTTTCCTGGAAGGAACATATATTGTACTAGTGAATTCTTCAGTCTAATTACATTTCTTCAGATAATCACTGCAGAAAAACACTCTTCTGGTAATTCCTGAAGAACTGATCTTATTTCATTATGAGCAGGAATATAATTGACATGTGATATGCTTCCATTTTCTTAAGAAGTGTTGTGAAAATTATCACAATTAAACCAGGCTTAGTTTTTATATTTTTTAAAGTTCTGTCACAGGTAAGCAATATAATCAGATCTCATACACGAGGATATACCAGCCTAAGAGAAGAGCGATGACAAACTGCGAGGCATGAGTGTCCTTATGTCCCTCCGCTATTTTGTGCACTGCAATTTTCCTCCTAGCTGTTACAAAAGCCTCAGAATCCACACAGGAACAGTAGTCAGGAATGACTGCTTGTGTGTAGGCAGTTACACTTCATCTTCTGGGAACTGAGAAATGCTTATTCTTTTAAGAACAGCCTGGGAGAAATTTTGCATAATTACTTGGTGGTAAGAATGGGAAATCTAGATGTTCTTAGAAAATGAGAGAGAAGTCAAGCCCCTAAGGGTTCAACTTTAGTGGAGAAGGAACTTAACTGGGTAAAGACACACCATAATCAATAACCAAAAAATAATTAGTAGTTTAAGTCAAACTATAGACTGCTCACATCAGCATGCAATCCACCTCCAGAATCTTACCTATAGAAGTATGTCAAAGAAATGAGTACCAGCACTTTCTAAGCTAAAAACACACAGAAGCATTTGGTTTCCAAAATGACAGTGTAAATGTCAATTACAACTTACTATAAAAGCATGGTGGTACAGAACTACTGAGCAGAGATGTACTGACATAATACATGAAAAACACTATCAAGAAAATCATTGTATTATCACATCTTAAATTTTGTTGCATAAAGAAATAAATTACATGATTGCCTTTAGAAGCTTCTTGGAGGCAACACAAAGTAGCTGCTCGAAATTTGTATGTAATGAAATAGCTAGAAAAAGCAAGATAATGTGATACAAAAAGGAATGGAATTAAACAACTCCAGTTTTCTATTTCCTGTACAAGAGCTTTTACAATTGAATATTCCCTCCAGTAAACCCACAGCTTGTTTGAGCTGGAAAAAAATTATCCTGGAGCATGCTTTCCTATCACAATTCAAAAATTACATTGCATCCCCTAAGGTTTTAAGGATCGTCTTTGATATTTATGTTGTGAAGTTCTAACAGAATATGCAAAGTCAGTGCAGAAGTTTTCCTGCAATGCTTAAGGGTATTTTAGGTAGTGATGTTTTCTGGTTACAAATTTTAAAGCTGTTTTTCCTGATGTTTAATAACATTACTTGCTCAGGGGAAAAAAGAAATCAGTATCTGGAAGGTCACATGCTATATCTGTGTCACACATTACTACATAATTCACCCCACAAATTAAGTTACTGGATTATTTGCCTTATCCCCACATCAGCTATACTCATTTTCTTTAAGTTTCTAGCATGGCTAAGGTTTTGAGCAAGAGCAACTACAGGAGACTCCTCTCCAGCTTGAAGCTTATCACATAAGTTAGATTTGCATTCCTTTGATGCATTATATCATTTTTCAGTTTTATTCCCCTCCTTTTTCCTTCCGTCCTGAAGATCTTTGCAATGTATTCACAGAATCACACCATCACTGAGGGTGGAAGGGATCTGTGGAGCTCATCTAGTCTAACACCCTGGCTCAAGCACAGTCAGCTAGAGCAGGTTGCCCAGGCCTGTGTCCAGTTTGGTCTAATATCTAGAAAGATGGAGATTCTACAGCCTCCCCAGGCAGCCTTTTCCAGTGTTTGATCATCCTGACATTAAAAAAAATAAAATTGTTTGTGTTCAGATGGAATTTCATGCATATCAGCTTGTACCCAGTGCCTCTCGTCCTGTCAGCAAGCATTATCAAGAAGAATGCCTTCTACTTCCTCCAGTAGTTATTTATACACAGTGATGAGTTCCCCCCCCACCAGGAACATTCCTCTCCAGGCTGAACTGTCCTCGCTCTCTCAGCCTCTCCTCATGAAAAAGATGCTCCTGTTCCTTAATCTTTATGGACTACTCTAGCAGGTCCATATCTTTCTTATAGTGGGGAGCCCACAGCTGGACGCAGTACTCCAGTACTGGCCTCACCAGTAAGGAGGGGATCACCTCCCTCAACTTGCTGACAAAACTGGCCTAATGCAGCCAACGGTGCTGTTGGCTTTCTTTGCTGTGAGTGCACACTGCTGGTTCATGATCAGGTTGCTGACTAGCAGGATCCCAAGGTCCTCCTCTGCAGAGCTGCTTTCCAACCAGTTGGCCCACAGTGTGTAAGGGTTATTCCTCCACAGGTGCAGGACTTTGTATTTCCCTTTGTTGAACTGGTACACCAGCAGGTAAGTAGACAGTAAAACAACTAGATTACAGAGAACTTCCCACTGCTTGTATGTCTCTATATCTTATTTCACTTGTGTGAAGCATAATTGTGGGCAGGATTACATTTAAGCTTTCTTACAGAAGCAGAGAAAACAAAACACTACGCCTATAAATCACATCAGATTTATTGATGCTTTAGACAGACATCAGGAAAATCTTGCATCATCTAGAACAGACAGGCAACATGTAAATTGAAGAGCCACATAGAATAAGAAGTTGATCCATAAACAAAAGTGGGAAAGCATAAGGACAAAGCAAGAAGAGATAACTGAACTGTGCATCCATTAAAGTGTCTCAGATTTTTCACTAAAACGTAATATGCAATTTAATATGCAGTATAAAAAAAATCAGAAAACTGATCATGGAAAAAAATAAAGTTAGTGATATTCTCATTGCTGGTACCCCATACCAATGATTTTTAAATGTACAGACTGTTTTAAGTTAAATATCTTTTGTGAGTTCCTACTTTGTTACTATTTTTTTTAAACCTCTGACTATGCCATTTGCCTGCCAATTTCTTGTTTTCTCCCATCCATATGAATAAACAAATATGTTTAAACAAAAGCTTCCTTAACACTACTTTCTACCATCTCTTGAATAATGACACTATTAATACAGTACTTTCAGTGCAATTTGTAATGGCATAGGTTGATCGAAAGGAAAAAGAAAAAACAATTTTTTTAAGCAGCAAAAGTGAAATGCCTCTATAGACATACTAATCCTGCAAAGGGATTATTTATTTGCTGTGATAAACCTGATCCAGTTAAAAAGAAATTATATTTCAAAGTATACAGTGAACATAACTGGCTAGTTTCATTATTGGATTAAAGCCAACCTAAAGAAGCTTCCAGTTTACAGAAAGGAAAAGGGAATTTTTACTGCTGGACACTAGTACACAGTTCCTTCTTGAGATTAACATTACTTTTAAGTTACAAATGTGTCCAACAGAAACAGAACTCCAACTACCCTTGACAAGAATTTAAGTTTTGCTCATCTTTTTACAGGAAAGGTAGATTCCACCCCTGTAGAAATCCAGCAAATATCTAGGATGAACAACAGCATCATCATTTTTTCCTCCTATCATGTCACAAAGCTGTTTTATATGAGTGTCTGTCCTCACCTGATTCAGCATTCAAAGGCAGGAAGGGCAAGTGCATCAGTCAATCTGTTTAACCAAGCATTCTTCCACATAAAAATCCTTGCCTACCCCGCAATTTTTTATTATTATTAGCCTTAGTGATCCTTTCTTCCCCCCATACTCCTAAGGGCTCTTCATACAAGTCACTAGGTAAACAGTCCTAGAGTGGAGTAACTGCTTCCTCAAGTTTTTGTTTAGGAGTTACTTTCATTATCCAAATCACTGCCCTTAAGTGAGCAGAACTGCCTCTTTCCGTTCATTAAGCAAAACAATTCTTCAAATATATTGAAAATAAAAAACCACTTACCATATGCTTCACAACAGGCTAACTGCTCAGAAGAAAAATCCAGCCAATTAGCAATGGTAGTCATAGCAGACATGTATGCCCTTTAGCAGCAGTTTCCTTTTGCAAGGCCTGTTCCTTCTACCCACACTGATAGTTGTGATCCACCTTGTAAAGAAGCACACATTTGTAATTTAGTCATCTTGCTCTAAGGGAACCATTTCTATAAACTGTGTGTTAAAGGATTATTTTGTTCCTTCAAATTTGCACAGAAGCTGTAACAATATACAGCTGGGTCAACGTATTCAAGAACATACTTTGACCCACTGATTATAAGAACAGCTGCTAAGTTCAGTGCACACGTATATAAGAATTTAACTGAAGCTGGCAAATTGTTCTTTCAGCTGTATACTTCAGGTAAAAGTAATTGTGCCATAAAACCTCAGGTACTGAAAGTTCCTGCTATTTCTATACCAGGTTACAATTCTGCAGTAACAGAACTACAGAACTCATTAATATCAAAGTTTTTCCTAACTGAAAAAGAGTTCTCAATAAAGAAAAAAATCCATTATTTGTAAAAAGCATTTTAACCAAAGGTTCTACAAAAAGCCCTGAACGTTTCCAAAGCAAGAGTTTTAGTTGGGAGTCTTAGAAATTTACTTACATTTATACACATAACAGCCATTGGGGAAAAAAAAAAAAAAAAAAAAAGGACTATCTGCTCTAGCAATTGCAATGCTTTAGACTGCCAGAATTGCCTTTCTATGCTATGAACTCTGAACTGTTAGATAGCTTTCAATTTAGAATTAAAGCATACATGACACTTGCATTTACAGATACTTGATTATATGAACTCATGAGATAAAGCAGGCAGTAACACCTTCTATTGTGATAGACTTCATTTTGCACAAAGCCATCAAGCTGTTATGATTAATGTACTTCATTTCTTAGCACAACACAGGGAAAAAAATGCTTATCTCAAAAAGCAAAGGTTTGATTTCAGATGCATCCTGCTGTGCTGAAATTAGCCTCATTTTAATATGTAATCAAAACTACAGTAGCAAGTCAGAATCTGATCTTTTCAAAAGAAGCTGAATTACAATAAGAAGTTGACATATCATTACCAACATGAAACTAAGTTCTGGACAATTTCTAAGTAGTTAACAGCTATGGCAGGAGTTGTACAATTCATAACGTAAGAATACTTGTTTTGCATCCACCATAATGCTAAAGATGACTTAATTCATGAAGAGGAGCAACTACCTATTATCCAAAAGTAACCCAACTGAGAATTAACTCGGGATAGGTTTTCAGAATGAGAAGTCCCACAAAGGAACATGCAAATTCAGAGGAATACAAATATCAGCCAGTGTCACCCAAGAATTTCCTCAAATACCTGTTTATAAGCAGGTTGTATGAAGCTAGAGTGGCTGAAAGTTTTCCAAGACAATTTATTTCTTACTCAGAAAAACAGTTGCTTAAGTATTTGACAGTAATAGTTTGGTTTTGATGAACTTCCCCACATTAGAATGGGAAGCCTGTAGAAGTTTGCCCAGTTTCTGCTAGCAACTGGGAAACACAAGTCTCCAGCCACTCCAGCCAGCAGGAAAGCTTACACCACTCCCATCTGCTGGTTGAGGAACTTCAAATACATTTTTAGACTCCTAACCACACACAGATGAGAACCTGGTAACCTGAGAGCTGGCTTTTAGGGCTCCTAGGTTAACATTTCTGGCTATACCATTTTGAGAGTCCCAGTACAACTGTACAATACAGCAATGCTGCTCTGTCCAAGAGAGGAGAGGAAGAGTTTTGATTCTCCCTGCTCTTCTGGCTTTACCTTCTTATAAAACATTAACAGAACACCCTTTGAGAACAATATGAATTTAGACCTTTGGTTTGAAATGGAAGTATTTAAAATGCTTTAGTCAAATGGAAACTGAGTCTTAAAGCTTAAGACTATCACATAATGAGCAGAAAGGCTACTTTTCAGGAAAGGTAAGCCACACTGAAGTCAGGACTGACTTCTCTCCTTATATACTGGTCCTAGCTGGAAATGCTATAGATGAGCTAGCCAAAAAAAAAAATCAAAAAAAAATCTATTAAGATTGCTTTACAAGTGTTTTGCAAAAAAAAAAAAAAAAAAAAATATAATAAGATTTTTTTAAAAAAATAAAAGAAAAAAAAAAAAAAAAAAAGGCAGAAAAATCTTTCAGACGACTAAAATGAGGTCAGAGTCTTACAAACAAAAGACAATCTCACCCATATTTAAAACAGGGTCAAACATTAAGCTCATCCAATAACCAAGTTCACAGAAGACAGATAGCAAAGATGGAATTGACTAATGAAAGCATTAAAACCAACAGAAAACATTGTGATTTTGGTTGATCATAAATAGGAATCTTCAAGAGAAGGATACCTGTTTAGATCTGTTATCCCTGAAGCAACATAGTATTTGTGTTTTCTTTTATGGCTATTTACAGATCCCAGTTTGCTTAGTGCTATGCAAGATCCACAGGAAATTGTAAATGTCTTGGAAAATTTGCACAACAAACTTTTCCCTCCCTTTCCCAACATTCCTGTATTAGCCTACTATGATTACAGCTCTCCCCCCCTTTTGTCTCCTGGGACTTGTCCACATGACAAAAAAGGGGTAGGTAATTAGGTAACATTGAACTGGGGAACTGACTTTCAACTATCTACCTGCCGATTTACATTAAAATGACAAGTTACCTTATTTTCACTAATAATTTACCTTATATTGAAATCACTGTATGAAAGTTAACTGAGAGGGGAAAGGCCCTATGAGTGGCTGCCACAGTCTATTTGGTTTTCACAAATTCTGCTGTATTTTCATTGCCATCGGTAGCAGAAGCCAACTGCTTTTACTATACAAGGAAAGAGACAGTCTTGATATTGAATTAAGTTATTAATGACTTTAAAAGTTACTCTGCCTTTAACAGATGCATTCTCTAATTGGTATATGTGAAGGATCACCGTCATAATCAAGTAACCATTCTGGAGAGAGCACCCAGGGGAAACAGCTCTCATGACATCACCGATCCCAGCTTCCTTTAAAGAATATTCTCCCTAATTAGTGCTGCAGAATCCTTAATTTGATTTTGCTATATCCACCTTTGGCATGAAACTATGAAGGTACCCACACCCTTGAAGTAAAAAAAGATAAGAAATACAAAAGTAGACAGTACTTGTATGCAGACATTAGACCCTTCGTGGGGGTGGGGGGAAATCAATGTGAATAATACATATTAGTTTCAGGTCTTTTTTTTTTTTTTTTTAAGAGCAACTCTTAGGAATGTTAGGATTCAAATCATACATTAGACTTCAGCACAAACTGTTCTGAAGAGCAGATCTAACTTTTATCATCACAGCTTTCTTGGCCACACCCTCTGACATTGAAATTCTGTAAAGATTTACAGTATTGTAACTTATGTACTCTGTTCCTTTGTGTTGTGGAACATACACAAATTTATAGATACTGCATCTATTAAAGCCTGCATAACACTTGATTGTGGCAGAAGTTGAGGTGTACTGTATCTTGACACTGAACTGCAGTACTGCACTTAGTGATGTTATTCAGAAGCTAGCAAGCACATGGTTGCTGCAATGTACAGCTAATTGTTATTGCTGGAACTAAGCTAAGAAAGAGCTATAGGACAGCCGTGCCAGGTGCCTTGCATATCAAATTACAAAATAATCAACACTCCTAGCACATGACTCACACCAATAAACCTCAGGGTAAATACAGATTTCCTACAATAATATTCTATCTTTTCCTAATATTAGCACCTTTATTGATAGACTTAAAGTTCTAAGTAGCCATGTTGATGCAGAGAGAGCAAAATGAGAGCTCCTTAATGTTTCTCTAAAGGCACTTCTGAAGATGTCCTCCTTCCACAGGATTTTGACTCATAACTGAACAAAACTATCACATGTAAATACATAAGCCCGATTAAGACAACAGAGTCAGGCTAGCACATTACGGCTACCTCCTTGATTTTACATACATGCAGAGTTACCTGTTGGGTTGAATCTACTTTAATGAATTCACACAAGTATACTGTGAAACATCATTTATGTTGCTTTTTTTTTTGCACAACAAAATGGATCACTTGCTAAAGTATTTGCAAGTTGTTCATGCTCCATACTAAAAGACTATATTAGTCAACCACAACAATTACTTGCAAGTAAAGTCAGCAAGAAAAACCCCAAATTATTTCCTACTTTAAGAGGAAAATAGTTGTTTTGGACCTGATTAACTTTGAATCTTAAAGACAAGCACCAAATAATTGAAAATTAGTATCTCCATGTTACTTCTTTCAGATCATCCATCCTTAGTCAGATGCTCATATTTGGGAAAGGGATATTGATATACTTGCTCCCCGATACACACCCTAGCCAATATATTAAGTTGACTTGAAGCTTGGAATGCTTCTAGAACAGATGAGTGTACCTACCATCTTCTACAGTTTCCCTGTATTCTTTTGAAGAAAAATGCCAAAGTCAAGCAGACTGACTCACTTTCGAGACTCCCAAGTTCTTTCTAGAGTCAATAGCAGTGAAACTTAAATTTGGGCAGGTTACCTACAGATCTCTGGCAGTTCTCACATTTTGAGTGTCTCATGGTCTTTTGATTTTCTCTCAAGCGTAGACTTAAGTTCCAGGAAGGCAGCTAAGTTCAACAGACTTGACTAGTGGCAAGACCAGCATGTGCTGGAACTCCTTCATAGGCTCACATTCACATGTGAAGTACCTTCTCATCCACTACTCCAGTTCACACTACTCCATTTAATAATGGTGGCATCACTAGTTCCTGTCAGTCCATGTGTTACAGAGTGGGTTTAGCTTCTCAGATGGGACCTGCTGTATGAACAGATACTCTTATCTTTGGATTGGATATTGCAAGTCAACTGATAGACAGCTTAGAGCAAAGATCATTTACAGTTTAGAAAAAAAGGTGCAAGCATTTATACAACAGAACAGATTTTCAGACAGAAAATTTGCCATTTCTGTAACTGACAAAGATTGATAGACACACAAAATTGTTCTTAGATCTGCAAAGGGAGGCAGCATCTTCAAAGGTCACTGTGAAACAGAATCCATATTGAGACTTTTGGTAGGCATTTCTTTGCATCAACTACTTTTCAGCATACCGTCCAGCCTGAAACAAACCTTCAAATCCTTCCTGCTATGCAGACAGACCTCCACCTAAAGCAAGTCATTTGGGTCCTTGACACCAGGTACAGAATTTCACATTCATAGAATATCCCGAGTTGGAAGGGACCCATAAGTATCATCAAGTCCAACTCCTAACATTAAATAGGCTGATTTTAAAAAAAAAAANATAAAAAAGCGAAATTAAAAAAAAAAAAAAAAAAAAAAAAAAAAAAAAAAAGCAATGTGCACACATTTATCTTCTACATGTTAGGAACATAATACTCAAAGTAAAGTGATATTCAAGTGACCACTTCTGTTGTGCTTCTGATTTCATTTAATAATGGAGTGACATACAGAACTCCTTACTGCATCTGTCTGGATGCCTGTACTGAGTACTTAAGTTATTGTATATAACCAAACCTTCTATGTACAACTTCAGCAGGGTAGGATTAGACACTAGGTACTTGTACATCTTTACAAACCACAGAGCTACTACATACCGCCTAATAATATAAACTGAAGCCTGAAAAGCAGTTATTTCCAGGGGCTAAAAATATCTTGCTCATCCAACTCCATGAGTAGCCTAGCAGTTAGATTAAGCTGTTTAATTGTTTGAATAAGCTTCACATGTGAATGAGCTTCGTGTAAGACTTACACATGTAACTGATACGCTGTTCCTATCGCATCCTCTCAGATGCTCTCAAAAAGAGACTGCTCTTAAAGAAATATTACTGTACTATAACTTTTCAACTACAGGAGCCCTTTGGGAAATATCCTGTGGGCTCCAATAACAACTGCATTTCTACACTTTCTTACATATGAAAAATAAAGTCAGTATAATGAGAATCCAGTATCTTTAAAGATCACTTTCAGGATACCTATTCTAAGAAAACTATTTTCCAGCGTTTAAATTGTTTTCTTTGTGGAAGAATGTGTTGCATAAGATGAAGGTAAAAATGCAAAGCACAAAGTCAGTGCATTAAAAAAAAGTAGTTTCCCTGGTCCTATTTTCAGACCCACACCTATTCATGTCTGGATGACCATGAAGGGGTACACACCTGCATGGATGTCAACTCTACAGAAGAACTCTGATGATGCTCACAGACTGAATGTGGTCTCACCTACGTTCTACCAAAGATGTGCCAGACCACAGAATCCTTCTTGGCCTCATTCTAGAGAAACCTGTTCCAAATGAGAAAATTACTTTCAAGTCAACTTGGGTAACACATTCTTCCCCTTTTGTGGAGGATAGTTAATATACTACGCTCATTATCTAGGGTGAGCAACAACATTTATAATAATAAAAAAACAACTCTGAAACATTGGTTTATGCAAACCAAAATATATATTTCATACAGCATTTAATTTAGTGTTCAGCATTACCAACCACTTGATAGTGTTAGTTTTAGAAATCAGATAAACTGGTATTTCAATTTAAGGTGGTTTTTCCTCTTTAGAAAGTGTCAAATAGAAGGTTTCTAATGCATTTGCTTCCTTCTTCACCCCCAGCGTCAGGGGAACCCAGAAACTGTTCCACCCCACAAGTAGTTTTACCTTTGACAAGTCAGTAGACAGCTGACATATCAAACTGCTAAGTAACATAAGGAACTGATGTAACCACATTTACATGGTTTTAGTTTGTCATCCAGGTAAAAGCTAAGTACTTATCTGAAATGAATTCAGAGACCCAGTATGGTTAAGGGATAGAAGTCTAATTTACAGTCTAAGTCACAGCTTTCAATAGCACTCAAACTAACTGATGGTGAAAGTCTCAGCAACAGACAGAAACTGAAATGACTGTACATCCAGATTTTGACTAAAATTTCAGGTGTTAATTCTATTTGAAAGAATCATAATAAATAATTCTATTACTATAAGTGAATCCTTCTAACTATTAAGATAATTCCATGGCCTGTCTTAAGACTGCTGCTTTAAAAAGGCTGTGCAGAAAAAATATCATTAGAAATATCCAAAGGAAAATAAACAGGTTCTCAGGGTTCACACACCCATGGACAGGATGCAATCTGTGTGAAAGCAAATTCATCTAGCAACAGCACAGTATAAATGCTGTTGAAGTACTTGTCCTGGGTTAGCTTGCATGAAGCTAGGTCAGTTCTCTGAATGTATCCAAATGCCAGTGTAAGGCTAGAAGATTCTTATTGCTATCCATCTCAAAAGGACATGTATTTTCAATCATCTCAATTCAACAAATCTTTATTCATGTTTTCATACCTTCTGGGTAAATCATTACACTTCTTGTAAAGGTTTCTCTCAATCCATCCCTTTTCACAAAATATGAATAGGCCAGAACAAAACCCTGAAAGCAAACCAGTTCCCACCATTTCTAAAGTTAGCTCAGGTCTTTTCAGGGGAATAGTTTAACAGAAGCTTGAGAATATCAGTTTACTTCAACACACAGTATCTTCTGTCCCAGAATCTGTATTCATTAGCACTACCTCTTTGCAACATTACATAGCTACTTTAAGTAATCTGAATCCAACAATTCACAATGCATTGTAAGCAGCAAGTTCTTTTCAGCCTCAGCTTTCCAGTATGTGCCTTCTCATTTAACAGGAGCCTAAAAATATTATTTCTGTCCAGTCTTTCCAAAGTGAAAGAACCACTATTTTTTTTTTTTTTTTTTGAACAAAACTGAGCTGATGAGAACTGGGAACCGCTTAAAATATTGACTGTTACAATCCAGTATGTACACATGAATGAACATCGTGCTGCTAGCCACTGATACCCTTAAGCTTCAGCTATTTGTGGTCTAGTCTCATGACTGTAAGTCAACATTTTTGGGGCATGCCTTAGTTCATGAGTCAAGATACCGAAACCCAACTATCATCTTAAAAAATGCTTAATTGATAGTACTGGGAGGCAGCTTAATGTGTCTAGTTTTAGATCTACTACTAAAGCCCCACACTCTCCCTTATATACTGTGAAAGCGGAGTAAGCACAGAGCACTGAATGTAATGACATTATAGGAAATATTAGGGTAGTTTAAAGTAACAAAGTCCTTTGTGGGATTTTAATCCTAAATGGTTTCACATAAAAAAAATCTGTGGCAGAGGTAGAAATTAGCTCTACATTCTTCTATAGCGTTATTCCAGTCAAAACTGTCATAAACAGTCATCTAACTTGATCTTACAGGATTCTAAAACAGTTTAGAGTAGTTGATTAACATCCATTTCTTCACCAAAAAAAGTGTATTACACTTATACACCTGTTTACAATTATCTAAACAATTTTTATAAACACAAACTACCAAATTCTAGCCAAAAATAAAAGTTTGCATAAATTTCAGATGCAAAAAAATCAGTGTACATGTGCATAGCATATTGCATTGCATTTATGTTCTAGTTTAGCTTCTTGGCCAAACTCTTCACTTAATAAATAAAAGCATTATCCTGAAATACATAAAACATGATCTACAGTGGAAAAAAAAAAAGACTATATTAAAATGCACAGTGACATTAGGAAAGATCAAGAATTCAAAACTTCCATGTCTGTGTACCATATTACATAAAAAGTATACATACATACATAATGTAAATCCATGTGTGGATAAACATCATGCTGATTCATCTTGATGCTGGTATATCTAACAATGGGGCTGAGAAGACAGGACATTACTACTTAATTTGTCTGCCTATAATTCAACAGCAACTGGTAAAAGGCCCTTGCCAGAGCTGGATTTTTGTATTTTTCCACACAGAATAAGGAAAAAATATCTTCTGGGGAAATAGAACATAAACAAGCAGCCATTAGTTCAATATCTGGATATTAGGAAGCTGCAGAAAAGCATTTACCACTAATTTTACAAGATGTGATTATATTTACAGTCAGCATAGAACAAATTACTACAAGATGTACTATAAATACATGGTATGGATTTTTAGCTTTTCTCAGCAATACTACAAGGATTGTGACAATTAGTAAAATACTCATTACAGTTATTTTAGCAGTCTGAGCTAGCCAAGTAGGATAACTCAAGTAATACCTCCTCATTTCAGTGGAGATTGGTTAGAACTTTCTTGTTGCAGCAAATTGAGGTGATATTGAACTAATCCTACCTCTTCCCTGCACATCACCCTCCCTTCCTGGCCCAGTCCTTGAAATCTAATATAAGCTACAGCTTTTCTTTTTCACCAAGTTACAGCAACACCTTATGTCTACACATCATCTGTGGCTCAGGATAGACTCACCAACTTTCACATGGGAAAACTGAAAGAACTGCTACACCATTCATCAAGAACACCATTCATTCACTACTCCTCCCAAATATACTTTTACCTAACCAGTCTAACTAGGAAAAGTGATATGACAATTCAGAAATATTTTGAGAATCCCTAGACACAGATCATTTTCTGACCAATACTGGCAAGCTTCCTCACAGTTTTATGTCAAGTGGGACAAAACATTTGCATGGACTACTAAAACACATTTGTTCTTCTAGATCCTAGAACCTAGACTATTATGTCTAAGCATGATACACCTAAGTTTTCATATGTATGGATAATGATACTAATATTCGTACAGTATTCCTACAGTTATTCTACAAGCTGTTGCTTATTAATGCCTTGATATCTAAATGCTGTTTTGACAGTTATACCATTGCAGAGTTACCAGTGCCAAATGCAAACACGATTTTATGAAGCGGCTCCCTGAAGCACTAGAACTCAAGGTTTGTATAAATATTCACATACTTTTGTGAAGTATTTGGTATGTTTCGGATTTTTTTGGCAAGAGCTCCAAACCACTGCTTCTCCATGTCTGTTGCCATGAAACACAGAGCCTAGTTTTCAAGCATTTATAGCAGAGTTGTAAGCACTACCTTCATACCAAAAAAACAGCTTGGCACACTATGCCATAACAGTTGGACTTGCAAGCAGACATTTCTACAGAAAATATACTCAATATCTGAATAAATTCTTTTTTTGATTTTAAGTCTAATAAACATGAGACATTACAATTAAAGTAGTCTTACATTATCTCAGTTAAGATGAAGCCAAGTTTTTGTATTTACATGATAGCCCTGAGAGGCATTTATGACTATATCAATTGGTCCTTCAGTGCTCCACCTAAAGATTAATTATCCAGTCCTGACATCATCCTTTCTCAAATTTCACCAAACCAGTAATAGTATAAATTTTTAAACTGTATATTGTTCAAAGCAAGACATTTAACAGAAACATTGTATCTGATAGCTGGCTAGTCAAACAGCTAAAAGGAAGAACTACCAGATAAAGTAGCTATTTTGTTCACTTATTTTTATACACCTTTAATAGTAACTTCCCTCAAATATAGCTACCACAAGTAAACAACAGATCCCCAGTAAGCTATTTTTAATTTGGCTATGCAAAGACTTAATGTCTTCTCAGCTAGTTTTCTAGTTTATTAATTTTAAGTACTTAACATTACAAACTGACTTTAATCTGCCACATCAGCTTGTATCTGTAAAGATGAAGATATGAGTAATAATAAATTTAGGGGTCCATAAAAGAAAGAAAACGTAAGGAAATCAAAAACCTTTTTACCTGAACTATGATTCCCTAGTGCACAAAATGCAAAGAAATCTGAATTTTTTATATTAGCTAATATTGATGGGTATCCCTGAAGAACACTAATTCCAGTTCCCTAGGTAGATAAGTCATCTTCCCCCCCCCCCCCCCCCCAACAAGCAGTTTCTCTGGTTTATTGCTAAATTATTATGCAAAATGATAAACTTAACTTACAAGACAAGGAATACTACTGGAGAGAAAGATGCAAGTGTAATATTGAATGCAAATTTATGATCTAGGTGTAATCCATGTTTCATAAATTGTTAAGTAGGGAAATACAGATCAATTGCTAAGAGAACTGATTATAACCATATCCATGCAGCATTTATAAGCTATGGCACACCACATCAGACTAGGTGTAAGGGCACTGAAGTACTGTGCGCCCTTTATAAACACTCACTTGAGGTTAGCTTTAGCATGATCCTGTGAAGCATCTCTATTAAATTCAGTGTGGATATCAGGCCCTCAGCATCTGTATTTTACAGATCCATTCTTGCCCAGCTGCATTACTTGTTAATGGAAACATAGCCAAAACCTTTTTATAAATTATCTTTTATACTCCACTCAGAGGGACCTTAAATTTGTATTGATATTCACTAGAACTATAAGGAGACATGTTACTCTTAGTGGTTACTTTACCAATGAAATGGGAACAGCTGCCTCAACCTTCTTTTCTACTAGAAACCTTTAAAGTCTTAAAGAAGTTCTTGCACTTCCTGCCTCTCACTCCATAGCTATAGCAGTATGGCTCTACTGTTCTGGAGAACAACACAAAAGACAGCAGGCCTTTTTGTACACAGTTATCCTATATAACTAAACATAAGTTAATGGCAGAATACTTGTGCTTTTTAAATGCAGCCATATTGATACAATTAATTTAGCATGCCCAGCATTAAGTATCAAAGATGGAAAGGCAAGAACATACTGAAGAGGAGTGATGGGGACGATACAAATTATAAACTGATACAACTGGTCAAAAACTTACATGGATTCATTTGCCTAGTTTTACTGAAAAGCTGTTTTAAAAGTAAAAGGTTATTAGCAAGCAAATTAGTAGCTTTCATGTGAATCAGTAGAAAGTAAAGACTGAATCAGAACTGCAAGATTGGATATTCTTATTTGCAGGAACTTTAGCAACTGACTTATTTAAACTGTAAAATGCAATTTCTTTTGATGTGAAAACCCAAAAGAAAGTCATCTTGGGCTGAAATATTGAAACAAACTGAAATAATTCAGTGATTACACAAAGTCATTTCTACCTTTAAGAATTCAGAAATGAGACTACTTGTTGCCAGCCTCCAGAGAATGACATGTTAACCATCTCCTTCTGAGTCTAGTCATACATTTTGTTAAACCTGTCTAGTTGTCCACCCATCTGGACCACAACATCCTAACTTGGATACAAGCATAGGTACTGTGTGAGAGTGTAAAAAGCCTCAGTAAAGTGAAGGTGAATGGCTTACCCTCACCATCCACAAACTGGTCATTTAAACCTAGGAGACAATCAGGTTGGTCACACATGACTTAACCTTGGTAAATCCATGCCGACTTCCCAATCACTGCTTTCATGTGCCCAAAAATGTGCTCCTAGAAGACGTCTGTAACATTCCCCGGGACCAAAATTAAGCTAACCAGCCTGTACCTCCCAGGATCGAAACCTCAAGCCTTTTTTAAGAGGGGTGCAAGATTTACTAGAGAAGTCTAGTCATCAGGAACTTCTGATCTCCATAGCCTTTCAAAGATAGAGCAGCTTCAAAAGGATAGCAGTCAGTATATGCAGCCCCTCAATACCTCCAGACTTGTGTGTGTTGAATTCCTAAGGAATTCCTGACTCAACCCTCATCCAATTATTGCTGGTGGCTTTTCTCTTCGAAACCTTTCACTAAGCACAGAGGCCTGGGAGACCTTCTTGGTAACACCTAAGTGGCGAGTAGTTCAGCCTTACCCATGTGTACTGTCACTCAGCGATGCACAGCACTCAGCAGAGTTGCATTAGTAAGCTGAACATAGGAAATGCAGCAGTAACTTTTTTGTCCCTTTCAAGTCTCAATTCCAATTGAGCTGTGGCTTGCCTTGCATCATCCTTACATATCCAGCATTTCCAAATGCCTCTGCAGTATGTTCCTCCTACTTCTTCCAATATACTTTTTTCACTGGAAGTTATTGTAAGTTCACTGTTTGGCCAAACCAGTCTCCCCGTATGTTTTCCTGAGTACCAGCATGGCTTGTTCTTGTACTTAGGATGTTCTCCTGAAGTATAACCTATGGAGTAATGCAACTGTTAGAACAAACTCCAGGATACGGACTTTAGATAAGTCTAAAACACAAGTCTAAGCATTAATTTGAGCACATGTAATATAGACCTATATTATTTACAAGTTTGGTGATGGAAACTAAACTCCTGAGTGAGGCTTATTCTCAAACTGCTGAGTTGGATGACCACCTGAAGTATTACCCGATTTCTCAAGGACAAAAATCTGCACCAAAAACTAAGATACTCTAAGCCAATAGCTTTTTCTATATCCAGATTTAAGCATACCAAGCAAGTGAGCATTTGAAGTGTATTACAGCTTAACCCATACTTCTGTGGGTAGAAGAAATTGGATGAATAGGAAGTAGCACCTCAACACAGAATTTGCGCACTCAGCCTCCAGGGGTTCAGCTTCAGTAGTGAAGTCTGGGAACTCATCTAAGGCATTTATAATCCCATAAAGCACACAAGCCTTTCAAAAAGCAATCCAAAGCAACATGCATGCTGAGAAGGAAGCTGCCCAGAAGCAGCCAACTGTTAGAAGAGTTGTACCTTATGCCTAGAAAAGGATTAAATTTACCCATCTTTGAACATAAGTAGAATTTTAGAAAATTGACTTCCTCACCTCTGAACTGAATAGAGATGCCTCAGTATAAGGTATTTCTGCAGCAGATTCTTCTATAATGCATATGTATAGTCAGCATATATACCGTTATGAGAATACCACAACATTACATTTAAAGGAAAGCAGGTATTTCAAATCCAGAGAGAAAGCTCTGCTATGCCACACATCTAAAAACCTAATGTAGTAAAATTAAGATCTGATCAGCTGCTTGTACCTATGTGGGAAACTGGCATTACAGAATACAGCTATTTTACAATGCTATAGGCACCTTACAACATCCATTACGGGAAATGAATGAAGGATAAATATAAGAAGCTATCCCAACAAAGTGATCCTTGTGAACTGACAGGAATAGAAAAGTAAAGATACATGCCATCAGTTTTTTACAGGTCCAGAAACAAATGCCTGAAGGAGCATAGGCAAGAAAGATAGCTTAAAGCTCACTTAAGAATGGAAAAAGATTGTAGACTGATGAAGAGGCTGCATTCTCACTCTGAATGACAGGTTTTAAAAAATTTTTCATCAAGACAATCACCCAGGAAAGTAATTGTGAAAACCCCAACTATACAGGAACATCATGAACTGAAGAAGCTGGATCTAGAAACACGTTTCTAAGAGGGCTATGAAAGAATCACTAGTTTTATAGTATCTCCTTCATTAGCAAGGAAGAGATGCATCAAGCTCCTTGCCTAGGTTCACCTACCAGTCTTTTGAAGCTTCCTGAAAGTGAACAAAAGTATTCAACATGTTAATAGCTGCTTGCCCATTATAACTCTTAACACCACTATGACAATCCTCATGATCATATTCAATGTTACTATTATGCATATTTGAACAATTCATTTCCACAGAACTTTCATCTGCATTGCTGTAACCCACTGCAGAATGACACGCTTCAACTCAGCCATTAGTCTGCAGTCCACAGTCCCTCTTTCACTAGTGCTTAAATATGCTCATGTAGATCAGCAATAAGATACGCCATTTAGCACCAGCAGCAATTTCTTACTTAAACGTATAAGCAGAAACAAGTGCCATGTCTCAGCAATATACAAAACTAAGTTATAGAAGCAACAGAGAGAAGAGGCCCCTGTGATTAGCCAGCAATTCCAGCTTTATTTTAAGTCTCTCAAGAGATAAGATAGTAAATGGTGAACAATTACAAGTACATGTAATTTAGCCCTTTAAAAACTGGTATTTTGCATAAGAGAAGAATTTCTTTGAAACATGTTGTTTAGCCTAATCCATCAAAACTATGGCAATCCCTGTAATTCTTCTATTTTGTGTGAAGCATTCAATAGTAGTGAAAATAATCAATCCCTTGAAATGAAAACACTCTAGCACATGGATGTTGAAGTCTGCTTGTCAGATACTAATAGGGTTAAAATGTCTGTACCCCACCAGTGCTGCCCCTTCTTATCTCATGTGCACGGCAGCCTTTACTAGTCCATCAGGCATTTACAACATGCTTGTTGCATTCATGCAAAGTAAAGCATAACCAAATCTGTTACTTGTTGGGAAGCATCAGAGCTTTAGCTCCTTGCAAAGGAGCTGGACAGCTGCTGAGCTCACTGCTTCTACCTTACCCTACAGCTGGGCTCACTTATTTTCTAGTGGACACATTCAGAAAATTGACACAAGAATGGCAGCAGGTTAGCAAGAGCTGGTTTGGGGGAGGGGAATTTCCAAACAAAGAAAAGCTTCTCAAAAAAGGCTAACAGCTTTCCAAGCTTACATGTAGAGTCAGCAAGGACAAGCCCAATAAAGTGAACTAGCTTCACAATAGCAAGCTTTGTGTTTATATTCTGAAAACACTATAAGCTGCATCTGCTTAAAACAATATTGAATGGTCAGGTGGTTTCCAGTTTTAAGGCATGTTAGCATAATCAGCCTTAAATCAAAGCAGATGGGAATGACAGATATGTTAAGGTTATTAAAGACCTCTAGAGGATAGAGTTAAATAAGGTTACCTAATCCATCTTAGAAGGGTATTATGAATTGCATCACTTAAACAAGAATAGCATTCTTGCACCTATTTTAGGTTTTAATGACTGGAATAAATAAAATTACCAACACAATATAATTAAAGGTATGCATGTAATGCATCTCTACCAGTCTGTTTTTGACAGAAGAACCACCAGTATATTTTCTGATATTAACATTCATATGGCTCTCTTAACAATAAAGATGATCATTCTCCTTCTGATATTGTAGTACATTGCTCAGTAATAATTGTGGTTAATAAATCAGCATATTGCATCTATTTAGAATGAGGAGTCTGCCTCTAAAGCCTTGAGTATTCAGGTATAGAGTTCTCAGAGGTTCCTTTAAACCAAATCCAAAAAACCCAAACAGCTTCAAAGTTTGCAACACGTCACTATTTGGCATCTGTGCAGACTAATCCAAAACTAAGTTAATCTTATCTTCATACACAAAATTATTATTAGCATACTTTTAAGGCTTCGTTCTTGCCACAGTGGCCATTTTTTTTTTTTTTTTTTTGCTGATAACCATTAGTTGAAGTACACAACAACTGGAGTAGGAACCTGAGCTCAAGTCTCCTCTTGTGCACTGATGTCCTGCTTCCTGCCTGTGAAACATTTTCCAGCTCAGTCAAGAGTTCTCAGCAAGCAGCCAAAACAGCTTATAACCTACTATAGTATGGAATCCCAAATGAAGTGGGAAACACAGTTAAGATCCTCCTCAGATTTTAGAAAGACATCAAACCACACACACTAAATAAATTCTTAGCCCCTAGCAATCTTGCAAAGGCATCTTTATGCACCTTTCCATATCAAAGACAATAAAATGCTTGAAAACTATACCTGGGTGTAGTGTTAAACATGCTTTCAAAGCAGAGATGGCAGAACCATGTTCCACGCAGAGAAACAATTTATAAATCCCATATGGGTTTTGGTGCGAGTTGGTGTTAATGTGCTGAGCCTTTCCAAAGTTACAGTCCTTTCTCAGTGTGTGCAAAGCAGAATGATAACCTTTTTTTAACTCTTCCTCCCTCTATAATCCCCAGACTAACAAATCCCAGTTCCCAAGGTTAACTGAAGATCAAGCGACAGCTGAGCTCTGGCACCCAGAGTCACTCTTCTGAATTTAGGTGCCTGTACTAAAATAAATCCTGTTTTGCAACCAGCTCGGAAATGACTTTCAAGGATTCCCAACATCACAGTGAAAGATACATGGACAAGTTAAGCCAGTGGGAGCACCTAGTATCTAAAGACCCCAGCTTGTACACATCAGTTTCAAAAGTGAGACTGAGGGTCTTTGGAATTCCCAAACATCTCCATTTATGAAATAAATGACCCAACACCTATTTTTAATGTACAATTTACAAATAACTTTGACATCTTTATTATATTTGCTGTACTGGAAAAAGTCACAAGGGATAAATTTGTTTATTTGCTTGCCTTAAGATTAAGCAACACTTTTTTTTTGGTTCAACTACAGGCTACATTCAACTATTTTTAAAAACATCTACATAATTAAAGTTGGAATTTATGTACAAGAAAGCTGTTTTATGTCAACCATCACCAATCTAAAACCTTGGCTATGTTTTTCCAACTGCAGGACATTGACAATAGCTAGGCATATTCTAACCATCCAGCAGGATTAAAAGTAACTGAACTGAAGTTTAACAGCAGTACAATTCACTAATCAGACTAAATTAAGTCAGCACTCAGAGGGAAGGGGGATTAGAATTAGCATGATAAATCTGTTTTGTTAGATTACATATACTTTCTTTTCTATTCAGTAGAGAAAGTTGCAGTACAGAATATGAAGTGAAATCTTTCCCCAGTGATAAAACACAATGACAAAGCAAAGTCATTAAGTGAAATTAAAATGCATAGCTTGTATAACACCAGCATCTGTAGAATGGGAAGGGAACATCAGACTCAATTGCATTAGATCAAAAGGTATTTCAAACATCAAAACAAAAGTAGACCTTTACCTACAAAAGCCCTACCATAAGATTTAGCACAGAAAGAGCAAGTATGTCCATCTTAGTACATGGCTACTTTCCATTAGTCTAGCTGAAGATGTTTTTCAAGCAGTTTCACATATGCTAGAAGCTTCGTCACAGGTGTTTTCTAGGCATGACAGATATACAAGTGTGCAAATATCCTAAGTTAATTTATAAGCAAGTTCTGGCAAGTTACACCTGTCTTCCTCATGAAGTTCCCTGAAACAAGAACAGTATCTTAAGCCTGCCTTGTACAAAAGGAATCTAATGAGTCCCACAAAAAGCTGTTTAATCTTTGTAAATGCACAATGCTACCACTGTTCCTGTATTATTATTTTGTGTGTGTGCATTAGAACAATAGCTTGGAGAACAGCACAATATGGAGAGGCCTATAAACATAACAAATCCTGGCAGCACATAGGAAACATGCCTCAAGTCACAAGAAATACAGCAGAAACAAGGAAGACCGGGCGCCACTATTAAGTAACCTTGCATTATTAAGTGAAAATCTCAACGTTAAGGGAAAAGGTCAGCTATTTCCCTTTGTCAAACAGGTCATCTTAACAGTTGGGATGCAATAAATTTGAAATTTTGTGCACCATTTTTACAGTGCACTTTTGTTCATGCTTTCAGTATATCCATGCAACTAGAAACCCCTTGTTAAGACAGAAACCAAAACTGTCAAGAATCATGAATTTCTAACAGCTTTGACTCTTAAAGACAAATTGCTTCCAAATAAAGCAAGGTTAATTATAAGTTAACAAGTTGCTGAGTTGAAACAAGCATTGATCTATTAAATGTTACAACTATTTAACAGTAAAAATGAGGTCATTTCCCCATCCCACTACTTTTATCTCTACTCTTTTCCTTTAAAAACATTATATACTACTTGAAGAAGACTTGAGAAATACCAGCTAGTATGTTAACAAATAAAAAGCTAGTGGCAGTACCCGACTGCCTCTATCTGGACCTTCAGTGCTTTGTCAGACTCAGTTCTGCATAGGAAGTAACCCTGTTTGCAGACCTTGAGCACTACCAGAACTAAGTGGGAAAGAGGCAGCTGGGGTTCACGAAAGCCTTGACCAATTTATCTGCACCATATTTGTAGCAGAGAACTAGTTGCCTCCTTTTTCTGCCGTATTCTTTTGCAAACTCAATCCCACAAGTTTGTTCTTCCATATCCTGAGGTTACTAAACACTGAATTCTGAAGTTCTTAAATGGCACGCTCTTCTAAAACAATTCACTTATTTTCATAGTACCAACCGTTAAAAAAAATTAAAGCGCTATTGGAACTAGTGCCCTACTAGTAAAATTAGCATTTCTGTAAATTATCCATATGACCCAGCCTCAAAGTAAACCAACCACATAACAGCTAGATTTCAACAGTGCTGGAATGCAAATATCTGAGGAGAAGCCTGGTTAAGTATCCTGCATGCCAAAATGAAAAACCTCAGGGAAAAAATCAGTAGCTGATTTAATGAATGAAGAAAAAAGCACAAGTTTGAGATTGGAGAAACTGACAGTCCCCTGAGGATGTGAACATCAAGGGCTTTTCTTTGAGACTGTTAATGAGAATATCTCAGATTAAGTACAATATGGGGGCCTACACAAGGCAACACTGTGGAAAGCAAAGTTGATAAAGATTTTAATCTCCATTAAGAAAGGCTTACAATCGCAACACCCATTTATTTAATCTAATATGCCAGGGTTTTTATAAAAAACACAATAAAGAAAGCTTTCAGAGTCTACCAGCCAATTTGGAAGGTTGCTAGGGAATTATGATAGCATTAAATACATTTGAGTTTATACTGGCAATAACACATTGGTTTGAATAACACTATTGTGCAAACTTCAAGTTGTTCATGATATCCCACCATTTAGTATTAGCCTCAGCTGAGGACTACAAGGCACAAAGCAAGTAATTGTCTCGGGCAGAAAAAGCACTAAAGTCTTCACTGCATACTTCCAATATGACAGGGCCTTGGAAGGACTTGCAGACTGCTGTCATCTCTGAAGGGAAAAGACAGAAGTCTGGGAGAGTTTATCTGCACTCAGATCAAACCACACCCTGCCCAGGAACCATTTTCACCTCTCAATTCACCTGGCAGAAACACCAGACCGGACACTTACCCTCCTCCCAGTTTTGCTTCTGCTACATCAGTTTTACCTTCTCCAAGAAGCTTTGGGGTCACTCGATATACTCCTGGTTAACCCCTGGACATTAACTGCATAGTCAGTAACTACAGGAACAGCTTATACACTACTTGCAGTACTACATTCCAGTTTGGTAGCAAGTCAGCTGAACCTCGCAGCCAGTTGTGTTGAAATTCTGTTTTATACTACAAAATATACTTGACATTTCTTTTCCACAGAAATGCATTTCCTAACTTAAGAGCAAAAACATTGTTTCATGTCTTCTCTCCCCCACAACATTGTAAGTGGGAAGTTCCTAGGAGACAGGTGAAGAGAAGAGATTAAATGTTATAAGGATTTCTTTCTATTTACACTGACTTCATTAGTTATATTAAAGTGAATCAGAGGTTATCTGGACTGCATAATCTGCTGTTGTCTCCATCTTTACCTCTCAGCACTTACTACAGGAGATCCAAATGCTTAACAATAACTTCTTATCCTATGACAATTAACTTGAAATTATATATCATACTTGTAATCCTGTGTCTCCAAACATCATTGTAGATTTTACCAAGACAATCTTAACTCCATGTCTGCACCTCCAAAAAGTGCAAATCAGGCAACTAATTTTGTCACAGCAGTATGACTGAATTAGTATTCCTAGTGAGGAGTCAGAATCTTCAGTTAAGCCACATGCACCCAGAAATAACTAAAAATATGTACTTTAAGTGCTACTACAAAGGCTTTTCACTTATCAGTTGGTTTTTGAAAGGTCACTTTTATATTTCATGCAGCAGATGCAGTTGTAATTATAGTTTAGCTTGGCATCTCATTGGTATTTGATTGGCCTGGTTTTTTTTTTGTATTAACTGCACACCTCAAAATCTGCACTGAAACAGTTCACTTGTTTCATCAAAAAAGGAAAACATTAAAGATGTAAGACTTTCTCCAGAAATTCAAGAACAGTTCTGTACCTCTGCCAAAGTTAATACAGGCTCCATGAAAAGCAAACTCCCCTCTAGCCTTGTGCCAGTAAGACTGCAAATAATTCCAGCTCATTCTCTACTCCACTAGGATTTAGCCACTTCATAGTAAATGGGCTGGGCTCTATCTCATGTGCCTTGCCTAGTAGCACTGGGCAGAAGAATTACGCTGAAATATATCTGGATGGCCAACTTCTACTTCAATTTATGAGCCAAGCATAGCTCACATGTTCACTAACTTGCCAGAGTAAAGGAGTTAGTGCTTTGCTCGTTTCCCCTCACTTTTGTTATAAGCACAAGTATATGAAGCATTCACTCACCACTCAATAGCCACAGGAACTAAGAGCACTTTACTAGCAATAATCAACAAGTTTTTAAAAACATTTGCCACAGAACATACAGCTAGTTCATAAAATGGCAAAGCTAAATGCTGTCTGCAGAAGCTTTATCCAGCATCAAGCCAACCACAAGTTGTAGTTCTTACTACAACTCTTACTATTTTTTTCCCTACAAAGTACAGTGATTTTATCAGTACTAAGTTCTTAAGAGTGTGAAGCTTAATAATCTTGCTCTGTACAATGTTTTCTCTTCAATATTTGGATTACTGTATTTTGGAGAGGATCCAATTAGTGGTATTTTAGTTAACTCAGCTATCTTTAACCCAGTATTATGAAAGCAATAAAACGGTTGGAAAAAGACTGGAAAAGACACTGAAGCAGTTCTTGTCCTCAATAGTATGCACACAAGCCATGCTTGTTTTCAAAAAAGAAATCTCCACTATGTTCTGAAACCAGCTCAAAGCTTCTATCACTAATTCAGTTAGACATTGAAATGAAAATTCAGGCAGAAATAATTTCTCAGTGATTAAACTCAATAAAGCATTTAATAATTAAGTAGGTGACAGATTACTAGGGTAGGTAAGGTGAAAACTTAATATTGTGTACTTTTAAATTCTTATTTCTAAAGGCCTTTCTCCTTCTAAGGAAAACAAGACTCTATTCAAGCTCATCAGCAGCATAATTAGGAAGGTACAGTAGAAAACAAGATATAGTCTTAAAGAAAAAAAACACAAGCATAATATGAAAAAATCAGGAAATATATACATCAGAAACAGGGCAGAAATAGGTTTGCTTCACATACACCACAGAATTCACTTGTAGCAGCAGCAAAAGTTACATTTTTAATCATACCTAGCATTCCATCACAAGGTCATGAGTTTTTATGGTTTCAGAAGAAGCTCTCATAGCTATTAGTGCCCTGTAACTTGTGCCCTGATTGGCCAATACTACAGTGAATGGTTGAACTAGTTTCCACAAGGAAAACATATTGCTAAATTAAATGCTCTGCCTTAGAGTAGAACAGGTACTCTATTTTAATACTGAAGTAACACCCACTAATTTCACATTGAGAAATTTCTCTAGGGCTGAGAAGTTCCACCTTTCCTTAAAGATACCCAAAGTTCACATCCCTCAATTTAGAGAGATTTGTTTAGCCCTTCATCTCAAACAATAGCTGTACTTATAATGCAATCTTTCTCTCTATATAATGTTCTCGTAGTCTTAGTGCCTTCCATCACTGCTGGATTCAATCTTATAGATCAGATAAGAGGTTAGAAACCTAATGTTTTCTAACAAAAGCCTTTAGCCTTGAAACATGACTGCTAAACAAAAAATCAAAAAGTTGACAAGAAGAAATAAACTATAAAGTGAAGCAGTGTTTAAACCTTTCTATGAAAAAAGATACAGTACCCTCCAAAGCAAGCATTTACTGTCTTTTCTGATTGCTTCCTTATAGTTATTATGCTGTATAGTATAACAACAGCTTAGCAACAGTCATCAAGGAGCTACTCATTTCACTTTGAAGTTCTCACACCTGTATTAAATTTTAAGAGGTAAGGTATGACACATTAAAAATTAATCATTAGGACCTTGAGAAGAACTGAAAATAGCTTTCTAGCATTTTGCACAGCTTGTTGCTACAGTTATTTTACAATTGTGTACTTACTAAGAAACAAGAAAAAACATACATATATACATATACACATACTTCTCATTCAAGCAGCTCCTCCACGTCTGCAGCAACCTTACCTTTAAGGTCAGAAGCATTTGAAAAAAAAAAGTCAGAAACATTTGAAAAGCATGAAAAATAGCTGTTCACTTGAATCTTTTTTTTTTTTTAATCATCATTATTGCAACTTGGATGAGAACCACAAACATAATGATGGATTAAGGATGCTATAAAGAAGTACCTCTTCAATAGCCATAAATATTTGTTACCAGAAATAGTTGGCCTCCCTTTTGACAGGTACAAAAAGAAGAGGAGGAAAAAAAGCTATTCTTGAGTAAAAACACCACAGCCTCCTATACCTTTTCCTGCTACACTTACACTAAACATAAAATAACCCCCACAGTTAAGACCTCACTAGTTACCAGCACAAGCTCCCAGAAACTCAGGCAGCCATAAGAAAGCCCACCTAAGGATAGGTATCCTTTGCCATGATAGCAGTAGCAAAGCAAAGGCCAGCAGCAGAATGAAGCAGCAACAGCCAGCGTGCCCTCCCTGACAGCCATTTATAGGGCTTGCCTTACCTCCCAGGAAGAGAGCCATGAGGACCAGGGCAGGAGGCCATCTATAAAATGCCAGGCGGGAGGCTACTTCTACCTTTCCTAGGATGATGATGATTGCTGCACACTGCAACTGGTGTGGAGGCTCTACTTCCTCCCCCCCAAAAATAGGGGAAGAGTCAAATATTGCACAAAGGTGTATGTTTCAGGTAAGGAGTTTGGAATAGCTGGTGAGTCTGCTATCTATATGTTACGCACCATGCCTTGCAAAGGGCTTTGCTGGGGGTTGCAGTCGGTAGGGGGGGAGTCTGCCTGCTTGGGGAGGCTTACTAAGGGGGCAACATGGAGGTAGGAGCATCTGATGGTGTTTGCAACCTGAATGCCTCATGTGTGGCAGCTGTGTATGTGGTTCAGGGCCTTCTAGAAAGGGCCCCCAGGTGTGAGGAGACTTTCACAGGTGTGATAGATAACTTTAAGGTTGTTGCTGGCAGAAAGAGTGTGCAGCAGGAGTGGTCTGCATGGGCAAAGGCCTTACCCTGGGAGGTGTGGGTATGGGCTTGTGGTTCTGTAAGAACCCATCACTGGCAGTGGTGGGTGAGCACCTGTGCCTGCTTCTGCTTGCTGGGGCTGCTGGGGGAATGGAAGGCCTTGCCTGCCTGCATGAGGCACCTTCAGAAAGACTTTTGTAGTAATACAAAAAGGGACCAGTTCTGGAGGGGAGCTATGTCCAAGTTTGGTGGTGCCTTGGAGCAGGGCCTTACCTGGGGTGGAGACCTGTGTGTGGTCTGAGTTCACTGTGGGACTGTCAGGAGGGCGTGGTGGTGTTCACAAGTGAAGTAGACTGTGGGATTATAGTAATGTGAGAAGGGAATGAACAAACAGAGCCTTGTCCAGGAGTGGTAGATGTCTGAGTGATACAAGAGGCAGGAGTGTGCAGTAGTAACAGCAGCTTGTGAAGTGCTGGGGTTGTAGAAGGGAAGAGGCATGGTGGGGGAAATCTCCACAAGCAGTGGCACACACCCGCGTGCAGCTTCCATGTGCTGTGGAGACTGCAGGACTGTGTAATAACTTTCATAAATCAAGTGCTTCAAGTCTGGTAGGGCATGTAGTCTTATGAGAAGGAACTTGTGAGGAAACAGGGTCTTCAAGAGGGAAAGCAGGTGTCTAATATGCAGTTTGTTGGCTGTGGAGGTGGCAGGAGTGTCTAAATACCTTTTGTCCAAAAGGGCTCATAATCTTTTGAAAAATGGGGAGGGATGGTGTCCGTGTGCAGCTTCTGTGTGCTGTGAAGACAACATGAGCAGGAGGAGTGTGTGGTGGCAATGACTTGAGCTTAAATGCCTTCTGTTTGAGGGAGGCTAGGGAAAAGTAATGTCTGATATGGGAGAATCCTTCTCAAGGATTGGCAGATATTTGTGTGACCATCACAGGTAGAAAGTATGTGGCAGTATTTGTAAGAGAAGGCACTAGTTTTTTGGGCAGGCTTTTGTGGGAGTGGACTGCTAGCAAGGGAATGCAGTGTTGACCAAGAGTGGTACATGCCTGCGAGCAGTTTCCAGTTGCTGTGAGGCCAGCAGGAATGTGGCTGCAATAGTGTTTAAAGGATGAGTGCCTGATGCTTGAACAGACTTGGGGGTTTGTGGAGCTGGTACCTCCTGGAGGATGGTGAAGCTTTGCACAGGAAAGGTGCATGGTGGTGCATGCCTTTCACTGGGGGGAGATGTGGAGCAGAGAGTGCGATGCTGTTTCCAAGTGAAGATCCTAAGTCTGAGATGTGCTTGGAGGGGCTTAGTCTCCAAAGATGGGAACTACCTGGGGCAGGCAGAAAGCCTTACCCAGGTGTGGCAGATGCTTTTGTGGCTTCCTTTTGCTGTGAGGGTGATGGGGGCAGCAGGAGCATACAATTGTTTTTGTAGGCTGAACGTTTCCTCTTTGGTTGGGGTCATGTTGGCAAAAGGCACCTGCTGTACAGGATGGATCCCCACTGGGGGCAGAGGGATAGGGAGGAGAAGGTGCATGCTTTCATTTGTGGAGGTAGCAGGAATGTGTGTGGCTGCAGTGATGCTTGTGAACTAAGTGAACAGTGTTTGTATGGGCTTGTCTTGTGAAAATGGCCCCGGTAGAAAGGATTAGCCCCTCCAAGGAGGGGCAGATGCCTGTGTGGGTTTATATGGTCTGTGAGGACAGTGGAGCAGGCAGGAATGTGCACTGTTGATGGTGTTTACTAGCAAAGTGCCTTGTGTATGAGAGGAATTTGGGTGGGCTTGCAGTCTCTGGAAAAGGGATATGTAGCAAGGGGGTAGAGGAGATCTTCCCAGAAGGAGCAGATCTCTTTTAGAGAGGCATGGTGAAGAGTGTGCTGCAGCAGCATGGGTTCATGAACAGAGGTATTCAGGCAGGCTTGCTGTCTTGTGAGAAACACGTGGGGGGAGCAGCCTTCACTAGGACTGACACATGCATGTGTGCAGCTTCCATATGTTGTGAGGGTGGTGGGGGTGGCAGGAGAGTGCAGTGATGATATTCATGAGCTGAGTGCCTCATGTTTCAGTGGGCTTGTCTTGCAAGAGGACCTGTTATGGAGGTGGGGGGGGAGTCTTGCCCTTGAGCAGCAGATGTCAGTGCTTCCACTTACTCTAGGGGTATCATGGGTTTGGCAGCAACATAAGATAAGTGCCTTTGACAAGGCTTGGTGAAAAGGTATCCACTGGAGTGTGGTGGGAAAGCTTGGCATGGAAGAGGCAAACACTGGTGCATACCTTCTGTTCCAAGTTTGGGGGAGTGGAGGGTGTGATGGTGTTTCCAAGCAAAGTTCCTCATACTTGGGAGGCATTTGGGTAAGCTTGCAGTCTTGCAGGAAGGAAATCACTCAAAAGGGTGGAGGGAGCCATGTCAAGGAGTGGCAGTTATCTTTGAGGGAGAGGAAGGAATCCAGATCATGCAGTGGCAATGGTGCTAAGTGTTTCATGTCCAACTGTGTTTGAATTTTGTTAGTGAGAAGGGAGAGAACCTTGTCCAGGTATGAATGCCAGGGCACAGCTTCCATTTGGAAGGGTTAGGCATGCCTTGGTAGTAGCTTTGTCTAGGAGTGGCAGAAGCTTTTGAGGGGATATATGGGAGGCAAGAGCTTGCTGTGGTGACAGCATCATGAACAAGGTGAAGCCTGTCTGAGTAGGCTTGTAGTCATGCAAAAAGGCATGTTCTTTGGGGTGAGGAAAGCCTTATCCTGGAGTGACCACTGCCTTTGGTCAGCTTCTGTTTGCTGTTTTCTGTTTTTATAGGCACTGGCATGTGTGGGAGCAGTGGAGTTCATGAACTCAGTGACTTATGCTTGGGGGGAGTTCATCTAGAAAAAGGCTATTCCAGCAATGGAGACTGGATGGTGGAGGATGAACCCTTGCCCATGAGTGGCAGATGGCTGTGATGATAGCAATAAGCTGCAGGAAAGGTGACTCGAATTTCTGTGCTTGAGCTTCTTGCTAAGGGGTGGTTAACTCCCCACCTGCATTTCCCACATTTTAAGTATATTTACAGGAAGAAGAAAAGTAAGTAACAACCTTAGAAATGGTTAACATCCCACATTACCCTTCCCTCCATGGGCTTTTGCTGTGCCACTTTCCTTAGCTTTAAGCAGCTTTTCTTAGCTGTGTCTTAGACTGGGGAAGCTTTCTAAGGAACGTTCCACCGACTTGAGCCCCTCTTCAAAACAAGTTCGCAGCAACCCCCCCCCTCCCCTCAGGCTTTAGCTTCTACTCTCCTATACTCCTTTGACTCCCTGCTTCAGAACACTGGTTTTTAGAACTATCACAGTTTGCCATTTCTTTCCTGTTCTTCTCTACTTTATGCCTGGCAGAGGTGCAAGCTCCACATTGCCCAGCTGCACCACATCCCCTTTTAGTACCCACCTGTTTCCATTTTCTTTAACTCATCGGGGTTTCTGTTTGCTGATGCCTTTATGCTACATCCAGATGGAACCAGGAGGATGAGCTTGAGCAGTTGGGCTTTTGGAAGATGACTTTCTGAAGCTGCAAGTCCTTGTGCTCCCTAAAAGACCTTATTGGTGTATAACGGCTGGCTGTAATTCCAAGTTTAGGAATCCCAGACTTGATGCTGTCTAATGCTGATGGTCTTTTTAGAATTTGAACTGAGGTTAGTCTGGGTTATAGTTTAACTTGATTGGTATGAAATTACTTTCATTCCAAATATTGCCCACTGTGCCACGCATGCTGTTATACCAGGGGTATCCACAGTCAGGGCAAAGGTGACTGATTAATGTTTGTTTGCTGTAGAGGAAAGAGGTGCTGGGCAAAAGCTGAAATAGAAGGGGAAAAAATCTGACATAAGTTTGATGCTTTATCACCTAAATTCTCCTTAGTTGAGGTGTGGGTTTCATCCTTCAGAAAATCTACTGAAATAACAGGGCAGGAGGAACTGCTTGTTACAAAGAATCTTTATACTAAAACTGTAATTCTTAAAGAATGATTTGAATTTATTGGTTTTGAAAAAATCCTGCATATGTTATCATAACAGTTACCTTAAAATATAATAGTTTGTTTTTTCCTGTCTCTTTAGGAATCTCTTGGAAGTAATGAAAACCTTTGTTACAGAAGTATGCTACAGAAACAGGTACAATTGTGTCTACTGTTACAACTGCTGATCATAAGAAATGTTTCAGTGTTCTTGTAGTCTTGCAGTATTATCCTGAAGACTTGTCTCAGCCTAACAAGACCATTATTCAGCTATGCTGGTCTTGTAGATCTAGATTACAAATTGCAGATATTGTCTCAGGTTACTGAAGAGTAGAACTCTGTCCTGTGAGGTGCTAAACTTGATTCCTCACGGTGTTGTGCACTTTCTGGACTGCTAAATTTCTGGCCCACCAAAATCAGATCTGTCTTTAAATGCCTTAAGGTTCATTATTAATAGCCTAAGATACAAGACAAATACTTGAGTTTTGTACTTCTGTGAGCTGTAATTGCTGTGGTAATTTTGCTTATATAGTAAGCCTAAGAGTACACCTACACTCACATCTGCTCAGGCAAGTTCAGTTGCTGCACAAATAGTTAATGATACAGCAACCAATAGGAAGATATGCAGAGGTTTTAACTGAAAAAATTTCTTATGGAAGCAGATTGCTTTGTTCACTCTGCTGCTTATCAGATGTAAAACACTGGATGAGGGAAGCAATCTGTCGCCTTTGTTGTACTCTTCATAAGGGTTTCAATGAGTCAGGTACAAAGCTGTGAGCCTTTAAGACCGGCTGCTGAGGGTCTACCCTTGCCTGTTAGGAAGGTAGTAGTCTATGTGAATGACCCAGCTGGAACCACAGCAAAGAGTTTAGAAAAGGAGGTATTGCTGCCATCAGCAGTCCTTTCTCAGTGAACAATTCAGATGTGAGGTAAATGTGTAGTGTTGGAGATGCTCAGATGCCTTATTTGCTTCTAAATAGAGATCAACGACTTGCAACAAATACCCGTTTCCCCTGCCCCAGGCACAAAAATGTAGGAGCTATTACTTTTTTAACTGAGGCTGTGAAGAAGTACAAGCTGTAGAAGGCACCTTTTAAACTTTTTCGAGATTGATAAAACTGAATGTAGTTTAGGTATCCACGCCACCTTTTAAAGGTGTATTTCCTTCTCAAAGTGACAGCTGCTTATTTTTTCTGATGCTTGCTTTGTATTAAAGTAGTCTCTGCTCTGTCTTTCTCTGAAGTTCTTTTGGTTTTGTTGACACCAAATAAGATTAAAATAATCCTTTCTCACTTGGGTAATGTAGACTTTGAGATTCTTTATATATACAGTAATACAGCTTCCATGGAAAACTGCATTTGGATGTATTCTATTTTAACTGAAAAGTCTGCTGTGTTTGGTCCTCTTCAATCTTCTAGCAGCATTTGGATGAAAAAGATGATTGCCCTCAAATGTGTCATGACAGCTTGATCTTTTCATGCCGCAGTTAGTAACCCATCTAAAGAGCAACCATTGACTATTGCACTGTGATGATGTTTTTGCTAGCTTGACCTTTCAATGGGTGCAATGCCTCATATGCAGAGGATTTTACTGGAGCCAATAGAATCAACAAATGAGACTGAATTCGTTGTTCATACATGTGTTTGTGCTTGATTAAAGATCTTTGCATTGCAATTAAATAATCTTTTTGTATGAGTTTTGTAACAGAAAGGAAGGATGCAGATATGTGTTGTAATTGTGGATAAAATCTGTGGACTGTATTCAGTTACAGGTTTTGAAAGAAATGGACTCCTTGCCTAGAATTCCAGATTACTCTTTTTGCCTTTGCTAGTAACTGCCACTTACTGTGGGCAGTAATAGGAGAGATGCCAAAGGTACACAAGGGGAAAAAAGGAGAGCAAAGCATAGTGACATAGCATTTGTTGCAGGCCCTTCTTACCAGTGCTCCCTTAGTTGTACATTTCTTTTGAAAGACAGGATGAGCTATAACACAGGCATAATGTTTGCTCAACGGTTGGAGTGTTATGTTTTGCTGAGGTGTACCTAAAAAATGTAATTTTTTCAGCAACAAGGTTTAAGGGTGTTTAGACTAATGATGTCAGCGGCTGATGGTTATGTATTTGAAGAAAATTGAACTTCTCACCTTTTTTTTTTTTTTTTTTTTTGCTGGGATATGTACCTCTGTCTCAATAAAACCTTCATGTTGATGGTGGATTAGCCTGAATAGTGGCTCACAAGTGTCATATTAAGGAATAACAGGACAATTTTAGTTCTGTTGTGATGAGTTACCTTGTAATTGTCCATCTTGACTCAATTTAGTGGCTTCACTTGCTTTCTTCAGAAAACTTAGTGGGGCTTCTACATTTCTGATTCCTACAGTCCTATAAAGCATGCCTTTAGGCATGACACAATATCATTTGAGGACAATATCTGAAATTGTGAATTTATATCTAATACATAGCTGGAAATATTATCCTCAAATTATTTTCCAGAACAATTTTTGGTGCAGAACAAAACCAGGTTAAGTGTTTGCAATGTGTTGCTTCAAAGCTGTATTCATTGACTTTTTCCAATGTTTTATCTTGCTTGTAAAGACATATTTTCTCCCCAGTGAGAACTGAAATTCATTTCACAAAATGAAACGCTTTTAGACTTGCTTTTGGATGTATTTAAACACCTGCCTGACACTTAAAGTATGTGTGTAAAGCTGTGGTAGGATAAGATACCCTGTATGTATATCATTGTGCATGAACAATCTGTTTCCATGAAACTCTTCTTGAGCAAGATTTGATTTGACATCAAGCACTGTGAAGTATAATCATCTTAAAAGATAGAAATAGCAGGTGAAATGTGGCAATTCAATCTGGTAATTTTATGTTAGATAAGGAAGTTATTTTTGATTTTTTTTGCACAACATTTTTAGCTTGGTAGATGCTATTTTAGAAGGAAAAATTCAAGTGCCTTCAGAGCAATGGAAAGCATAAGCTTAGTACTAAAATCTGGAATATTTTAAGTAATGGAAAAATACAAAAGCTGAGTACAGAAAAAGTGAAAGATCTTGTTAGCTTTTACCAAGCTTGATCTATGCACAGATGTCTGCCTGTTTGCACACTGAGAGTGCATGACATTATAGTAGTCCGTAGGCCATTGCTTATGCTGCCAGGACAATTCACCTGTCCTGCAGTCTGCACTTGAACATCCAAGAATCTCAGCCTGGCAAGGGAATGGGTCGCAGGCCAAATCAGTATTCTGATGATAGCTGCTGTTGGTCTTCTCTCCCTGCCCAAAACCAAAAGGAAATGAGGGAGAGCTTTGATCTGTGCAGTAAATGCATTGCTTCTGAAAAGTATTATGCCTATTTTACCTACCTAGTTGTTTGCCGTGATGGAACTAAAACACTGAATTTGGTTTCCCTAAATGGCAAATTTAGCAGGAAGATGTGTGCTCAGTCTTTTTTAGGGAGTGAGGAGGTGAAGCATATACATACCTGGCAGTGAAATAACTAACATTAAACTTTTCCTGCTTAGACTGAAGTGTTATCCTGAGCCAGACTTTTAATCTGTTTATAACCCAGTAGAAATCCATTTGAGTATTGGTATCTGAATTGCAGCATAAAGCAGAAGCATTATTTTTAATTGGGATTATAGAAAGATAGATGCCAGGGAAAGGACTATACAATAATGAATATGAGAAAGCTCTAAGGCCAAGGAAGCTGTGACTGCCTTTCACCTAATTCTGTGAACCTAGCATCTTCTATTGCTGGGCATCTCTAGAGCCAGACAGCAGGGAGCACTAAGCTACGAGGATGGAAGTGAAATTTAGTCTTGGTGACACCATTCACACGTTGAAGTGACTGGAGAGATGGTACATTTTAAAACAAATTTCATCTGGTACCTTGTAACAACATTCTTTCTTATGGTGTGGAAGCCTGTATTTAAAACGTGGACCAGGTAGGATTTTCTGGTGAGAATTTTCAGCAGAAAATAGTGATTTAAAAAAAAAAAACACAAAAACTGAAATTACTTTTTTCTACAAATTTTGTTCTTCTGGAAGTGTTAGAAAAATCTGACAGCCAAGATAGAGTTGCAGTCAGAAATATATATATATATATATATAAATAAAAGCTGGGGATAGTCTAATTTCAAGGTGTATCCAGGGTTGTTCTGGGATGTTCAGGGTCAAGGCCTTCCTTGCTGGGAAAGTCCAGCAGAGGATGCGGGGAGAAAACCAGGCTAAGATAGCCAAGTATGATGCATGGAATTGTCCTCTTTTGTGGAATGCACAGGCTGCTGTCCTAGGTGATGCAAAAATTGAAGGTTTCTTTTCTCTCCACTTTTCTGTTTTAAACACCCCTTTCCCAAAAAGACCAGAAGTCTGATTTGTGCTTAATAAGTAGCCCTGGGATATGAAATACATAAATGTGGCCACGAGAGTTGATGTTTGTGACAGCATCCCAAATTACTGTGAGGATTAGCCTGAAAAATTACTTCTGCTGAAAACCTCTGCAGTATTGTTTGTTAGGCAAAAGTTTGTCAGTTTTCCAAATGTACTTTTCATATCCACCTGGCTTATAATAGTGTACTTGATAACACATACTGAAATGTTTGTCAGGCTTATTGGGATCTTTATAGTGAGTTTAGTTTAAACCAGTACAACCGAATTTTTATAAACCTTCCTGCATATAGAAAATAAATGATGCAATACTTGCACCATAATAGCTATAGTTAGGTTGTTGGTCATTTTTTTCCTGTGCTTGGAAGTGTGTGCATTTCTTGAACATGTTGTAACTCATCACTATTCTATATTGGTGCAAATTCCTGAAAGTCAAGCAAGCATGTTTTTTAAACAGAATCCTTGGCAACAAGAAGAAAAGAAAAAAAAAATCCAAAGGGCTTATTTTTCTAAAGATCAACAGAGGCTACAAGTTGAGAGGTGAATCAGTAAGTTGGATAATGTCCAGAAAGTGAGATGAAGAAGAAAGGAAAGAATCTTACTCAGGAAGCAAATGATTCAGTAGTCTAGGACTTAATAGCGTGATACCAGTGAGCCCTTTAGTCCTCAGTCTGCAACTGTATTTGTTACTTCCTTTCTAAGTTAAGTTCAGTTTGCTTTACTTTTAATGCTGTCCCCTAGTAAAAGAATGAGTCGCCTCTTGCAAGCAGATCTATGTTCCAGAACAATGCAAGTTTTTATACATGAACTGAACAGTTTTCAAAGTCAGGAGAATGCAAAACAAACAGGTTCCTTAGGAAAATACTTGAACAACTGTTGATCACTAAATAGTTGCAGCCAGCTCCTTCACTGATGCAAATAGGCATAACCTCCATTGATTTCAATAGAGCTGTGTTGTGCCTTTACAATACAAGAAGAGATTGGACAGGAAGGTGTTACCACCTCAATTTCAGGTTTTATTGTAAGGGATTTCTGCAATATTTTCTTGAGTGGCTCTCATCATTCCTTGCCACAGTTTTTAGATGCTAAATAAATGAAATCATTTTAGTTCTCCTCTGCTCAGTATTATTAACCTTGTCAATATTACCAGTCATTTGAAACTATGCTCAGGATTTGCTGGAGCAGCCATGAAGTTCTAGAGCACTTGAATAGTGAGAAAAGATCTATTTCCTTTTTTTCTTCCTAAGTCCAGCATACAGAGCCAGTAGTTAGTCTCAGTTTGGAAAAGATGCAACAGGAGATGTCCCAGCTCTAGGACTGAAGAGAAAACAAATGTCAGATTTCTCATGCTGATGTTGTCTGCTTAGACCTGAGTGGCAGACTAATCAAGAGTTTAAAAATTGTTGTTGATGAAGGCACCATATAATGGTTGCCTGTTAATAAGCTACTTGAGCATTTTCTTCAAAAGCAATAAAAACATTTGGAAGTGACGGGAAGTTTATAGTAAAGATGGTTACTTCTATTAAAAAATCAGCTATATATAGTCCCTTGATTTTTTTTGACTCTGTCAATACACAAGAACTACATTCAGCTGCATAGTCGTATCCTACTCTTCCCATATTTGCATCATTCAGGATATGAGTATAAGCAGAATGTCAAAATCAGAGGTATGACTTGTAATTTACTTTAGAATACATTTGCAACTTGACTGTCTTTATTTTGAGTTAAATAATAAAACTTCACGAGTCTTCTAATTCTGTAATGTTGGTTTACATATATGAATTTTATGGTTCTACTACATATAGTATCAAATTCCTTTTGTTTTAGATGAAAGCTAAGATGATGAGAAAAATGACAGTGCAGGAAATCCTCTTGCCCCCACACCTTTTCCTAGTATGAAAGCAGTTAACGAAAATGACAGCAGTTATTTTCCTTTACTGATGTTAACTTGTGTTCTTAAGTATCTAAATGCTTTGAATTTCTTTATCAATAAGTTCAAAGACCTCTATATGATGTAGAATGTAAGGCAAAGAATGTTAATACATATGGTCATTTGTACACAGTGTTTTTCACTGAACCAGAGCTGTTCTATGTAAAGTAATCTTGGCCTCAGCTCTTGTGACAGAGGGAATGGACAGCGGGAACTGTTGCTTCAGCACCTCAACATCTTTGGCTAATGAAACTCCAGCACTATCTAACTTATTTCCTCTTTTGGTCCTTTTAGAACTATGAGTAGCAGAGCATGCCATATTCTAGGTCATATTTCCAGTTCTTCCCTACTGGCAGGCACTGGGAAGAATTTTTCAACTCTAGGCCATCAGAACAGTGCAGTGTAAATGCAGCAAATTACAGCAAAATGTCAGGCTCCTTTGGAGCAGATATTCAGCCTTCACAGGAACAATTATACCTTGTTCTTGCTGTAATCTGACCAATTGCATGTAAAGTCTGAAGCCTGAGTGTGCAGAGAAAGCATGTCTTTCTGGGCACCTTTTCTTTTTCATCTGCTGCAGTCTTGCATAGTCTACAGTAAGTCTGCTTAAGAGCGTATTTGTTGACAAAGGGTGTTTCAGCTTCCCACTAGCACTGTGTAAAGCTCTCCGGTTCAGGCTCATGGCTGTAACAAAATATTATCACTGTAAATGTTTTCCAGTATCACATGAAAGGCTGTATAATGTAAAGAGAAGCCTGAAACTGGTTTTCATTGTAAGTGATAATTTTAATGCTTTTCTTTAGTCATGTTGAGATGTGACCAAGTGAAAACCTATTAAGAGGAAATAGGCTGGCTGCCTGAAGTCTCATTTCTTCTTTGTAAAATCATATAATAGGTGAGGTTGAAAGAAGGGACCTTTGGAGACTTAGTCCAACCCCCCTGCACAAAGCAGGGTTACCTACAACAGGTTGCTCAGGGCCATCCATGTCCAGTTTTGAATATCTCCAAGGATGGATCTTCCACAACATCTGAGCAGCGTGTTCCAGTGTTTCATCACCCTTGGAGTAAAGGTATTTTTGTTTAAATTATTTCCTGTATTTCAGTTTGTACCCATTGCCTCATCCTTTCACTGAATAGTACTGAGAAGTCTGGCTTAGTCTCTTTCCACCCTCCCATCAGATACTTATCCACACTGAGATCTGCCCTGAGTGTTGTCTTCTCCAGGCTAAATGACTATAATGCTCTCAGCCTCATATGAAAAACAATCCAATCCCTTAATCGTTTTCAGTGGACTTGCTCTTGTATGTCTGTCTTACTCCCAGGGAGCACAGAACTGTACACAGCACTCCAGATGTGGTCTCAGCAAGGCTGAGTAGAGGGGAAGAATCATCTTCCTCAGCCTGCTGGAAATCCTCTTTCTAATGCAGCCAAAGTGTGTGTGTGTGTGTGTGTGTTCCTTTTTTTTTTTTTTTTTTTTTTGCTGCACAGGTGCATTTCTGGTTTCTGTTCAATGTGTCTTCCAACAGAACCTCTAGGTCCTTTCCTGCCATGCTGCTTTCCATCTAAATGGACTCCTGTGTGTATAGGTCCATGTGGTTATTCCTTAGGTGCAGGTCTTAATAATTCCCTTGGGACTTTGAGATTCATGTTGGTTTATTGGAATTAGCCTTAAGTACTTCTACTGAAAATCTCTACTTTTCTTTGAATTTGCATTAGGTTTCATAGGCAAAATGGCTTGGGCATTTGGGCAAGATGATGAGAATCAGAAAAATTGATCGTGGACTTGCCAACTCTAAATACTGCAGCCTTATATTGAAGCTTGTAAGTAAGATCCCTTGTAAGGGATTTTCTGGAGCTTAGGCACAAAAAGAAAGTGTATGGCTGCTGGAAGCAGGGTCAGGCAATGTGGAAGGACTACAGGGATGCTCTTCGCCTTTGTAGGGTGAAAATTCGTGTGGCCAAAGCCCAATTAGAGTTGAAGCTGGCCAGGTCTGTGGGAGACAATAAAGGGTTTTTTAAATATGTGAATAGAAAAAGGAGGACCAGAGGAAACACAGGTCCACTACTTGATGGGGATGGTCACCTCACAGACAAAGACATAAGCAAAGCAGAGACGTTTAATGCCTTCTTTGCCTCTGTCTTCAAC
>VXAA01003998.1:120596-137930 GCA_013399115.1 Anseranas semipalmata | reverse complement strand
CAGTACTGACCCCTGGGGGACACTGCTAGCTACAGGCCTCCAACTAGATTCTGCACCACTAAGCACAACCCTCTGAGCTCTGCCTTCCAGCCAATATATATTTATATGTAATTATAGTTGGGTGTGTGTATATTTATAGTTGTAAGTGAAAGCATTCTTTGCTTTGTCATTGCAAGAGCATCTGTAATATCAAAATGAGTTAAGAATCTAAAAGCTAGCTAGTTAAGCAGGTCAAATTTGATAAAACATAGGTATTTGCAATGACATCACACAATTTTGAGTAGACGGAGAAGACTTAATATGTCTGCATAGTTACTAAGTTATGAGATGGCTGTTCTTATCTCAGGGCCTTAATTCTTTTCAGTGGGTAACCTATTGAAAAAAAGTGTGGAAAACTTTAAGTAATTATTCCTGTCAAAAATGTGCTGACCAATAAAAAACAATGCAGCCCCATGTACTGCAGTCCAAAACACTGAAGTGCTGTACAGCCTGCATTGAAGTTGATTCTGTTACGTGGCTCTCATCTGCAGGCAAATATGGTCATAACCTCTGTAAAAGCACCTTTTCTGGACAATTCTGTAGTCAACAATACTGATGGTATCAAGAAAACTAAAAATGTTCAAGCTGTGTTTTAGATGCAGAGGAAAAATTGTTTCATGTTTTTAACAAGCTAATGGGCTAATTTACTTTAGTTATCAGCTCACTTACAGCATAAGGCTTACTATGATGATTTTTCAAAGAGGACTAACTTAAAGATGCTATGCTTTGAAGTTAAGGATATGTAGTTTCATCCCTCTTCACAATCTGGGGCCATAGAAGTTTGTTAAAACACAAAGTGTTGGTAGGGGGTAGAGGTGGTGGCAGGGGTCTCTCTTCAGCAGGTATCAGGAGCCTGTTGAAGATGACTGCGTGTATTCTCCACTATGCTAGTAGGTACTGGAGGGGATCGCTGTTCTTGGTGCTTGGCAGGCCAGTGCAGCGAGGCAGCACAGAATGCCTGCTGGGCCTCTTTGATACAGCCGTACATCCCGCAGTGTCCTGAACTTTGTTTCCCTTAAGCATGCTCAGTTGCCCCTTAGAGAAGGGGCAACTTTCTTCAAAAGAAGACGAGAGTCTTCCACTCTCCTTCCAAAGGATTCCGCTTTGGTCTGTGTAAGGGATGCAAACATAATTGCTCACACAATAGTGAAACAAGAAATAAAATTCTGACAAAAGCAAGAAAAAGAAAAAAACATATAAAATGTCAAACTCTGTAATAAGTTACATCTGGATGTGTACATTGCAGTAAAAATTGGTGACATATCCAACAGGGTCTTCTCTAATGCTTGCTTGCTCTTTTTTTTTTTTTCTGAATCTAAATAGTTACTGTATTGCATTAGCTTTCTCATTCAATATCATTGGATCTGATCTAAGCGAACACTTTTGACATAATTTATGTATGTTCCTTAAACTAGCATTTAAAAGTAATTTCATATGGATGAATAATGTAAGTTGATAGCTTAATGACTTCCCATGCTTAAATTAAGGAATTTATTATGCAAAGAATGAATATAATGTGAATGGTGAATAGTTGCAGGTTTTTTTTTTTTTTTTTTTTGCTTAGTTCCAGTTAGAAGAGCAGGGTATGTACTTGAGCACTAAATAAATGTATGCAGGGGAAATTGCCCAGGGCTGCCCTCCATTCTGTGCACTGTCATCACTAGTGTTTCTTATTTCACAGATAGAAAGCTTGCCTTTTATCTTGGCACATAAACATTTCTGTGGCTGGATTTCATTATTTATATTTATCAGAACCCTTATGCTTTTGCATAAATCATTAGGATTAATTTTTAATGTAACCTAGATAAACAGAATCTCATTGTATGTTGTAAGAAATTTCAGGTTAACTTCCTGTTGCATGAATACCTGTATTCATAAGCTACATGAATATAATGCTGCTTGTCACAGTCTTTGCTTTCATGTTTTCAAAGACAAGTTTGGAAAGGTATGCATGAGAAACCTATTGCTGAGACCTGGGGTAGCAAGTTTCCCATAGCATTCCTAGAATACCAGAGGAAGAAATATGCAAATCACTTCAAACCCAGACACTTTGGGCACAGCTTACAAATTAGTCTTTTCGGTATAAATCCTAGTTCAATAGCTTAATTATTCAACTGTAGTTTTGCACTCCTGCTACAAAAGCAAGGAATTTCAAGCACACTGTTTGTGAGCTGCTTACAAGCCCTCCCCTATGAACCTTGGACCTTTTTCTTAACTGCTGCAAAGCGGGCTGAGAACATACCACAGAGCAGTATGCTGGAATAGTTTTTAAATGTTAATGAATAATATGATTACTTTATTAGAGAACTTTTCCGTGATGCGTTTCCAGGCACCGTAGAGGAATGTATTTGTGCACACAATGTTTTATTTGCTTAAGAGAACAAATGACTTTTTTGATGTCTTTTGACCTTCTTTTTCCCCTTTTTTAAATTTTAAAGCTGTTGGTGTAAAACTTCTGTGAAAAGGACAGGATAACTGGCAGAGAACAGTGTTGTAATGTCTACTGTAAGGATTTTTAAAGATCTATGATATATTCTGTATCCAAATGATTGAGATCTTTTCTGTGCAGCAGCACTAATCATTCCTTCAATTATTTCCCTGACCTGCTTTCAGAGCTCTGATACCTCATATTTCTTCATCTCATGTTACATGACAGGAATTAAAAGTGGCTGTAATTATATAAAGTGGGCACTACTTCCTATTTTAGTTCATGAGATACATAAAAGCATAATCCTATCTGTATCTGCTATGAAAGCTGGGTGACATTCTCACATATGGAGAAGATGCAGTGAAATTGTGATTGGAATTTTTCAGGTGATTTTCCCTAGAACAAGTTGACAACTTGGAAAAATATGTCGTAAATTAAAACTGCCCATCCAAGCAGCTGTAAATTGCGTGACCAGCACTTACTCAGCAAATAACTTCCTGTGGACCTCACTGACCTTGTCAGTATTGCAAGGAGCATAGCTTCAGATGGAGAGAAATTGCTTTTGAATAGTTGCTCTGAGAATGTACAAGCAGGCATCTCTGTAACAGGAGGCATGAGAAAATTTAAAAACATGGGAAATTATAAAACATAGTAAAAACATTTGTTTTTGTATATTTGTGACATTCCTGTTTCATAACTTTCTTGCTTTTCTCTGTTCTGTGTTTAAGGCTACAGCTCTGAAAATCAGTTGTTTTTTTTTTTTTCCTGAAACAATTTCTGCTTGCTTGGAGGGTGAGTCCTTGGCTGCCATATTTATGTAAGAGCCATCTGCTTGACAATTTCATTGGATTAACATGCAAAAGTTAAACATTTTCTTATCCCAAAGTTTTACTTCTGATATAAGGTCAATTTAAACCCAAGTTCAGGTTTTCTAGGAATCCAAATCATGTTTGGGTAATGATTGCAATTGGCAATACTGTTGAAATGTGCTGATCTGTGGTTGCAGCAGCTTTTTTTTTTGTACTTGCAAGTAAGAATTACCTATTGAAAAGGCCTTATTTTGAAGCATTTTAGTGTTAAATCCCTAGATTCCATAAAATTCATCTTTACTGATAGTTAAAATACTTGCAAAAATCATCTAGGTGAATAATAGACAGAAAAGGTTTGAACCCCCTGTTTTTAAAAGCTTGTATGAATAGTTTGCTTCCCTCATTTTTCATTTTTGCAATTCACCTCTTACTTGATCTACAAGGAGGACGAGTTACAGAACTGTACTGTGGATCATCTTGCTTCTCGATAGAAGTAAATTTATTTGCAACTTAAAGGATTTATTCTTTGTCTTCCCTATTGGGAAGAAAAAATATTTTTGTCTTCTGTAATGGCCTTAGTAGCAGAAATTATTTGAATGTTAAATAATGCAGCTCAAAGAAGCACCATTTGCTTGTGTTTTGTGCGTGCTTAGATACGTCCAACCATCCTGAGGTAAACCAGTGCAGTGCTATTGCATACTTTAAAGTATTCTTGGATTGAGGGATAGTGGAGCTTGCTTTCTGGTTCTTTTGCAGATTTTTTGACATTTCAAATCTTAATCTTTCAGCTAGCACTAACACTGTGGTAATGTCCAGAGTTCAAGGTTGTCAGGTGCTATAGAAATTTACAGATACTGACTGTGCTAAAGGATTTCAAACTTAATTCACACAATACCCAACTGCCTGTAACAGCTATCTGAATGGAGTAGAAGAATGGAGTAAATAGCAGTAGAATAGTGTGTTTAGGGAAGCTGTTAAAGCTACAGACTTCATGTGCAGTTCATTTTCAATACAGGAGACGAAAATCTCATTGGAACAACTGAAAAATTAGGTGCTGGGGCTGTTGGTTCCTGGTAGCTGTATTTGTGCATCCAAATAATAATGCAGTATTTCATCTGCAGATGCCCTAGTCCTCTATAACTTGGAAAACAAGTTTCACCAACAGCCATAGAATAAAGACAATGAGAAAAGGATTGTAAAATGGCCTGCTCAGGTTTACACTGTCTGGGAACCTGAAATGATAAAATACCTTTTGACTTCCATATTGGCTATTTGCCACACACATGTTGCTCTTATCCTCAGCTGCAATCAAACATGAATCTCCTCCTAACATTGTTTGGGACAGAAGTATCAACCCCACATCATTCACCACTGCTCCCTCAGTCCTTGTCCTTAAATATAGAAATCTGTCTTTAAATTTAAGTCCGAAAATGTTCTGCTAACAATGCTTCAAATTCAAAACAAATTATCATTACCTTGTGTGAATCACTTTCATGACGGAATGTCCTGAATGTGCTTTGAGAAACAGTGTAAATGTCTAGATTCAGATAGTCTGCCAAAACTGGGGACTTTCATACTTGCTGTCCAGATCTGCCGGCTTCTAGAGCACAAGAACTCAGAAAGGACAAACAGGTCATAGTCATTTTAGGAAGGTATTTATCCCTATGGCAGTAAGCAAAGTATGTAGATAGAGACTTAATCAGAAGGAGAGAAAATCTCAGATACTTTGTTGGTTGCCAAAAAAAAAAAAAGAAAGAAAGAAAGAAAAGCCTCAAGTGCTTGCAGTTTTGTTTTTGCATATTTTTTATGATTTGGCCCCCAGAAGACTTACAATAAATAGTCTGTGGGCAGTCTTGTGGGAGGTTATGGCTTGTATCCTAGCTGTAGTAAGTGATGTTTGTCAGGCATCTCACCACTGTCATAATGAAGCAACTTTGAATTTTGCAGGAATTGCTGTTTTAAAGCTGTTAAAATGCAGTTAGGTCCATATGTTACTCCTTATGTTGTTTAGATAAAATCTGGTAAACTGAGCAGCAGCAGGCCTATGAGACTATTGATGGCAGCAAACATCCCAGAGTCTTTAAGGCTGTGGACTTGGCTTTTTCTCTAGCTGCAGCTGAATAAAATGATTCATTTTATGTACCTGGACATGTTCAATTACTAGGAGTAGGAATGTGGAATTTCTTTCATTCTACCATTTTTAGTTCAACAAATCAAGCTGTGATATACTTGCCAGTGCAGACAGCCCTGGTGCTCAACCAGTTGCAAGGTCAGTCTTTCGGTTAGAAACCTTTTCCTGTGGAGCTTTGGACTTCGGGAGCTACCTTACGGGTTTGCATGTATCTGTAAATAGGAATCAAATGGCTCGTTTCTATTTTGGAGAGAGTTAATGCTGACATCTTGTGGTGGCTTTTTGCACGTACAAAAAACTGACGTGGTGGATTGATGAATAAACGTGACAGCTAACCTGATACTTTGACATTGCCTTTTCAAAATTATCTACTAGAATGTGAGATTGTTATAAACAGCCTTACTATGGGGGGAAAAAAACATCAGTACTAATATCAATGACATGCTTTTCAAATGGTTTTACCATCTGTATTTCCCCTAACTTTCTTGTAGTTAAAGGACCTGAAATATATTTCCCATAGCTCTGTTATTAGCTTCTTTTGCTAAATAATGCAGTGTAGAAATCTTTTTAAAATATTCTGGATAAATTATTTTTGTATCAAGCTACATTTGAACTATTACCCATAATAAAGCAGTGACTAATAATCACAGGTCTCAAAAGCTAAAGGAATTTCAGCAAACACGATCAAGTACAGAAGTAAAATACTGAACATGTAGTACCATATATGATGAAATCTGCTATATTTGCTGCCTCCTCTAGTTTCTCCAAATAAAAACTTCACTTTTGTTTTGTTGCTTTCAACCATTTGTGTGTGTGTGTGTGTGTGTGTGTTAACACAAGGAATGCAAGTCAGAGCAGCATAGTAACTACTGTTTACAATGTTAGTAATGGAAGTATTTGCTTTGGAAATGATCTTCCTTATCTGTATCCCTAAACTGTATAACTATTTTGAGACACTTTAGCTGATTCTACATACACATGCATACATCTTCCTTTCATCTACAGATATTAGGCAGATTAAAGGTACTGAATTTGAAGTGGAATTCATTTGATTTTATGGTCATGTTTATGAATGTGGTCATGACACTCATTTTGCAGAGGGTTTCACAATGTGGTCAGGAGCAGCCTGGCACAGAACATCTAACTTGTGTGTTATAATTAAAAAAGCAAGTAAATGTGGGTGACTTCTTAGGCAGCCCAACACATGTGCTTCACCTCCCCCAGTATTCATTACACTGTATACTTGACATAAGCAACCCACGCTGAACTGAAGTAGGTTACTCAGATATATTGAAGTTTCATTTCTCACCCAAATTCCTGGATGTCCAAATACTGGCTTCTAGTAAAGATTTAGTAGAGCAATGGTGACTTTGTCCTGGGGTATGCAGCCTAACCTTTCAGTCCTAAAATTTTTGTAAAAGTTTATAATGTAGACATAAGGTAAAGTGTGGTTGTATATGTTGAAGTTTTTGTACAAACTTGGAGAATTTGAAATATTTTTAAGAACTTAATTGTATAATAGGTTAAGCCCTGATCCACACAACACTCATTTTAGCTCTGCTTGAGGTCTGTGTGATATTAAGAAGAAAGACTAATACAAGTATCAACTCATAATAAAATGAAATCCCTAATGAGTTGATAGAAATTGTCCTTTGAGGCCAGGATTTTTACGGACTGAATTTTTATTGGAACTCAGAACTGTTTCTGAGGAATACTGTTCTGTTGATGCGTGGAAACATTCTTTCTAACATTTCCGTATAGTTTGTGATAACTTTCAAGATATGTCTGTGGAATCTGTACTACAGCTGAGTACAAACTTTTTACTAATTGAATGGTTTTCAAACAGAACTTTAAACATTTCCAAACAGTCTGGTTTTGTAGTGAATCAGGGTGATTGGATTCTCACTGTATTGCACATTTGCAAACCACTGAAAATATTTAGTATGCAAGATGTAAGCTGCTATGAGCAAAGAACACACAACATGCTGCCACACAGACTTGTTTCCAGTACCTGTGTTCAGTGACTTGAAAGTTATATTTAAAAACAAAAACCAAAAAAGCCCCAAACTTCTTTGCTTACAAATGTTTCTACCAGTAAGCTTTAATATTCACTGCAAGTCAATGCAAAAGAATGTTGCTCAGGAATCACCGAGAGCTAAGGAATGTGAGGCCTCCTTTCCTCAGTTTTTGGGTCTTAACATCTGTATACTGAACTGATTTCAAGCTATAGCATCTTAATTCACTTCTGAGAGGAGTCTTTCAGTCATAATTGAATACTAGGGCTTGTTTTTCCATAAGGTGCTATAGATTGGTCACTCCAGGTGTTCAGACAGGACGCACTGCTTGTGTTATGTTAAGCTCTCAGGTGTCAGGATGGGATATCCCATTTATGTGCTCATCAGAGCTAAGCCATGGGCACAAATGCCTGTTTGAATTTGGAAAAAAAAAATTCTAAATGTATTTTTCTATGCTCAAAGCATTCAACAGTAGGTTAAATATATAAAAATTGGCCTTGGGAATGTGTCTTGCGCAATATAGAAAAAATCGGTCTCTAATTTTAAGTCATTGAATCAGGTCCACTACTTTCCATTTTGCTTATAAAATGTCTTCCTGACTTCCAGCTTTTTGTAGACCTAATTACTGTCTGAAATAGTCATATTTCCAATACTTACATTAAATCTGCCTTGCAAATTAAATGAAATTGGAAATGTGTATCAATTGTTAAACACATTTTTTTTTAGCTAGTTATAAGATACTTCTCTATTTTTGTGTCTTTGTTCTGGCTAGAAGGAATTGAAAGATATTGTTCCACACTTTATTTATAGATGAAAGATTTCACAATCTTAATCTCTGAATAGCAACAGATTTTAAGCTCTGATGAGATGAGCTCTGAGATGAATTTAGTAAAAATCTAGTATACTGATATTGAAATTCAATCCTCAGATTTTAACCTAACAAGATTATAATTAAAGCCTGATAGTTTTGATAGTGGTTACGATTGACCTTGCTTGGTTTTCTTCCCTGTAAATGTTTTCCTGACTCATGCTTAGCCACCTGTAAAGAGTATGGGCTACATAATGGCACTGCTAGAGAAGAGTCAGGAAGGGCTGTTGATTGGACTCGAATGGCCATTGTGTTCCTTCCAGTTCAGAATGAAAACCTGAAATTTAAATTTATAGAGCAGAAGTTTCATTTTAGCAATGCTGAATCATGTTACTTCATCCTATACTTTTATTCAGCTTCACCTTTTTTGTTACACTTGTTATATTTAAAATATATGGATCATGTTTACCATTGCTAAAATAAAGTACTCCTAGCATGTCAAAATGAAATGGGAAAGTTGATGTAATTTGGTATTTTTTTACTCAAGTTTTGTACAAGTAGTTGTTCCCCTAAAACAACTAGTTTTCTAAAAATAGCTGCAGTTTCTTTGGCTATTCTACTAAGCAACCCAAAAACTATAGCTACTAAAACAATGTAATACAATTTTAGTTAACGTAAGACAAGTTAAAAAATTCCTTTTGGGAACAATATATAACTAGTCTTGGATCCTTCATAATAAAACAAATTATTGCCAAAAATCCTGCAGTATCACCTGGAATACACAGAAGCGGGATAATTTTTCCGAGGTCTGCTGACACCACCTCAGCAGTGATATTTCTGGAAGACTCGCAAAGAATCTTTGCTGCATTAAAAACCATGCCCAGGATTTGTCTGGCACCTTGTAAGTGAAGTCAGATGCAGCACCTCGAGTGTATGGTTGATGAGATACACCTTAGAAACTTTTAATACCTGACAGCTGTTGGGGTGTCCTTTCATACTACTGAGATTTGGTAGGGTTGAAAATATATTTATTTTGGGGAGATAAAGATAACCTGAAGAATGAATTGTTTTATTCTTGAAGAATAATTTGTTTCTCTCATTTGAGAAACAGCAGTGAATAGGTGTGGACAACAGATGTACCTGGGGCCATTTTAAAGAAGACATTTTGCATTTGAAGTCAGTTGTCAGCACAGCAAATATTTCTTGAGGGTGGGGAGGAAAAGGGTGGGCAATGTGGGTGTGTTTGTGTATTCATTCACTTCTGTATTCCTGGCTTGCGCACCTTGTTTCTTTGAGCTCCTAGTGAATTCGGGCTTCTAGGGCTTTCAGGACACAGTAATATTGAGGAAAAGGTGCAATGTAAAAAGGTTCTGGATATAACTGAATACAGATTTTATTAAATGGAAAGATCAACTGCAGCTGTGAATCTTTTAAATACAGCTTAACTTTAGAAGCAGGAGGTTGCATGGCCTTTAAAGGTATAACCTTTAGTGGGAAAATATTTCTGAGTGGTAGATTTATACCAGTGTTTGCTATCTGCTGCAAGTACAAGTTTTGTTGTGTGCACAGTGAAATCACTTGGTATGGGGACAGTTGCATGTGATCACAACTGGGATAGAGATTTTTCTGTTGCAAATACACCGTGAACACGAACATGAAAATCTGCCAGAAAAAGGGGGAAGAGCAAAAAAGGAAGGGATTCTGAAACCAGACTATTAAATGCTGTGAGGAGATCCTGAGAAATAGAAATTATTGCAAATTAAAAATATTTAATGTGCATGCTTAATTGGTAGAGCTGGATAAGAACAACGTTTTAGGAAGGCTGTCACCCTCAGTGGAGAGTTCTTAGAGGCAGAAAGTGCCAAATTTTTTTTTCTAAAACAAGGGAATACATGCAAGTCCTAAATCCCCATATACTTTAGTATATTTTATATGCTAAATATATACTTTAATACTTTAGTATATAAAAAGGTAAAACATTTCATTGCAATATATATGTATTTAAAAAATGCAGTGGTGCAAACATGACACATTGATATCTCTTTTTTTAAAAAAAAACAGAAATACTGAAGTGAAGCATTTTTACTTTTTCTAACCCAGACTAAAATGTTAACCTGAAAGTGACTCTAGGTTTCTATGGGATTAGGATTTCCTGGATGGAAAGTAAAGTGCAGCTTGTCCTGCAGTAAATGTGACTTAGTCTGGAGTGCAGTTGATCTTCAGTCTTTGGAACACATCAGGTTAGTGTTGTGATCGCTGTCAGAACCGATGAGCAAATGCTGCAGAGTTTATCTTTGTCCAGTGGCATTTTTCATGTTACTTCCAGATGATGAATAGTTCAGCCATAGCTACTGCTTATTGCTGGCTACTGGATAGCTTAAAACCCACACAATGGCCAGAGTTCCCAGCCACGTGCCCAGGCAATGTCTTCAGCTAGGAAAAAAGGAAATGTGTGGAAACATTCTCCTGTCTTTGATAGCACCCAGAAGTTTGGGAGAATGCTAATAAGCATATAGTCTGCTTTACCTTTGATGTGCATGTCAGTCCTCAGATATGCTTTTCCACTTCTGCATCCCCAAAAAGCTAATGTAGTAATTCAATTTTTACAGCCTGTCACTGCTAAATTAACCGTGATGAGTGAGCAGCCTTAAAGGAACCATTGCACCCAAAAGGCACCTGACCTGTAAGATTCCTCAGCAGCACAATTGAACGTAGCTGAATTTGTCTAAGAACAATGCTGGAAAAGCATCTATTCTTCTGTCCCTAGAGGTAGATAGAAGCTTGCTTTATCTGCCCCGCTGTCCTCCCATCAGTTTTCCTCAAAGTTGCAGGATGTCCCTTGTCAAGCCTTGCCTCAGATCTTAATTGTTCAGCTCTCTGCTCTTTCCTGCTTTCTTCTCCTGGTAGCTTGGATCCCTTCCAGACTTCTTTCAATTCTTTCTATACCCAACCACAATATATGGAGCTTTTACCATGAGACTGACTGATAGTTGTGGGTAGTGTCTGCATGTGTTCTGTCATTTTGGGTCTTCCCCTGATGCTTGCAGTCTGACTTCAGTTTACAAAAACACTTAAGTCCAACTAGCCACGTGCTGCTGTGTTAACACTTGTGTGTATTTGAAGAGCAGATTAAGATTAGTAGATTGTCTTTTTGCTTCTTCCCAGGCAAAGTTTTGGTGACATGTTTGTTCTGGGAGTGTTCCATCACATATTGCACGTATGTCCCCACCCTTCTGTGCTCAGAGCCCAGATAAGCTTAAACTAGGTCTGTGCAGCAATTGCCTGCTCTCTGCTTTTAGATGAGTGAAATGGCTACATCTCCAGAATTGTGCCTGACTGCCTTTTGTCACCATTCAGAACCAACTGACATGAGTTGCTTTCCTCACCCAACATATGGGGACATTGCTTAACTTTGCTTCACTTTTTCCCTAAATTATTCTTTGGACAGGTGGAGTGCTTGACTTTTCCCTCCACTATGAGTTTACCATGTCATTTCCAGCTCTTGAAAACATAAGTGCTATTTAAGTTACAGTGGAGTTATGAAAACTTGAGAACCTGATGTGATTTCACACCCCTGAAATAGGCATAGATGTATCAGCTTTGTCCTCTGCCTCAGAAATCCTGTACTTACTGAACCTGCACTTTTTGTGTATGCCCTAGAGTCTGCCTTGCACAGTAGTATCTGCTGGTTCTTGCAAATCACGTTGCAAAATCTCTAGGGAAAAGAAGATTGAGCAACAATCAATTGAGAGGTGAGATCAAAGAGCAGATTTTATCTTGCCGAAGAGTATGGTGTAGAGGGAGATGAGATGCAAAATATCTGACAGTATTGCTGTGCTGGAATAATGCTCTGCAAAGGTCGTTAATTATGTTCCTTTACCATCAATGCAATCTCTTCTGTTCCAGAGCAGCAGAGCTGTAAAACACAGAGAGAAAATCCTTCCCAGAGGAATTTAGTATGACTTATAGTGGCTGCACTTAAGATCAAATTATCTGCGCAGAAGCACACAGGGCAGCAAGGAACAAATTCACGTTTCCCATAGCAAGCTAAAAGGGAAGACCAAAATTTAACTACAAAATGGGAACGAAACAGGCCTTAAAGTCTTTCAGCTGCAAAGGAGCATGGGTTTGGTGTCCATTTTGGTGTCCTAACTCCAAGAATAAGCACTAATTTATATTAGGCAGTTGCTGAAACTTCAGAGAGCAGGAGTAGGAAGTAAGGGCCTTAACTTCTTTGGTAGCCAGCCAGTTTCCCTCCCTGGGCTCCCCAGCACTGTCAATCTGCCCACGGTCCCAGATTTAACAGGATACAGGGTGGAAGCCAGCACAGCTCCCCCAGAGCTCCTGGTGGGTGAGGGGTTAACATATTCTTTCAGGCTCTGATTTCAAATGCTTTGAGGGAAGGATTAGAGCCCAACTTTACCCTTTTCTAGGTGAGTGCTGCAGCTGCTCACTCCACTTCAGGGACAGCACTACTGCCTGAAAATGGGAGCTGAGCATGCTGAGTGTAGGGCTGGATGAGCCCTGTAGTGAGAGGTTCATGAGCCCCCCTGTTCATGACATACGGGTGCACCAATACTAATGTAGCCAAGCAGTAGGACCTTTTGTCATAGCCAGAAGCATGTATTGAGCAAGTCCTCTCCAGAACAGTGATGGTCAGGTCCCTGGAAAATATGAATTCACGAATGATGTTAATAGGAAACACAGCTAAAAGCTGTACCTGAAACTTTTATTTGGACTTTTAAAAATGTTTCCTTATTTTAGTACAATAGAAAATATTTGATTATTATCTCTTACAATTAATATATTGTGCTGTCACTTCAGTTCCCGTTTTAAAGAGGGATGCTTTAGGTGGCTCCGTAGGACCCTCATGGGGCATTGTTTCCACATTAAGGGTAATATCCCTATGTTAGCATCCTGCCAGTAACATATCTGCTTTTGGGATGTGCCTTCAGTTGTTTTCAGAGACACAGGAACTAGCTAGGACTGTAATCGCATCGTGCCGTGCTGCTCTGCTGCGAAACCCTGTGGGCTCCAAGCGGCGGCCGCACCGCTGGCACAGAGGCTCGCCCGGCCCCGCTTTCGCTTTCACTTCTCCTGCAGGCCCCAGGCAGCTTTTGTTCGCGGGTTTCGTGCGCTGAGGAACTTGTGCGGTGCCTGGATGCCCCAAAACTGACGGAGGTAAAGCCCACAGCGCGGTGAGTGGATGCTGTTCTTCAGGTTCGAGTAATAAATGGGGGTATCAGAGGGGCGAAGCTAAAGCACTGCTCAGGAGTTTGGCGATTTCCCTGGTCATAGATTTCTCTTAACTTGCACAAAGCAAGTTAGTGAAGTCAGTGCCCTTGCTGTTTGCTTATCGAGAGCATGCACAGTTGCTTATGCACAGCTGTGGGGACCCCAGCTGGCAGAAGGTGTTTTTGTTAAATAGCAAACAACAGCGGTGGAGCGGGAATATCACCCGCTGGGAGATGCTGGGGGCTCCTTTGCTACAGTTCTCCACTTTTTAAGATTCTTGCACATAATATTGACAGCTCTGGTTCTGTCTGCTTTCCCTTAAATATTATTCTGTAACCTTGTCTTTTAAATTTGTTAATGGGGATGTGTTTACTTCAGTGGATTCCAAAGCATAAAACAGTTAAAGCTGTCTCCAGACTTCCTGCAATGAAAATAGCCAAGCACAAAGAGGCAGCCCTGCCAGCCTCGCTGGAAGTCAGCCAAAGAACTGGGTTTGTGTTTGTGTGGTGCATTTCTTGCTCCTTTCAAACTTGAAGATGAACTGGCAATAACTGCCGAGGAGCCTGGCAGCTATCTCATCTCCCTAAAACCCTCATAAGTGTGCAGGCTAGAGGCATCAAACGAGCTCCCCCTTTGGTTTTCTCTGCTCTTCCAGCTGCTGGGTTGCAGAGGAATGAGGAAGGAGAACTGGTCCTTCATCTTCCTCAGCTGGATGGATAGGCAGCTGTGTTCAGCAGCAGCTGTAGCAGGTCAAGCTGCCTGTAGGACTGCCAGGTTCAGTCATTTGCTGTCCCCTCCCCTTCCTCATTTGCTTGCTGGTGGCAGGTGGGTGGAGAGCCAGGTTGCATGAACTGCGAGGGACAGGACAAGTCCGCACACAGTGCCCAGCAAGGAACTGAATTTTTATAAAGCATTTTAAATTGTCCTGAAAGTGCCTTGAATCTATCATCTAGCATTTTCTTTACAGCTTGGCTCTTCTCACTTTTGTTCTTTGATTAGGTGGGCAGAGATTTATTTTGTCTGCTCTCACTTCCTCCATACACCTTTCTATAGCCTGGTATTCCTTCTTTTATTGTATCTGTAACTAAAGTTAGACAAGCAAAAAACAAAATAAGACAGAAAAATGGTTAGAATTTCATGTGGCTGGCTTGTAAAACAAAAGCTGGCAAGAACTGTAAAATAAAGAAGTGGTGTTTATATTAGGCATTCTTACTGCATATAGCTATAAATATTTTAAGTGTAGTAAAGCTGAGAGCGTAGGTGATTAACACTGAGGGGCCCGTGTATAATTTGTCATATTTATTGTACTTTATGCATGTTAAACCAATGAAAAATTAATCAGAAAAGGGAAAATGGTTGGAAATTTGCACTAATTATAGATAAACCTTTGCTAGATTTTGTAACATAATTATTTGCAGTGAAGAATGATTATTAGACATAGGTGAAAAATACTCGGTGTTTGCTCAGTATCAAACTACATGATTTTTTGCGCCTGACTTGCTTAGCCTTCAGCTTAAGTTATAAAGTATGAGTTATGTCAAAATGATTGTAATTTGTAATGCATGTTCATTTTGCCTTTGCAGATAAAGCTATGGGAAGTGATATTCTTTGTTGGAACAGCTTGTCTTTGAGACTGGTGTCTGTCTGCTTGCTGTGTGCATCACTTGCAACGCAATGTCAGATCAGAAATACAATGGCAGACTGCAGTCACCTAAAGCTGACTCAAATTCCTTCTGATCTCCCAAACAATATAACTGGTTTGGACATTTCTCATAATCAGCTAAAAAAATTATGTTCTGCAAATTTGACCAAGTACAGCAAGCTGGTTTACTTAAATGCAGGATACAACATCATCTCTAAACTGCAACCAGAACTGTGCAAAAATTTGCCCCTGTTGCAAATTTTGAAGCTAGAACATAATCAATTGCATGAGCTTCCTGATGGAGCATTTGCTTCCTGCACCAACCTGACTGAGCTCAATCTAGGATACAACATAATAGACGTAAAAAATGATCCTTTCAAAACCCTGGAGGTAAGCTTTAGAAATGCACCTTTTCCTGTAAACAAATTATATATGGGGAATTTATTGTATGTGTGTACAAAACAGCTGCCTATTTGTGTTTGAAAGTAGCCAGCATGTAATCTTTCTTAATTGTTTTTCTAAAGAAAAGGCCTACTGGCTTCTTGTGTTAGAACACACTGGAGTCTTAGCCATCCTTGTGAGTCAGTGCTCTCCATCCCCTTTTCACTGCTGCATTGCATCAAGGCGTCTCTCCATACAGGATTTGTGCTGAAAGAACAGCAGCAGCAGATGAAGTATAGGGTGAAATGGGTGGTCAGGAGTCTGAGTTGCATGGGGTCTAAAAATGGTAGCTAGTCTAAATTCTCAAGGTCAAGGTGTAAACAGTCTGTGAAGAACGATGCTTAGGCTAAATGTAGTGTCTCCCAGGGATTTGGGGATTGAGAGAATAAAAAGGCTTTTAGCTGCCTTTGTTTTTACTTGTAGTTCAGATGTGGTTAAATATTCTCTGTAGCTTCTGTGAGGTTGGGGGTCAAGGAAGGGCCTAAGGACAAAAGAAAATAGAGGCGATGTATGGGAACTAATTGTCCTACAATGTTCTAGTGAGCACATCTGTTGTTTTGGACAAGTCTGAACATTTCTGTTACACTCAGTATTCCAGCCAGTTATGTAAAATGTACTTGCTTACATCACAGGACTGCTGACTCTCGAGTAAGTACAAAGGAGTACAGCCAGTTTTGGTGCTGGGAGCAGAACTGAAGTTCTGGCCCCCTCGCTTTGCTGCCGCTCTGGCCCTGATGGAGGCCAGGCTTGGGGCACCTCAGGGCACGCTCTGTGGAATCACCTTTAGGGCAGTGTCTCCTTCCCTGTGGGTGCAGGAGCAGACTCCACACCTGGGTACGGGCACTATAGGGCAAACAGCACTGATCTTTGTAGGCTGCTACTGCCTTCCTCTTCACCTTCCTTGCTTCCATTCATGGGGTACACCATAGTGAAGATGGTGGAATGCGAGGTTTAGTACTGTAGCAGTTGTAACTGCAGCTGTGGGCTTTTGCTTTTATCACTTTAGCTGGGAGGCTTCCAGTGTATGAAGGAATTTTAGATGAAGTACCTCTTGAGTTTTCACTAGATGTTTTAGGAGTTTAAGACCATGACAGCGATGAAAGTTAGAGATGTGGAAGATATAGTAAGCTTCTTCCTGCCAGAGGGGGAAAGCTGCCATTCTTTATTACAAATTTATTTCAACTGTAGTATTGCAACCAATTTCTCATGAATTAGACTAGTGCAATATTTCAAAATGTTTTTTTTTAATTACATAAAAAGATTTTTTTATACTTCTGTTTGCATCTTCTCTGCAGAACTTGAATATTTTGGATCTATCTCATAATCATTTGAAGTCAGCAAATTTAGGATTGCAACAACAGCTGAAGAACCTTCGTGAGCTTGTGTTGCGTAGCAATCAAATCACCGAGTTAAAAAAGGAAGACCTCAATTTTCTTAGCAACACTTCATTGAGTAGTCTTGATTTGTCATCAAATCCCCTGAAAGAGGTAGGAAGTATTTCAACAGAAATTCAACAGGTGTAAGTATAAAATGGAACTATCATGATTTATCCCATATGATTGTATGGCTTCTGTTTTTATGCTTATAATTTGAATCCACCTAGATCAAAGCTAAAACCATTCTATTGCATACAGCATTACTCTTGACTTTCAGCAGTAATACACAATTATTTTTCTGCCACTGATATCAGCAAGAGCTGGTCTCATGTAGATCAGAGGTCTCAAGCAAGGGCTAGATCAAGTGCCTCTGCGAGCCCTCATCAAGTATATTCTATGCAGGTTTTTTT
>VXAA01003998.1:92841-102867 GCA_013399115.1 Anseranas semipalmata | reverse complement strand
CATGCGCAGCTCCGGGGGCGCCGGCCCGCGGGGGCTCCTCGTGGTGGGGTGAGTGCGGGGCCGGGGAGGGGCCGGCGGGAGCTGGGTTTGGCTTTGTGCCCGGCTCCGGGGCCAGCGTTTCGGCCCGTTACCGCTGCCGGGTGCGGGGGAGGGCAGCGCGGGGAGCGTGTCCGCGACTGCGGGGACGGGGAGCAGCCCGAGCCGGCTGCCGCAGCTCCCAGCGCTGGGGGAGCGCGCTGTGGATGTGCCGGGAGGGATTCGTTTGCTTTCTGCAGTCATTTCCTGGCTCATCCTCTAATGTCATGTGGTCCGAGCAGTCAGGAGGAGGAATACCGGTGCACGCAGTGAAATGATGCGGCAGGAATGCTTTCTTGCTACATCTTGCACCAGGCACTGTGCCGTGTACGTGCGTTGTTTCACAGAGAAAGCCAGAGCGATTTTATGGGTGGTATTTCCGTTTGTGTGTAGGTTTGGGTTGCCTTTGAAGCCACCAAAAAGCACTTGGGGTTCTCGGAAGAGTTAGAAAGCCTTATAGATCCAGGAGATGTGGCCAGCGTGGGTTGCTAAAAGTCTTTCAAGTAAATGAAGCAGCTGGGGTGCAAGAGGACAGGTTTCTTGCTCAGGCAGATCACTACAGCAGGAAACAGGGCAGGAGCACATGGCTTCCTCCTACAAGGGTGTTTCAGAGGGGTCTGTGCTGGGCCCTGGGCGATTCAAGCTAGTTGACTGGGTAAAGGGGTGAGCAGTGACATGAGAAGGCTTGGTGGTGATGCTAAGCTGTGGAAAGACACTAAAGGCAAGGGTCAGCTATGAAAAAATTGAGAAAGACCTTGGAAAACTGCCTGGGCAATAACATGGCAAATGAAATGGCAGAGAGGGATGCACAGGGGTGGAGGGAGCCAGCTTCCCACGTGGCAAGATGGGCTGGCTGTCACCTCACCATTACTGCCTGGGAGATTTTGGTGTCAGGATGGCATGAGGTTTGTATGGGGCTGAGCTCTGCTGCTCTATGTAGGGCCTCTTGGTTCTGAGAGTGGCCCAAAGCAGATGCACAGGGAGGGGGGAGGAGGATCAGAGCGAGCACACAGAGATGCTTTCCTCTGCTGTTGTCCCAGCCTCCAAGAATTTGCAAGTCAGGTTGTTCCCAGATGAGTTCAAATGTGTGTTAGCTTTTGGTGACACAGGCGTAGGAGTAGGATGTGCGATATGATCTGTTCAAGTGGGCAGTTAGATTCTGATGTCTGTATCTTTGTAATCTGTGTAGAGACAAGACAAATACAAGAAAGGATAGGAAGAAAGTTGAGGAATCCTAACCATTGCAGGGCCAGTATACAGTTCTTGGTTAAGGAAATCAAGAGAACTATTAAACTGCGAGCTGTTTCCTTACAGTTACTCATTCACAAATGTACTTTGATGCAATCACGCTGCTATTCACGGTTATGACCTGAGGATTTTATGGGATGAAAATAGGAAGTTCCACAGGTGAAGTAATCTGCTACCCTAAAAGTGTTTTTGAGGAACATTTTTGCACATCTATATATTCTGAAGACGTGGCTTTACCTTATTAATGATGGAACTTAGTGGAATTACAGAAATGTATGACTATTAACAGTATCAGTTAAAAGTCTTTTCCTCTATGACAAGGACGAGTCTTTTATTAAAACGAGTAATAAAAATGGAGACTCCTGTTCCTTACTGCATTTTATTATTTATCTGTGTGGTTTGAAAGAGATGGTTTCAAAATCTGAGCATGTGTTCGGGTATTTGGGGAACCAAAAAAGACAAGTTCTAGAATTTTTTTATGCTGGAAAGGCATAATAATAGAAAGCTTTTGGCTTGGTTTTGTATTGAGAATATGCCCATGTTTCCTGGTGATGTACTAACATCTCAGTTCACTTGAACAGCCAGGTTGAGTCTCATAGTCTTATTAAAGACCATTGTTTGCTTGGCACCATATCTGTAACTTTCTATGCAGAGGTACGTCTGAGAAAGCTGGCTTTGGGTTAATGATCAAACAGAAACGTGGTTAAATAATTATTGTATGGGCAATTACTGTTTCATGCCTTTGTTCTGGGAGTAGTGGGGTGCTGCTGCGTCTGTGTGTGCTTCGTTGCAAGGTTTAAAGAGCAAAACTGAAGTAGAATGTGTGTGGAGTAAAATAAGTCTCAAATTATGTGTAAATAAGGTAAAATAAAAGCTATTTTAAAACAAGATAGTTTCGAGCAGATGTTTATGTTTGATGGATAGCATTGTCACTTGGACGTGGTTCTGGGCAAGCGGTTCTAGGTGTCCCTGCTTGAGCAGGGGTGTTAGAGCAGATGACTTCCAGAGGTCCCTTCCCACCTCAACCATTCTGTGATTGAAAAATGCAACAGAGTTGCTGTCATCTTTTCTCCAGTGGAGGTGGGAGTTTACCTTATTTCATTTTATGGAATTATGTCTTCTTCTGTGTGTTTTTTTTTTTTTTTTTTACTTTAGGAAGGGTCTGTCCAGGGGTTCCACAAATCGGTGTCTTTCAGGAAAAAGTGGAGAATCTCCTCCAGCAGTTTTTGAGAGACATGTGCAGGAAGCCATCGATAACTACACTTGGTATGCATTAACTTCTGAATAAGTACTTCATTAATGGTCTCTTGGCTTACACGGTTACTTCAAGGTTGGTGTTAATTTTCACCAGTCATGCTTTTAGTCATTCTCATGGATGACAGTTATTAAGTAAGGAATTTAACTTCTGAAGTTATTTGAATTTGCAAGTAAAACAACAGTTTAATCAGCTGAGATAGTTATGTTCAGGCTTCTAAATATTAGTCAGCCTTACTTATCATTGTAAGAGCAAGAAAACGTCTGTATACCTTTGCTTTCTGTAAATTAATACTTTTGTATGATATTTGCTGCTTAGAATATATAGCTGTGTTTTCTCTTTCTGCTTCTGCCAGCTGAGTAATTCCTCTCTAGGTATAGAAATGTGTAAATCACACAGAATTTAGGATATTTATTGACCTAAACCATTACTTAGCGGGCTTGAAACTTTACTCCTGGTTTGTGTTACGGGCTTGCATATTTTTACAGCATAGCGAAGGGCACAAATTAAGCCTGGAAGGGAAGTCAGACTTCATAGTTAAACACAAATGACGCTAATCAGCTTTGCAGGTCAGTTAACTTTCAAGAAATTTCATTCCAGTTGACATTGGTTAGGATTTGCCAGACCTGTGTGTCTGACCACCTCGGCTTTTGCAGCATCCCAGGGTTGGTGGTGGCTCCTGGGGACCAGCTCGAGCTTTCTGAGAAGCTGCAATCCCAGAGCTTGTGTTTTAAAGTGTACCAGGTCTAACAGCATAAAAGCCGCTTTCTACAGATATATAGTTTGTTGCTAATTGAAATATTTGTAGAGGCTTTATGCTCGATTTTCCATCATTTTCTTGTGATAACCTCTAATAGAGTTAAAGAGGGCTTCTGTTATCTTTAATGTTGTAGTTTGTGATGTGCCCATTAACTGTACTGGAGAAAACAAAATAATTGTTAAAGGTGGAAATGTAGGTGCATGTGTGTAAATGTATGTATATATGTATTGGAATATCTATGCGTGTTCTAGAGTGCCATTATGGTTACAATGGTATACATAAACACAAATGCATAATACAGTAGAAGAAATTGCCTTTGAGGCACTAAATCGTACCAATAGGAGCAAGTACACATTGCACTGTACTTAAAAACATACATTTAAAACTTTACACATCGGCATCTGACAGGAATATTTATCACTGTCCGTTTATGTGGTCAGTTGCTTTATTTTTGAAATGCTTATATAGAAAACTATTGTATTTTTCATTTTAATTTGTCTTCTTTTCACAGTGAAATGCTTTCATCGCTTTCATCTAGTGGTCATACAACACCCACAGACTTGAATAATTCTTGGTCTGGAATAAAAAGCTGTACTACTGGTTTGTCTACTGAAAGAAGTTCTGTTTACTCCTGGAGAGATGATGTATGTCACAAAGTTTTACAGTACACTTTATCCAAATATTCTGGAAAAGATTAATTTTTTACAGAAAATGGACATGCAGCACATGTCCCGTTAGAAGAGTTAATTGCTTTCAACCATAACAGTCTTCTGATTAAGTATCTTAATTGCATATTAAAAAAACAGTTTTGTTTGCGAGCTGATAATCAGTGCAGTTGATGTGTTTAAAAAAAAAAAACTCTGAAATTATGAGATTTGTGGAAAACAAGGCTGTCTTACCAAAGAAGGTAGGCTTAGGTTTTTGTCCAAGAGAGCAATAAAATGTGTTTTCAAATACTGCGTAATGCAGGCAATGTCTAAATTGACCTGTTCTCAATATTTTGAGTCACTAAGTACATTCATGAGCATGCATGTAAATGTCCCAGTCTAAATATTTAGCTCTTGCCTGAGCTCAGTGGGGTTTTGTAGGTGGTACGGAGACAGGTTAGGCCCATTAGGGAGCCTGACCTAGGAGGCATGCATGGTGCAGGCTGGCAGCATTTTGAATAAATCCAAAAGCACAGCAGTCACTGTCACTTCCATTTTAAAAAAGGCATCCATGGCTGGTAGTGGTAGTTCTGCCATACCTCTTACATAATCTCTTTACATTATCCCTCAGCCAAGTGCTTGTGCCCACACCACTGGGTGAAGTCAGGCTCTTCTCTGCTTTCACATGGCACTGGACTTGCCAATTTGTGGTCACGATGAGTTGTAGCTGCAGAGCAGAGGATATATATATATATATATATATATATACACGTGTGTGTATATATGTGTATATATATATATGTGTGTGTGTGTGTATGTGTGTATATATATATATATATACGTGTTTGCTAACAACTGTTAACTTTACAATATGTAGGAATTTGATAAAGCCAACACACAGAGAGTTCATCAGCTATTTTGGGATATTGATGAAATGCTGTTTGAAGGAAAAGTGAGCTCCCAAACTCAGAGCCTGCAGGCAGAATGTGCAGACTGGGTTGAGCGGTCTCTTCATTTAAGGTAAGGAAATTTCTTGTTGGTACTTGTTTTAACCAGTTATCACTCTAATTTGAATTTTTGGGCTATCCTCTTATGAATTGTTCTTGAATCAAATGTGGATCTCTGGGACTGAGCTGTGCCATTGTTACACAGCAAGTCTGGGTGATGGTGCACTAAGCAGCTAATGTTCTTTATTCTGATTAATACAATGATAGCAGTCAAAGATATTTTAGCAGGATGTAATGAGAAAATAATAATGCACCATTTTCATAATGACTTTTTCTAATTAAAGAATACATCTTATAACGAAACATTTGTATTTACTGTAAGTGAAGGCACACTGTGAAATCCCAAGAAATTCTGTGCTAATTCTTTTATTGATTCTTCTAAAAAGAAATGAAAAATGAAGGCAACCACATGCTTCAGATATGCTGCATGTAGGCCATGTAAATCAGTGTAAAACAACGTATGATATTAACCCAGCAACTCCTAGTTGAACAGATACAAGCATGCATACATGATTAATGAGAATTGTTTTACATAGGTGTGAAAAATGTCCAGGTAGCCTGATGACTGCTTGTTACAGCACAAAGGACAGAAGTCAGTGCTGCACTGCTTTCCACTGTTCCTGCCTTCATAAATGATGGCATGTCATTCTTAGTGAGATGTGGTGTCTCTTGGCTGTTATAGACATAGACCTGCATGTGCCTGTATTCTAGTTAATAATTTGTTAACACCATTAAAAAGGATGTTGTCAATAACAGTGGTATGTTTTTAATGTTTTTACATGTATTTACTCTTCATATTAAACTAAAATCAACTAAGAAAGCTTGTCACACTTTCTCAGGAACAAGAGAGACTTATCAAGTAAATCTGAGGCAATTTTCACTAGCATTAAGCCACATTTTACCTTTTATAGATGTGTAAAAATGAATAGAATATTCCTAAAATGGAGACAGGTAATTAATTCAGAATATTAAGTCATTTCACCATTTTAGATTATTTTAACTAGGTGAACTTTTTTTAATTAAACGACCTCCTGTACTTATGATTTTTTGATTCAAATCTAGTGCTGGCGGTACCAAATTCAAGAGGTTGAAAGCGAACTGAAGAAATCTGGGACCTCTGTGTCATTTGGTCCTAAGGGATGTGTTACATCTTGTGGTCATAACAGATGTTATTTGTGCTCTGCATCCATCTTTAAACTTTTTTACTTTATTCACCTTTATAGCAATCTGACAAGTTTGACTTTATTTGCTCATAAAAATTGGATGCTAGAATCTCCTCTTACATAAATCAGTTTGACTTTAATGACTTAAATGCTAGGCAGTGTTAATGTATTACACAAGGCTTTGGCCCCTCCATACAGTGCTTATGCAAAGCAATTTTGATTAAGGTGTGCTTTTGTATTGCCTACTGTTTACAGATATTTGTATTTCTGGTATTTGCACCTGGAGTGGGTTTCCATCTAAGATCTCTCTCTCACTCTCTTTTTTTTTCCCCAGGGTTTTAGGAAAGCAGCTTCTGTCACCAAAGGATGAAGGCTTTCAGCATTTTGAGAGCAGAAGTGATAGCTCTTTGAATACTAAGTGTTTACCTGGCCTCCATGAATGTACTAGTAATATAAAAGAGTATGTTATTTTTTTTTTTAAGTTTTATTTTGATCAACTCTTTTCAGAAATTTGTACAAATATTCCTTTTATATTACTGAAACATTTCAGTATAGTTAAATGTGCACTTTCTTCTTTCTCTGAGTACTTAATTCTCATTTTGTTGATCTTTTTTCAGGCTCTGCATTTCAGGCTCTAAACTGATTCCAACAGCATCTCCAGTACATAAATCACTAGATGTAGGTTCCACTATGATTTCTGCATCTGACTCATCCATGTATTCATTCCTGGAAGAAGAAATCTATGATGCGGATGGAAAAATAGAAGAATATCTTGCCTTTGACAACAAGGAGCTGTAAATAACACTTATATATATATTTTTGAAGAATATCATGTAAAATTCTCATTGAACCTGGTCAGGATTTATAAAACGGGTTTCTTTTCTGTAAAATATGGTTCCTTCTGTCCCTGTATTCAGTAGCACAGCAGTCAGAGCACTCACTGGGCATGTGGAAGATTGGTTATGTTGTCTTTCTAGTGGTTTAAAACTCACATCTCCCATGTCAGAGGAAAGTGTCTTAACCACAATTTGTTTTGAGGTATTTTGTGCATGGAGATTCATTAAAATGACTATTTAATTTTGAGATGGGGAGTAGAATGAAGGAATCCCCTTCCATCAGGTGAGTGCCTTTACCACCAGGTTGTTTAGGGTCTTTGCATTGGATGTGTTCTCATTGTCTGTCCTAACGAATCTTAAATCCTTTTTGTGCAGCATAGAACAGCTTTGCAAGAAGAGGTGCAGGATACAGCCTGCGTTTAGAGCGTTCTCTTGAGTAATGAGTAATGCGTCTTAAAAATGCAACCAAGTTTTCCTGTGGCCCAGTTGAATATTCCAGCAAGTAGACTACTGGGTAGAAGAAAGACCATAACATGCTGTTTTCTAAAAGGCCTCTATAAGGGGCAACACTTGGTACGGCACAAAGCATAACTTTTTGTGCTCAAACTTGATGCACTTATGGAAAAAGATGTGGTTGTTCTGAAACACTGAGGAACCAGATTAAGTGAGATCCAGGTAGACCCTTTTAGTCCTGTTTTTGAAAGAGGGGGCCTGGGCACCTGTCTTTTTGGAAAGGTTTTAGGATGAAAAGTCCTCCTAGAAGTGAAGTATCACTTTGTTTTACCGAGTAAGCAAAAAGCTTGGGAGAGGGACTCAACTGAAGGTGCATTTCTCTCTTCTGTGCCTCTTGTTATTATGTTTCTTGTTTCCTTCTTGCGATTCGATCCTGAACTATCTTTATTCTCCTAACTAATACATTAGGCATTACAAAGCCTGATACGAAAATAACTTGGTAATTTTGTGAGTTGGACCATACAGACAAGTCTCAGAAATTTGCAGTCCAGTTTGAGGAAGAAGTGACTGAGAATAGAAAGGGAGATGGTAGAAACCATTATGAATTTGGGATCATCCTTGTAATCTCAGAAAAATTACACTTTCTTAAAAGGAAATATGATAGCATAAATATATGTGTAAGTTAAAACTTTCTTCCTGGGAAGTGCTACGCCATATTTCCATATGTAGGGAGGCAGAAAAAAAGTAACTGTGTACACAGTAGTGGAAAGGAAGGAGGTCAGGGGCTCTGCTATTCTTGTGAGGCTGCAGAAATCCTTTTAAGTTGTTTGTCTTTGATCACTGGTGGAGTGTTGCAGATGTATACAGGTACACGGGACCTGATGTAAAAGAAATTTTTTATGTGACAGTCCTCCTGCCAAATGTTAACAGACAATAGTTCCCTTACGGTAAAAAGCATAGGATTTAGCCTCAAATGACTAAGTGCCTTCCTTCTAGAGTCGTTCCTTCTAGAGCTTCATTGCTTTCTGTTGTAATACCTTGACTGGATTTTTTTTATTATTCGCCTGCAAGCAAAAGAATAAGAAACCATAATACATATTTGAGAGGTTCTGTTTGCATAGGCACTCGGTACATTTGAATTTGATTTTTTTTTGTGATCTACATCTGACTCTTTTCTTCCATATGTATGCTTCTACTCATTGAGTGTGTTAGAAGGAAAAAATAGTCAAAATCCATGGTAATTCATTTCAATTGGCTTCACTTATTAGTGATGATGAGAGTTTGGAACAAAAGAATACACATCTTGCTGAGAAGAGGAGAAAGCATGGCATTCCCCCTGTTTCTCCCAATGGCTGTATCAAGGATGCTGTGGCTTCTGAAGTATTTGATCGTATCTGGAGCAATGTAATTGGAATATTGGAGGAATTGATTAAAAAAAATTGGGAAACTAATATCACAGGTATTTGATATTTTTAGATATGACGATACAATCTAACTTGGAAAAAACATTTTTTCCCTTAAATAAAGCTTGGGAAATCTGGGTATTTTAAGATAGCTGTGTTTGTAGTACAGCATTATAACATATGTAATGCCTTACCAGAAACCACCCCACAAATGCACCTAAAATAATGATAAAAAAAAAAAATCCTAATATTTTTCAGTGAATTTTGCTTTACAGTCTAAAAAAAAAGGCAGAATATTGACCAAAAGAACTCCATTGCTGGAGACCATGTTTTTTGTTTTTGTTTTTAAATCATAATCACCCATTGGCACTGTTAGCAGGGGATCACTGACAACATGATCTGAACCTGGGACCTAGGAATCAGTCTTCCAACCCTCAATGTCTGAGCTTTGTTAATAAAAGGAATCCTTAGGTAGTCAGATGGTTACAGAGAGAGAGACAGCCTTGCTGGCTGTGCAGGAGTTCAATGCATATATGTATATATATGCATATATATAACCGTATATATATCTGTAACCATGCATATATATGGGGTGGGATTTTTTTTGGTGTTCTAACAGACTGCAGTCAAGACAAGCAAAAGCTAGGAAAACTAAGTAGAAATGAAACTCTTATTCGTTAGTGTGCACGTGTTGTCTTTGGAGGCCGAGGTAGATTTCAGTTCTTCTTTCAACATATTTTAAAAGGACAATAGCAAAAAAATACCTGGGTGTAGGCACTGGAAATTACCAGTACACTCAACCTCAAATTTAAGTCTAAAACAAAGTAAGAAATGACATAATTTCTCAGAATACTTGCAGCATCTGAACTTAACGTTTCATGTGTTACTGAAATAGAAGAGTTTTTCACACCACAAGTGCTTTGTTTAGGTCAATTTTATAGTTTGGGGAGAACAGCTTAGCAGTGTTCCTTTATCTTTATGAAGGGCATCAACTTATGACAAATGCATAGCTTACCAAATACCAAAGTATTTGGACTAGGAATGTAAAAGAATTTGAGTTTATAATAGAAATAAGACAGTTATGTGTACCCCAAACAAAGAAGTATTTAGCTGCTGCCAGAAAAGGATAGGTGCAATAGACTATTCGTCTTCTGTCAGTATATTTTTTTCTGCTTAAAA
>VXAA01003998.1:0-82754 GCA_013399115.1 Anseranas semipalmata | reverse complement strand
TTTTTTTTTTTGGTCTGTAATGATAATTTAATTGATTTTCTTATCTTCTAGGGACCAGCAGAAGCCTATGTTACATTAGTGCCTGCAGATTGATGCAGCTGCTTGACAGGATGCATGTCTTCTGTCAAGTCAGGTAAATAGGCTTTCACTTAAGTGAGAGGCTGAGTAAAAGCAGATTTGCATTATTACATGCATTTATGAAAGCAAAACTTCAGGAACCGGTAGAGCATCTGCTGAAGCACAACACTGAGCAAATAGCTCTCTGGGTGAAAAGTACAGCTAATTGTAATCCAGTAGAAAACTCTATTGATATTTGTGTGCCTCTCTTGCAGAACATCCTCCTTTGAAACTTATAGCAAAGGTTTGTGATGATTGCAAGTCTTTGCGACATAGTTAGGCCTCAGGGATGCCAGATTTCTCATTTCTTCTTTCTGGGTATATCTTCTACATCTTGTTCCATCAGCTGCCTTTTGTTTGTAGCAGCATCACCACTGCCAGCTGCTGGTAGGTACCTGCAATGTTTGCTGTGCTGTGTTCCCTGCTGCTTTCCCTGTGGCTTTTCACTCTGCCCTTGCTATTTCACTGTTTGTTGTTGTTGTTGTTTGTTTTGTTTTTGTTTTTCCTGCAGAAGGAATTATCAGCAGTCAGAAACAGATTTTTGACTCAGAATCAGAATTTTCCACTTCATCTAATTATCAGCTCCCTGATAAGGAGCAAAAAACTGCAAGGTTTTTATAAAGAAGAGAGTATAATTACCCAGCTGATCACCACACTCCATAGGCAGAAGGTAAGCCTCTTAGTCCTGCATGCTTCCTTCCTTCATGAGATGTCACCTGAACGAAAGAAGGGGCTGATGGCAGTGTAGCTTGCTTTTTATGTTTACAGACAAGGTATGTATCTGCTTCTTTCTGTCATGCAATAGTAGCAAAGTTCATTTCCAGCTGTTTGCTGTGCAGAAAAATGCATCAGTCAGCTTTTATGATAAAACGTTGGCTGGGAGACTGCAGGAAGAAAGTGCTAAAACTTACTCAACTCTGCTACCAAAGATCTTCATCACTTCCTTAGCTTCTGATGTTCTTCCTCTATTTGTGTTTCTTCTCTTAGTTGCTGGTATCCTAAGGCAGGAAACACAGCAGGGCTTATGATTGTAGAGTCAGAGAATCACAGAACGATTTGGAAGGGACCTGTAAAGACCATCTAGCTCCAACCCCCCTGCCATGGGCAGGGACACCTTCCACTAGATCAGGTTGCTCATAGCCCCATCCAGCCTGGCCTTGAGCACTTCCAGGGATGGGGCATCCACAGCTTCTTTGGGCAACCTCTTCCAGCATCTAACCACCCTCATAGTAAAGAATTTCTTCCTTATATCTAATCTAAATCGACCCTTTTTCAATTTAAAACTGTTATCCCTTATCCTATCACTGCACACCCTCGTAAAGAGTCCCTCCCTGTCATTCTTGTAGGACCTCTTTATGTGTTGGAAGACTGCAATAAGGTCTCCCTGGAGCCTTCTCTTCTCCGGGCTGAACAACCCCAACTCTCTCAGCCTGTCTTTGTAGGAGAGGTGCTCCAGCCCTCTGATCATCCCTGTGTCCCACCTCTGGACTCGCTGCAACAGCTCCATGTCTCCCTTGTGCTGGGGGCCCCAAAGCTGAACACAGCACTCCAGGTGGGGTCTCACAAGAGTGAAGTAGAGAGGGAAAATCACCTCCCTTTGTCCTGCTGGCCACGCTTCTTTTGATGGTGGGTATGGCACCACTTCTACCCAAACACTGTGCAAGTTACTTGCTGGCCTGACCCCCACCTCACCCACCCCCGACCCGTTCCACTTAGAGTCTCAGCCTGCAGAGAGGAGCTGTGGAGGAACACCCCAACCCCTTCGGTTGGGTGCCCACAGACACAGGTGTTGCAGAGCACTGGAGTGGTTCTGCACAGCAAACTGGGTTCCCTGAGCATCTAAAACATGGATTAAGGCAGTGTCAAAAACACTGGTCCTCCCCAGATCAGCGCAGAGGATTTTCTCTTGACAGCTATTTGTGGCTTTTCCTTCCGAGGAACTGCATGTGCCCCGTGAAGGCTCCTGTGACTGTTCAGCTGAGGGCATGGATACAGCAGTGTGGCTGCTGGCAGGCAGCCTCTCTGTATGTTTGCTTACCACGTCATTGTATATTTCCTCATCTCGGAGCTGTGCCTCTGCGTGCTGTGTGTCAGCTCCGCCTCCAGCTCTTACTGCCCGCATCCAGGATCTCCGCTCACTGGTGGCCATGGAAGCCGTGCTGGGAACCGCGGGGGGGACTCAGCTGCTGCCCTGGGTGGCCGGGGCCGTCACCCTGCTGTTGACAGTTGTGACCATGTGCTCCCTGCCCTCCCTGCTGGACTACTGGTGGCGGTGGCGGGTGATGAAGCCCATCCCGGGTATCAGCCCCTGCTATCCCGTGGTGGGAAATGCTCTCCTGTTGGAGCGGAAAGGAGAAGGTAAGGGCAGCTTAACCCCAGCTGTGGGGTGTCGGCACTGCGCGGGGCTTTGGTGCAGGAGCCAGCCCTGGGGAGGTGCTTGGGTGGTCGCGCGGGTTGCAGGGTGTGCTGTCACCTATAGGTCGCTCTGGGGCTGTGGGAGACCTACAGAGCAGAACTGGGTGAGAAGCTAGCAGTGGAGGGGAGAGGAGAGGGATTGTATAAACGTGGCATTTGTTATTAGTCAAAGATTAGTTGGAGGTTCAATCTGATAGTGGTTTCCAGATACTGATGCTGGACTCGGGCCCATTTCGAGTTCTTAGTGACATGGAGTGGGAAAGCTGTGGAATGTATTTTTGCAAGGAGGCGTGCTGGGCTGCCTTCACAGGATGTACTGTTTCGTAACACTGAGCACTGTATCATAACAGTGAGCACAGCTGTTAGCTGTAATCCAAATGAAGCATTTAACTTGGGGGAAAAAAAAAAAAACTTTAACAATTTTCTTCCCCCAAGGAATGTGCAAGGGAATTTTAGCATGCTGAACTGTTAGGTCATTTTCAGAATTAGCTGTGCCTTAGCTGTGTCTTTGCTGTGTCTTTGATAGCACCTCCCATGCTTTCTGTACAGCTAAACTGGCAAGATATGGACTGGATGAGTGGATAACAAGGTGGGTCAAGAACTGGCTAGACTGACAATTTCACCACTATGAAGTCCAGCTGATGCCTGTGCAGTAGTGGTATCTCTCGGGTGATTCATGGCATAAATGGTCCTGTGAGCCTTTGTGCCCTTAAAGATCCTTGTTAAATCAATGGTGGCCTCGTAAACAGTCACTTATCCTTCAGTAACTGTTCTAAAAGGATTAGGGTGGTGTTTAATCCTGCAACAACCTGCTGTTAAAGGCCTCTGCTAGAATGGCAAACTGTCACTGATAGTTAGGGCTGACGGTGAGTGACAGGATTTAAGCACACAAGAATAAAAAAAAAATATGTATTTTTTTTCACAGGCTAGCAATGACAGTGTAAGGGCTCCAGAGAATTTTCTTCAGGAGTCCAGCTATCAGAGACTAGGCATTTCAAGTGATACTGGTTCCTGCACAGTGCTCTGTCTTTACTACATGCCACATCACTTGTGTGTGGGCATCACAAGTGTAGTATCTGTGAATGAAGTCTCAGATGGGAAAAGGCTTGATGCTGTAGATGGAAAGTAAAGAAGTGTCTTGATATAGCATTTTGGTTAGTGTCAAGTAAACCAAAATGTAAGCTAGTCTTGATAAAGTTTAATTTGGTTCAAGTTATGACAAAGAGCATTGTAGTGCAGCAGGCCCATGCTGCAGTGCTCCGAGATCGCTTAAATCAAACTGTCTTGCCTACAATGTGGTGGGGTTTCTCTAGAATACAGAGCCTTCAGGAGCACAGCCATAAAGAGGTGCTGCTTCTGTACAGCTAATAGACAGGTGCAAGATACACTGCTTGGTTACAGCAGCAAGATAATACTACAGCAAAAATATAATTATAGAACATGTTAGGAAAAACTCAATTCCAGAAGTCTTGCTTATTCAGGAAAAAAAAGAACGAATCTGCTTTTGTTTCATTCCAGGTTTTTTTAAACAGCTTCAAAATTTTGCTGAGGAGTTCAGGAAATGGCCGCTGTTCAAAATTTGGTTAGGACCATTGCCTGTTGCTATTTTGTATCATCCTGATAGTTTGGAGGTGAGTGTGCTTGTCTCCTTTCTAGCTAGTCTGCTGTCAGGCAAAGCAGTGTCCAACCTGTTAGTGTCTATTCTATCAATGTAATTTTCGCGAAAAAGGGCTTGAACTGATTTTACTTGAGGTTATCCTCTGACCTTATGCTAAAGAAAGGCTGAAAGTGTAAGAATTGGAAAAAATCAATACCGAAGATGGGCCAGCAAATGAAAGCACCGAATAAGTATGTTTTGTACAAAGAAGCATCTCCTTTAGCTTTGTTTTGACTTGTGAAAGCTTCTGTTCCAAAGACCAGAACTGACAAGGCAATAGCAGGGAAGACTGGACCACTGAAATAGAGGTAAAACATTATGAAATGCTGTTTGCAGTGCTTGTGTCTGTTTGACTTTTGCATGAGAACTTGATAGGTCTATCCTGATGCCATGAAATGAAGTTGTTAGTTTAGCTACAGACAGTGATTGTCCCTGAATTGGGAAGATAGAGTTGTTTCCTTGTTGTGGTATACAGTGAGTATTGAACACTGGCTGGTGATATGATGACATCAATGGGCAGAAGTATAGGGCAAGATGGAGAACAAAGATTTGGTGTGCAAAAGATGACTTGGAGGAAAAAATCCAGGAATGTACTGCTTGTACCAGCTTGTGCTGAAATACTACACATTTTATGAGGGAGCAAATGCAAAGTTTCACCGTGTTGCCTGCTGATGTTGTGTAGTGCTGTTTTGTTTATTTGAGAAAGTAATGCAAGGTGTATGCTTATTTAGGGACTCCAGGTTGTTAAGCTGGTTGTTCCAGGCTTTCAGTGTGGTGTTATCAGGGAAGATGAGGTTGGGTTCTCATCTTATTAAGAAAGGCCCTTGCAGATGGCCAATTCTTCTGCAAATGCTGATGAAAGAGATGATACTTTTTGTGAATTTGGTTAAGGCTGAAAACCGCTGGGTTTTCTCTGAGCTCTGCTGGTGACTTTGTAATGCGGATTTTTCTTTTTGAGGAAGATAAGAGGATAGCTGGTGGTAGTTTCTGAGTATTTCTCTGTTTCTCACAATTGGGATATTTATGGAGTGACTTGAGGGTGTAAACTGTATATTTCCCCTGTCTACCAGCTTGTGCATTTGCATTTTCTTGGAGGTACTGAGGTTGTGTGAAATAATCTCAGCTGAAGGTATCTCTCTCCATCTAACAAGTGATGGTTTTTCTCCTCCTCTCATTTTCTGACAGGTTATTCTGAGCAGTTCAAAGCATATTGAAAAATCATCCCTGTACAAATTTCTGCAGCCGTGGTTGGGGACTGGACTTCTGACAAGGTATAGTAAAATACAAGTGCATTGCTGTCTTCTTAAAATTTGCAGGGTATATGATAGAAAGAGTGCTTGGTGGCAGGAATGTTGTGTGTATCTCTGGGCAGAGATATAGACGCTCTAGTAATCTTATTCCTTGTGATGATCTTGGTTACTCTTTAGCAGCTACTGCCCGATAAAAATATATTGGTGTTATCTATTTCTTGTCAAATTTGACCATTGGTACTTTTTTTTTTTTTTTTTCCTGGAGACTTGGAAACAATCTGAGTTTTGAAAAGTTGTATCATGTGGCAGGTGGTGTCTTCTAGTCTGTGGTGCTACCTGCTGTATGTTTTGACTGTTTCGTGGAGTAACATGACTGTGGCAGAACTGTGACTATGTATTGCTTATCTCAGCTGGTGAAGTTGCAAACCTTCCTGATGGGCCTGAGGTTGGTGACGCTTTGGGGTAAGATGGCAGAGTATCTGTACCTTGTCCTTTATTTCCCTCATGAAGTGGAGGCTCATAAGAAGTGAGCCTGGATAAGAGTGCAAGTAAGGAGTGGAGAGAGGGAAGAGAAGTGGTGCAAGGCTTTGGTGGCTTCCAGTCTTTGGTAGGTTTGAGGAAACTTTTTGGTCTGGATGATGCAGATATTCAAGAGTTGGAACAAGGCAAGTATTGAGTGGCTCTGGTGCCTTTGTGCCTCTTCTCTGTGTGTCAAGGTCCCCTGTTAGCAATGGAGCTTTGTTGCCTGTTTGGAGCTCTCTGAAGTGGACTTCTCATGCTTCTGGATAGGACTATGGTGTTGTAAAAGCCAGATGTGGTCATGTGGTGTGGAAGGTGCGAGTATATGTGGGAGGATGAGGAATGCCTTTTTACCTGTGTTTTGTTTGTGCCCCTTAAGCAAGAGGGGCAGTAATCAGTAGCAAAATGCAGAGTTGAGGTCCCTGGGTGTCAGGTGTGGCGTATGCTCACTGTTAGTGTTCCTTCCTTACCACTTTTTTGTCTCCAGGTAGACTTTTGGAGATATTTAGACTTCCTTGTGCTTGCAAAAACATACTGAGAGGAGAATGTTCTATCTTTGCTGTTTAAGGACAGTTGTGGAAGACAGCAAGCTGATAAGCTGGCCCAATGGCAGGTTAACTGGAGAAGTGGTGTGATGATTTGCTCTGTAAGCAAGTTGTGTGCCTGTGGGGCACCTCATTCAGGAAAATGAACAAGAAGAAATGAACCCCTGGAAGCTAGTGGCACCAGCTGTGGCTCCACGCTCTTTCACTGACACGTGGGAGGTTGTTGCCTGCCTCTGAGGAAACACTTCATAGTCAGACCTTGAGGTAGTCATTGGCATAGTGTCCCTGGACCCTAGTTCTCCTCAGCCCTCATTTCCTAGATAGTCGATGGATAGGTAAGCACAGGTGGTGATTCACAGAGATGTTGTGGTGAGCTGGGGCCTTGATGCTGAATAGCTGGTTTATCCTATAGATGGTTTCTGTTCACTCCCTCTGAGCCTGTGCACTGAGTGACCATGAGATTACATTGCCTGAGGATTTATTGGCAACTTCTTTTGTTGACAGCAGATATAGAAATGGTGGCTTGTGCTTCAGAGAGAGCTGGAACAAGAAATATTTCCAGTTTACTCCTTCTGAGGAGTGCTATGGAGATGAAGAGTCAGCAACAGCGTGCCCATTTGTGAAGGTGTTCCAGGTGGCAGTTTCTACTGTGTGCTTTCTGTGATGGTGAGGGTTTTATTTTTGAGTTGGAATTTTAACCCTTCCCTTTCCCCTCTCAATTTTGCAGCACTGGAGACAAGTGGCGGTCGCGGAGGAAGATGATAACTCCCACGTTCCACTTCTCAATCTTAAATAACTTTCTGGAGGTTATGAATGAACAAGGGGGTATTTTGTTGGAGAAACTTGAGAAGCATGTTGACAAGGAACCATTTGATATCTTTCTAGATATCACTCTGTGTGCCCTTGATATCATCTGTGGTAAGTCCTCTTTAGTTCTTGTGGTGAGGCTGCGGATGATGCAGAGGCTTATGAGTACAGCTGTGCCGTGTTGTGTGAGGAGATAAAGGAATGTTTCTGCTTATTGTGTGAATGCATTGCCATCCTCCCAAGACCACCCTTTATCCCAGGGTCTCTTGTGCCTCTGATCAGGTGAATGGTGAGCTGAGTTTGTGAGATGAGCAGGACAGAGGTAGGAGTCTGAAGTGAGGTTTTGTTGAGGAGCAGGGTTCCTGTGCATGGAAATGAAAAGCAAACTTGTTATCTGGAAAGGGTTGTGCGTATTTATGGCATATGGCAACATGACAGTATTGCTCCCCGCCTCTGATTGTCACCACACTAGCTTACTATGTACAGGGACTCCGCATTTCACTTTGCACTTGTGAAACGTTGATGATTTCCTCTTCCTAGAAACGGCAATGGGAAGGAATGTGGGTGCTCAGGAGAATAAGGATTCCGAATATGTTCGTGCTGTCTACAGGTAAATGGAGATTTTTCTTTGGCTACTTTGCAGCCAGGTTGGAGTTGTTGCTGCCAGTGTCAGTTCATGTGCTTTGTGAGCCGGGGATGGAGCTGGGGGTGACATAGGTGGAGGTAGAAAGCCAAGAAGGCAAAGAAAACTCCTGGAGTTTTTTAAGACATCTTCTCTTGTGGATATATGCAATGGGAGGCTGAGGCTGTGAAGAGGTGTCAGCAGCAGTTCAGTTAATCCATTGGTATTGGAGGTAATAATTTCTCCTCTGAATCTCTTTCTGTGGCCAAATGCATGGGCAAGAGCTGAATAGCAGTGACAATCAGCCTTTCCACGTGTACTCCAGTTGTTTGAGTGTGCTTGAGGCCATATATTGTGACTGATTCTTTATTTCCAATACATTTAATGTGCTGTCTGGCATATGTGGCATCTGGACAGTCAAGTAGGAATGTAATGTTTTCAGACAGCTGTTTGAGGTCACAGGACAGATATTTTGGAGACCTGGTACAAGCTGTATGTCTTTTCAGGATGTGGTCAATGCTTTACTGATGTGGAGTGGGACTGGACTGGGTGACTGAATATACCTGCTTCAAGAGGATTCCCACTAAATGAGACTATGCTCTCCTTCTGAGAGATCAGTGCTTAAAGATAGAAATCCTAGTGATGCTGAATGCTGGGACGGATCACAGATTTTGAGATAGTTTAAAATCAGGAAGCAAAGAAAAGCAGCTTTCCCTTCAGATGAATGTTTAAACCCATTCAACGTGTTTATTTCCATTTCATAGAGAGAGGTAGAGGAAGGTGCAACTTCTTTTTTGGTTCTTGAAAGTGTGCTGTGAATTTATTTTTTGTCAAAGCAAGTTACATCATTTAATTTTTGTGCCCCTAGGATGAGTGATCTAATCCAACAGCGACAGAAGAGCCCTTGGCTTTGGCATGATCTTGTATATATTCTGTTCAAGGAAGGAAGAGAGCATGAGAGGAATCTTAAGATCCTTCACAATTTTACAGATACAGTATAGCTTCTTTTTCTTTCTTTCTTTCTTTCTCTCTCTCTCTGTCTTTTTTTTTTTTTTTAATGCTACATTCTAGTTGATGGAGAGAAGTTTTGCACTTAGTAGACAGCTTTCAAATGGTGGATGAGATTCAGCACTCTTGCTATGCATCTGTTAAGAGAATTATCTCTCTGTTGGGATGCTGAGGACTCCCCTGAAAAGAAGCCGATACCTGGCTTCTCTGTCAGGCGGTCTCAGTTTTAAGCAAGGGACTGTATTACTCCAAAGGAATGACAGGTCTTATTGGTTCTTGACAACTGAAACAAGCTACAGGTGTTCACCAAATTCTTTTTCTGCCCTGGGTGCTGCACATTTTAATTGCCTGCAACAGTTCTCTGCCAAGTTTGGAGCCGTAAACCAAATACACAGGTAATGCCACTTGGTGAAGTCCTCAGAAATGGAAACCTGTGTTTGTTTTCCCGCAGTTGGAGCAGAACTGCTGATGTGACTAAACACATACAGGTCCCCACACCAGCAGTAAGACATTTTGGTGTAGAAACCATTAAGCATACATCACTGACTTGACATAAAATGCAGTCTTCTCTCACTGTTTTAGACTGTGAAATTAACACCCCTTTCTCTCAGTGAGTAGCCCCTGTGCTGTTCTTGCCAAAGGCTGCCCTCCCAAACTTACTGTTAAGATGTTACCAGGAGGCTGTTTACCTGGAAGTGTGTTTATGTACCCCATAATGTCATTATATCAATGCCCACAGCAAAGGAAATAGTCCCTGAACTTTCAATACATATAGTGAGCCATATTGACTATGCAATCCTACAGTCTATAGAGAAATGGGTATCTCTATCATGCAGTGTTCTGCCAGAGTGAAATTCCCATTGGAGCTGTTTTTAAGTAGCTTGGGTTATGTTTTGCTTCCTTTTATTGGAAATTGCAGCAGTGAAGCATGAGAAAGAGCTTTAAGGCAATACTGATGCTGTCCTCCCATGCTGGGCTGATGCACTGGATATAAGAAGCCAAATCTCAGAAGATGAGAAAGGAACAGTAAATAGTAATATCACCTAGTGTGGGTGCTGACAGAAAGAAGAGATGAGGTCGTTCTACATGTGTTTTTATGAGTGTATATTCGATGAGGGAAACAATGTGTGTGGATAATTGTATTTTCCCCTATCCAGTGCTTCTTCTGAACAGAATTAAGTATTGCACTGCCTTTAAAAGAAAAAAAAAAAAAAAAAGTCTTGATAGCAATACTGGCCAGTTTACTGAAGAGCTCTGTTTTGCTGTTACAACAATGATAGTGATGGTGGCAGGAGCTCTCTATCTGTCACTGGGGCTGTGCTTTGACCTAAAAAGAGGAAGGTCAACCATTGCTCTGATACCAAAGAAAAATTTGGAGGCTTCAGTGCAGTGGTTCAAGCCATGCTATGTATAGTCCTGATGTAGGTTTGTGAGGTGCATTGGTTTCTCCTCGATTTCCTGGGTTCCCCAGAAGCTGGAAACACGTTCCTTACCTTAGTTATTGGGTTGGGTAGATTTCTTCTTGATGATTGGTCTGTTCAAATTGTGGTGGTGTTTTCTGACTTGCTGTTGGCATTGCTGGCATTAACAGTAAGCTTGTTCCAGATATTCTGCATGTGTTTACACTTTTTGATGGTCAACACATTGCATAGTTTGGCTACCTATTTTCTTGATCACACAAAAGCTATTCAAGGTTCATTCTGTTGTTTGGGACAAGGTGTTGGTCATACTTAATCTACCAAAATAAAAAGTTGGTTAAGGTTCACAAGCTAATGTTAACAGCTATGCTAACTAGGCCTACCTCAGGTAGACTACTACAGATGGATATTGTTTTAACAAGTTGGGATGAAGCTGTGTGATGTAAACTGCACATACACTGCATGCATCATATCTAATATACTGGTTTTAATCTCAGGTCATTGCAGAAAAAGCTGCAGAACTTGAAAACACCAAGCAAACAAAATGTGATACTGCTGTGAACAGTGAAGGAAGTGATTCCAAAAAGAGAGAAGCTTTCCTGGACATGCTGCTGAGTGCAACAGATGATGAAGGGAACAAATTGAGCTACAAGGACATTCGTGAGGAAGTGGATACTTTCATGTTTGAGGTACCCGAGGGAGCCATTGTGTTGTTTTTTGTTTGTTTGTTTGTTTGTTTGTTTTCCCCAGAACCTAAGATTCTCCATTTACAGGTAGTGACTCCTCTTTTTCTTAGTTTAGGGAGCTGCTTTTAGTATCAAGTTATTTTATCCCTGGAAGCCTAAGAGGAAACTCCTGTAGGAGAGAAGCTCCCTCCTGTAGGAGAAAAACTATTGATCTAGAATTGTGTGTCCTGACAAAATGTTGGGCAATACAAGTGGCAGGCCCTGCCTATGTGACCAGGTTCTACTCATACAAGCAGATGCGTGATAACAGCTTGATGGCTGATATGGCACCTCAGCTCCTGCTACAAACCTCATTCATGCTAATGAGAACTCTAAATGGTTTCAACCTTTTGCCTTGCATTTTGTCAGTTCTTTCATTTTGTCCCATGTCATGTTGGCCATAACCTTGTGGTTCTGTCATGATTGTGCATTGGTAGTGTCTTCTTGGTACTATCTTCTCATGTCCGGTTCCCTCTCCAGTGAAGGATCTAAACAAGACTCTGTTTTCCACACACTTCCATTAGGTGGACCTCAAATCTATCTCAGAAGAGTTTAATTCAGAGTTGTATTAATGCTGCTGTAAGTTAGAGAAACTCTTTTGCTATTTTACTATTCCTAAGTTACTCCATAGCATTCTGAACTTCATAATAAGTGGACATTTTTAGTACCAAAATAATTTGATGGTCAGTTTTTCCCTTTTCTGTCTTTGGTTCCCTTTCCCTTTTCTTTACCTTTCCTTGTTTTTATGTAGTACTAAGAACTGTAGTAGTTGATTCCCTTGTAGGAAACCAAGTAGTATTCCCCCCTATTGCCAGTCTACTGTGTTACATTAGATGCTTTTTGAGACAGTTTTTGTGCAGATTGCAGATAGAGTCCCTTGTACATTTACTGTGGTAGTTATTGGCACCCAAGATCTTGTGATGTTGACTGGACAGTAAACGAAAAGGTGACTATATGTCCATTTCATTGTGTAGATGTACTGGGATACTGCTCTGCTATACCTTTCTGAACAGATTATCTGCCACTTTGCAAGAAGGGGAAAAATAGCAAGAGCTGCCAACACCTGTGTAGAGCCATAGTAGTCACTGGATTCCTGAGAAAGAGAGAAGAGCAAGCAGCAGGCATCACCATCAGAGAAAAAAATGCAAGGAAAAGACAAGGAAAAACTGGTAGTTTACGCAGTGTTCAGGAGGCAGAGTAGAAAAAAGAAGGATCTTTGGGTTATTTCAATGCTTTTTCCCATCTGGTCAGTTTTCAGGTAGCTCACAGAATCATGGATCATCTTATATCCTGATAATCAGTGTGGGATAGAGTTCATCACTCTTTTTTTTTTTTTTTTTAATCCTCTCCTCGTGGTTCTTGGAGTAATGAGTCTGCTCCTCTTTCCATACTTGCTGCACACCTAAGTATTTATTTAGCATACCTGTGCACAAGTATAGTGGTGAAGTGAATGTCTTTGTAAATCTGTATGTCTAGGGCCATGATACAACTGCATCTGCTATGAACTGGGTCCTGTACTTGCTTGGGTGTAATCCTGAAGCCCAGAAGAAGGTTCACAGAGAACTGGATGAGGTGTTTGGTATGTTTCCATTACTCCTTCACTGGGGTTGTGGTGGTGTTTGCATTTGCGGGTGGGGCTGTGACAGATACGTTGTAAGCCTAGAGGTAGAAGAGGATGTAGGAACAGACCCTGTGGTCATTCTGAAGCTTTCAGTAGCTAGTGGTGATGGGGACATGTACTAGAGGGTCTGTAGGAGACTACAGCCAACCTTACATCATTGGGGCAAGGCATGTATTCAATGTCTGTGTAGCACATTTTCCTGCATGGTCTTGGTGCATGATGGTCCCAGCTCCTGGAGGAAGATGGGATGTCTTTGTTTAGACAAAAATGAAGTGTGTCCATCTTGTTCGTCCCCCTGTTTGTTTTTGGCCAGGCAACGCGGAACGTCCTGTTACAACGGATGATTTGAAGAAGCTTCGATACCTTGAGTGTGTTGTGAAAGAAGCCCTGCGACTCTACCCTTCGGTTCCCATGTTTGCCCGTGCCTTGGCAGAGGATTGCTATATTAGTAAGTAGCATCCTGTTCAGCTAGTGCTTGTCACTTCCATTCCTGACAGCATCTCCTCAGTGGAGGTGTGTCCCAAGCAAAGAGCAGGGCTTTTTTGTTTGTTTTACCGTGAATCTATTCATAGGAAGTCACTTTTTTGTTGTTGTTAAGTTGCCCAGCTGTGTTTTTGTTTTCTTTCCTCCTCTCCCTGTTTTCCTTCAGGAGGATATAAGGTACCCAAAGGCACAAGTGTCCTTGTCATAACTTATGTGCTGCACAGAGATCCCGAGATCTTCCCCGAGCCAGAGGAATTCAGGCCTGAGCGCTTCTTCCCTGAAAATAGCAAGGGAAGGCACCCATATGCTTATGTACCCTTCTCAGCTGGTCCCAGGAACTGCATCGGTACGTAGCTGGAGAGGAAGCCTTCGTAATGTACCAGCGCTGCTTTTGGTGTGGTGGCTGCAGCAGCAGCGAGTGCATCAGAAATTGGAGTCTTGATGCACCTGTTGGTGGCCCCCCAGACTTCTGGGTGCTGTCTCTCCTGTCAGCCTTGTGCTTGAGCTGCAACATTTTGTTTCTTCCCAAGGGTTTCCTTTCTTCCAAGGCCTGATGCACATCAGCCTGGTGTTTCCTCCTTGCTGCCTGTGTCAGGACAGGATTGCTTCCAGACTTCTGATCCTTGCTGTGGGATGGCAAGGCAGTTCACTGTGGAGCGAGAGAAGGCAAATGTTCTGCACATTTTCCTCTGGGAATGTCTCATCTGTCTATCTGATCATCTCAGCTGGGTGTCCCAAACATGCAGTCTGCAAATTATGTATTTTTCCCCTTTTCTGACACCATTGTTGCTCTGGTGTCTTTGCTGTCTTCCCAGAACTTCTTAGCTCTTCAGCTACCACTGAGACACTTGGTATTTGTCAATGCACAGAACAGAGACATCCTTGTTTATATTGTAGAACACGTGGAAAGGCTGTTCCCTGCACTGATCTTAAGTGCAGAAGGTGAACATTCAACAATTGTCATGCCATTTACAGGAATGGGAAATACATGTTCTGTTTTCGTTTTACTTTTTTGAAGTTTGTCTCAATGGGAATAGATGACCTTCCCATAAGAACAGCAGATGAGGTCCTCACATGCTCCAAAGAGGAAATCCAGTTTAGTATTACGTGACTAGCTTGTTCCTGGGTGTACAGGAGTGAGTACAGCAGGAGAGTGCATAACAGGTGGTTCACTAATATCATTGTGGAAATCCAGCACGGTGTACACGTGTCTGTACAGATTGTACACTGAAGAGAACAGAAAAGGTTTAGAGCACTGGGGTTTGTGTCCTGTTGCTATTTTCAATTTAGTTTGAGTGAACTGCTTGGACTGTGATGCTTAGTTTGGTTTCCTTCTAATTTCTCTGTTCTCCCCTATCCTCCTCCACCTTTCTATGAAATCTAAATTGAACTTTGGCCTCTGTGCTACCAAACCATCAATGTGTGTGATGCATAGTGTTGGTTGAAGGAAGGTCTGTCTGTGGTTCTGTTGCACTTGTATCTCCTTTTCTCCTCTTTGCATAGGGAACAGTGGTATTTATCTCTTCCTCCTGTCCCTATGTTGCATGTTCTCCTGCTCTTGTCTGTCATCAATTCTTCCCTGCCTAGTCCACCCAAGAGACATGACAAGGCTGTGTTTTGCATTAGGACCATGTAAGCTGTTGACTATCTCCCCTTCAGTGTTTGAGTACTGTGGACTATGGGAAGAAAGATGTGCTATAGGTTGGCCCAGGAAGGCCAGAGGTGTCATGCAGAGAAAAGTGCTAGTTTCAGTAGTATCTGTATGACCTCGATTTTGGCCCACACCCAGTCCTATTCCCAAGGCAGACGCACAGTCCTTGCTGCCCTGTGTTCCTGGGGGTATCGTGAACACAGAAGTGCAGCAACTGTTGCTGCAACCTGACAATAACACCTTTTTTTTGCTGCATTGTAATCCATAGGTCAGCGCTTTGCACAAATGGAAGAGAAAACTCTACTAGCCCTCATCCTGCGGCGCTTTTGGGTGGAATCCTGCCAAAAGCCAGAAGAACTTGGTCTAACAGGAGAACTTGTTCTTCGTCCAAGTAATGGCATCTGGGTTCAGCTGAAGAGGAGACCAAACACCATACCAGAATGAAAGGAAATTCAAGATTTTATTTTTCCAAAAACTTACAAGCTCTTTAGGCTGAGATATGTTTCTAAATCAGGTGATTAGATAGCAGTCCACCAATTTGTTGGAGTTAAAGTTGTTACTGGTTGTTTAATCAAAGGAAATCTTGTAATAGCCATAAATTGCTCTACTTTTCTAGTACATGTAAACTTCATGTTCATCTTTGAAGTGCAAGTCTTTAAACACCAAATCATACTGCCTTACCTACTCACATGAGGCTATTCTATTGCAACAGTGTAAAAACTCTGAAATGATGGTACTAACAACAGTAATGTTTCTGATGGAGAGAGCTGATTTTATTTCATAGCATCCATGAAATTAACTGATAGTTTCAAAGCTTCACATATTTTTCAGGTTTATTTGGCTCCAAAAGGTACAAGCGAACAATTCTTCCACTTGGCACAACTTTTTTCAGTTTTGGTGATGACTATATCTATGAAGACAAAACAAAAATCCCTGATAATTTTACTCCTCCTTTGTAAGCATTTACAGTAGTTCTTAAACTCTTTTGTTGATTGATGCTAGGCTGAACATGAGCCAACAGTGTGCTCAGGTGGCCAAGAAGGCCAATGGCATCCTGGCCTGTATTAGAAATAGTGTAGCCAGCAGGAGCAGGGATGTGATCATCCCCCTGTACTCAGCTTTGGTGAGGCCGCACCTCGAGTACTGTGTTCAGTTTTGGGCCCCTCACTACAAGAAAGACATCGAGGCCCTGGAGCATGTTCAGAGAAGGGCAACAAAGCTGGTGAGGGATCTGGAGAACAAGTCTTATGAGGAGCGGCTGAGAGAGCTGGGGTTGTTTAGTCTGGAGAAGAGGAGGTTCAGGGGAGACCTCATTGCAGTCTACAACTTCCTGAAGGGAGGTTGTGATGAGGAGGGGTCGGCCTTTTCTCTCAGATAACTAATGATGGACCCGAGGAAATGGCCACAAGTTGCGCCTGGGGAGATTTAGGTTAGATATCAGGTAAAACTTTTTCTCTCAAAGAGTGGTCAGGCACTGGAACGGCCTGCACAGGGAGGTGGTGGAGTCACCGTCCCTCACGGTGTTCAAGAAGTGCCTGGACAAGGTGCTACAAGATATGATTTAGTAGCTTACTGGGTAGTATTGATGATAGGATGACGGCTGGACTAGATGATCTTGTAGGTCCTTTCCAACCTTGTGTTTCTATGACTCTAAATAGCGAGTGCTCTGAAATATTTGTTAGCAAAGTAAACAATAAGCATCAGTCTGTATAATCATACCATGAATGAGATAGTGTGCAATTTGCACACAGGATTCCTAATGACAGAAACAATTTATTACAGGTTTGGAGAATAAACTTCTACTGTGCCTCAGAATGAAATGAAATTGTAGCTGTAAAAATTAGATGTCTGGTAAATTACTGGTGGATAATTATTTCTCATCATCAGTTCCAGTGGGGTGGTGCATCATCCAGATTTTACTGTGATAGTCAAAGCTCAAACAATGAGCCAGTCTGTTCTTGCCTTCTGGGGTTGTGAAATCAAAATGGAGAATTTCTTGCTAATTGATGTTAAAGAGGAATTACAATGATGGAATGAAGTGCTTGTGGAAATTTCTGACTGTTCCTTCTTTAAAGACTCCCAGACAGAAACAAAAAGCACTCAAGCAGCTCTCAGAGGTGTTAATGAAAACAGAAGAGCCTAGAACCAATTCAGGGAGCAGAGCATCTGTGGTGGTTTTACTCTGCTGGGCAGCTGAACTCCACCACAACTGCTCTCTCACTCCCCCTCCTCAAAGGAAGAGGGGGAGGAAAAAAAAGCTCACAGGTTGAGATAAGGATAGTTTAATTAGAGAAGAGGAAGAAAAAAAAAACAAATATATATATATATATATGTACAAGCAAAGCCTGTGCGCAAGCACAGAGGAAAAGAAAAAACAAGTGATTCCCCCCCCAACGAGTGATGCCCGGCCACGTCCTGGGACGCAGAGCCTCAGTACCTGCAGTGGTTGATCGGAAGGACAGACGTCTTCGCAACGAGAGCCCCGCCCCTTCTCCTTCCCTTTCCCGGCTTTTATTGCTGAGTGTGACATCATATGGTATGGAATATCCCTTTGGTTGGTTTAGGTCAGCTGCCCTGGCCATGTCCCCTCCCCACCTCTTGCCCACCCCCACCTACTGGCTTTGGGGGGTCTGGAGAGAGTCCTGGTGCTGTGCCAGCACTGCTTGGCAGTAGCCAAACACTGGTGTGATACCAGCGCTGTTCTAGCTACAAGGGCTGCTGCAGGGAAAGTTATCTCTATCCCGGCCAGACCCAGTACAGCAGCAAGTATATTCAGTTATGTAGCTGGAAAATTTCTCAAGCATTTTTATTAACAACTTCTACAACAATCTCAGTAAGATGCTCATGAAAATTGAGTTTTTTATTGTTTTCTATTTTATCTACCTGAATACATTTGAGGAACTCAGAGAGAATTGTCTAGCCTGACGACATCCATTTGATCCATCTTTCCTTTGAGAATGCAACAGTAGCTTACCTCTACCAAGACTGCTGTATCTCTTTCCCACCATATGAAGTCAAGGAAGATGTATGATTTGTTGACTCATTCAATGGCATTAAAGTTTCATAACCATCCTTAACTTAGAATTCATAGTTGTATCCCCAGAGGTGTCCCTGAGAGATTCATGGAACTTATATAATTTCTTCCTTGCCTTCTTCCACATTTTGTCGTAGGAGGCTTTGCCTTTTGAAGGAGAAGACAACTGCAGAAGAGGCTAAAGCAGACTTCTGTTAAGGGATATCTTTTCCTGAATGTTCCTCTGGTCATTTACTTATTATAATCCACTTGATTTAACATGTGAATACATGTAAAAACACAGTCTTAAAGCCATACACCTAAAGACTTTGAAGGCTTCTAGCTATAAGTAGGTGACACTTTAGCATTTGGAATACATGGGATATTTTTCAAGTAGTGTCATCAAGTTGACTGTAATTTTGCATGTTGCATCCCAGGTACTGGATTTGTATCTTCAGGGCAGGTCAAAATCAGCAGCAATCCACAGAGCTGGAGAACAGACTTTCCATGGCTTTTGTAAGCACTGAAGAAGAAACGTGTGCTAGGCCAAGCTGGGGTCCTCTAGCTGGTCTGCTCTTATTTCTGCTCTATGCTTTTGTGCTGCTTTTGGCTGGTGTGCATTACCCCAGCATGACCCCTGGCACTGCATGAAGAAAGGCACACACAGATACCCACACCTCTGTCTTTATCTGCTGATGCAGCAGTTGCTCTTGCCCTCCCTAGTGAAGCAATTTATCAAGATCCTGTGTTCCTGTGGTCCCTGAATGGTGTGGGAGGTGGTGGCTACAGGGGCAGAGGGTACCTGTCCTAGCAGGGAGCAGGGCTCAGAGCAGAAGCTGTGAAGTGGCCATGGAGGCTGTGCTGGGAACTGTGGGGGAACCCAGCTGCTGCCCTGGGTGGCCGGGGCCGTCCCCCTGCTGTTGACGGTTGTGACCATGTGCTCCCTGCCCTCCCTGCTGGACTACTGGTGGCGGTGGCGGGTGATGAAGCCCGTCCTGGGTATCAGCCCCTGCTATCCCGTGGTGGGAATGCTCTCCAGCTGGAGCGGAAAGGAGAAGGTAAGGGCAGCTTAACCCCAGCTGTGGGGTGTTGGCACTGCGCAGGGCTTTGGTGCAGGAGCCAGCCCTGGGGAGGTGCTTGGGTGGTCGCGCGGGTTGCAGGGTGTGCTGTCACCTATAGGTCGCTCTGGGGCTGTGGGAGACCTACAGAGCAGAACTGGGTGAGAAGCTGGAGGTGAGAGCTGATACAGGTAATAGAGACTGGTGATTAATATCTTAGAGTAAGAAAGGAGTCATCAGTCGTCTGTGCTTATTGTTTTTGTTGATCTTTGCATATTCTTTTCTTTTGTCTGTTTTCTTGTGCTCTTTTATCAACACTTAGTGGTTTAATATCTAGGGTACTGCTGTGCTCTGTAGAACATCAGAACAGAAAGAACATAGTTCCTAAGTTTTCCAAGTAAATCAGCGATTTCATTGAACCTGCTGAATTCTTTGTTATGATAAACCTAGGTTTTACCATTTTCTGAAGGTCTTGTAAAAACAGAGACTTTAACTGCTTAATTTACATGAATGAAATCAGACATTGACAAATAGTTTATTGTAATTGCTACCTTTCTTTTGCCATAAAGAAAACAAAAGTCATGTAAGAATGATAACAAGGTTACATTTTCAGCCTTCATTTTCAAAGATAGATTTCATTGCTAGATAATAACAAGAATTTAAATTTACCAAGCTGATTGTAAGAATCATTTTCTTTATAATGAGATAACTTTCAGAGACTACCTTCTTACATTAATACACATAAAACAAGTGAGATCTCATGTTTTCTGATGAGATTCTAAGTTAAGGAATTATTTAACACTTTTGGATACTTGCTAACATGAGTTTTGCAGATGTACAAGATTTGCATCGTTTTCTCAGGACATTCAATGTATAGCTGAAAACTAGAGAGGTACTTCGTGTTTTGTCAAACCATGTCCTTAAACTGAGAACTTACAAGACAAATGAAACTAATATTAATTCCTTTTCTTCTGTGAGATGTATTTTGTGGAAACAGTCTTTAAAATTTAAAACTGTAACAATTCTTTCAATAAGGAAATAATTCTTGTGACGTCTATCTACAACAAACATTATTTTTGCTTGTGATCTCTTTATAGTCTCTGATGGGAATAAGAAAAATAACTGAGACAAAAACTGAATAAAACTGTAATGAGGAACTCATTATTTGAAGTGCACAGGTTCAAATTCTGGCACCAAAGTGGAACCAATTCTAGTTACCAAAGTGGAAAACCCATACTTAATGATGCACATACATTCTTTGCCAAGATGAGCACTGATGTAATCCTGTATTCTTTGTATTCAGAGCTGCTATGAAAGGGCAGTAACTTCTCATCTTTTGTTGTGAAAACTGGTTCTGAAGCAAGCTGAGGCTGTTAAGGAAATAAACATTGAGGAAATCAATTCTGAAAGAACAGGAACTTTCTGCTGGCAGGGTAGATGTTGGCTACCTTGCATTGTGTAGTGTGTGTGCTCTTATTAACCTGAGTCATGTGGTGTGTAGTTGTTGGTTATGGTTACTTAAAACAAACAAACAGACAAAACAAAAACAAACGAACAACAACAAAAAACCCTCTAAGACTTAGGAATGCAATGCAGCCATGCCAGGTTTCCTGATAAAGGAACAATAAAATATTGTGTATTAAAAAGTACACGTACATAGATGTTTGTGATTTTTTTCTGATGGCTAGGTATGTGCTGATGCTTAGATCTGATGGTAGTAGATGAATTCTAAATCCCAATATTATTCCCAAGTAATGGTTCATAAAGATTAGCATCACTGAGGGTAATGGTGTGTTGGTGCTGACTCTGTTTCTGAAATATAACTGCCTTGCTGTAAGAAGTTGGTAACCTTGACTCATACAAAGAACCCTTTCATCTGGTGACAGAAAGGGCCTAACTTTCTACTGGGATGACCAAAAAAGAATGTGTGAGTGTTTCTGGATCATCATTTGTAGCTGTTATGAAGAAAACTGACAACAAACCCTCTGTGTGACTTCTTAGGTAGTGCTGCTTGAAAGTTCCTCCAGGGCTGTCTCAGAGGCACTGGGGGTTTCCAACCTTGACACAAAATGCTTTTTGGGCTTCTGACAATCACATGTGTTTGGGACACATGCAGGAGGTGGACTAGTGGTGGCTAACTAGACACCTTCCTGAATTTAATCCTCATGTAGCAACGGACAAAGACCAATGTATAGAAGTTAGCACCCTGCTGCATACAGATCCTCTTGCCTTGTGTGATTTAATGTGGCATCTCACTGATGCTCCTCTGCCAGCAGGTAAAAGACTCAAAGAGCCTTGGGAGAATCCTACCCCATTTTCCTTCCTAAAATGAGTATTGGTGCCACTCCTTCGCAAACCTCCCAGCATACTACCTCAGTTCATAGGCAGGTATATTTGGAAGATGATCTTGGTTTGCATAGATTAAAAGCTAAATTAACTCACTTTTCTTTCTAAACAAAATTTTAGATTCTTCTGAAAATGGGAGTTGTCTGTGAAGTATAACTCCATCTTCTCCTAGATGAATGGGTTTTTCTGATCCATGCCTGGAGCGTAGCTTGCAGAGATGCATAGTATTCATTGGAAACACAGAATATTTTGAGAGAAGAGAGGTAGTCAGTCAGCAAAAAACTGTATGCCTAAACCTGCAGACCTTACTCCTGGCTAGTAGTTCAGGGACACACATAACTTGCTAAAGAGTTACTGGCTGATGATTATCATTGGCCAAGATTTACAGGGCCTGGTCAAGTCACTGGGACCCTTCAGTAGGTTGAAATGGTTTCTCTTTCTTCTCTAATGTCTAACAGTGGCTAGCATCAGGTGTTTTAGCAGCAAGAAGAAAGGAGTTGGGCAGTTATGTAATTCTCTATTTAGAAAAAAAAGTCAAACCTATTTATAGGAAAAAAAAAAAGCATTTTACAAAACAAAGCTGGTAGTGATTTGTTATTTAGTATTTGTTGCTGTCTTCTGTTTTTTTTCTGTGATCCTGATTTTGGTCTGCATTGATTTCTTTTTGACATCTAATGTGCAATTATTTCTGGGCTGTATTTCTAGGAAGACTGTTGTTGACATGTCAATCTCAGAAAATGGAACTACCATACTGCTTTTATTTCAATATAAATTGCAATCCATCACTTTCCACGAATGGAAGATTAAGTTATTCTAGCCATTGTGTTGCAGCCTTATTGTGTGGAATCAAGTCAAACATGAGAAGACTTTGGCCTAGTGAGAAAGCTGGTTCTTCACTCAAATAATGTCATCTAGACACAGATGAAAAGGCTCCAGACTTTCATTGTAAAAAGGAAAGTTTGAGACTGTTTAGAGCCTGTTTTAGCAGCATTTGGTCTTACACTCTGGCCTTTTTCATATACACAATGATAACTATACAGAATTAAAGATACAGAGAGAATATTTTAGAATTATTATTTTTTTTTTTTTCAGCTGCAGCATTCAGAACCATATTCGTGATATTATTGTAGCATCCTCATTCAGCTGGGAGGATGTCCACAAAGCCATACAGAAATGTGACCTTGTGCTGTTCTTGTCTTGCTGGTGCATTCCTTCATTTCCTCTGAGATGCTCTCCCTCTTGTTCCAGCTCGCGACTAGGGGTGTCTCATCACAGAGGCTAGATGCTCATACATCTCTGAGGTCTTTTCCATGTTGAAGCTGCTTTTTGAATAGGATTGCTATAAGAAATGTGAAGTTTTGTTTTGGCAGGCAGAACTAGACTTAAGTCAGACTAAGAGCAGTGTCCAGTCATTCATTTCCCAAGATGCACAATTTAATAATTCCTGACACCCAGCAGCAGTGAATTTTCCTGCCAATATTGCTTATGAACAAGATTTTGCATAAATCACAATTGGAATCAGCAGAAAGTGGTAACAAATTAGTAGGCAATTGCATGGCTAGGGAGATTTCATCTTAACTTGCTGGCAGCTTAGGCTGAAGCAGGTTTTTCTTTAGTACCAAGTCAAAATGAAACAGGAGAGTCAAAACAGAGAGAGGCAAGCACTGCATTTTGTTTCAGATGATTCATTTGAAGTTTGTACTTGTATCATCAAAAATGTTTCAATTGTATCAAAATGTTTTGATGAGCTCTTCTTTTAACCCTGTTATCTGAATTGCTAGCTCTTAATTACAATGTCATGGTTAGTTAGCAGAATATTATTGGCAGATAAATGAACACAGTGAAGGCATTCAGGCAGCTCTAACCTTACAGGGAGCCTTTATGAGCCTAAGGAGTATGAGATGTTTTTGGAATTGCACTTTGGATTTCTAGCTCCTGTCCTAATATAAGACTTGAGATCTCTTTGGATTTCAGGGAAGCTCCATAAGCTGGTACCAGCTGAGAATTTGTGTGAGAATATTTCATAATTTGTCCTGTTATAAATATGTCCTATAATGTACTAAACAGTAATTTGTTCAGGAACAAGCAATTCATAGCACGTTGTTTTCTCTGTGCAGAGGTACAACTCTGCTGATTTGAGTAACAGTGCACCAAAGTAAATAAGGCAGTGTTGGTCACAAGAGTAGAAATAAGTCCGCTGAAAGAAAATACATTTATTTTCCGAAGCGAATGTGCTCATTATGGTTCTCTTTGAATAGCATTACTGCCTTAGCTTTTAGTTTCACCATCACATCCAAATGATGGACACATAGATGTAGTTAAAATGATATACACTTTTGGAAGGAATATAATATATAAATTTGAGAACTGCTGCTTTAAGGAAGTCTTTTTTCTTTTATTTTGCTCACTAGTTTGCTTATGAAACAAACAACCATCATGAAAAGATTCCTTCTCCTAAGACAAATTTCTGAAATACAGTTAATGGATTATAGAAACAAAATCTTACAGAAGCTTCTGATGAGTGTATATGATTGCAGAGTGTATGATGAGACTCATGATCTTGGTGAAATTTGTTATGAATCTTCCCTGTTTTTTCTGCCTATTTGAACTATATGCCTTAGTTTTCCAAAACTGTTTAGGTTTTCTTTCTTTCTCTCTCTCTCTCTCTTTTTTTAATGAGATGGTAATGAACTGGAATAACATTGCACAATATCTGAATTGGAAAGCCCAGATGAGAAATGAAAAATGAGGAAATTAAAGGCCCTTGGAGAGAAGTTTTAAAACCTTTGTGCCACCAAGTTAAATGCACAAAAGAAAACAAAACAAACAAGCAAAAATATTTTAATTGAATACTAACATAGGTTGAGCAACACAAAAGCATATAAATTCAGCTTGTTTTGCTTATAAATATTCAGATACATGACAATGTATGCGATTACATTCAGGAATATGAAAATTCTGCAACTTAAAGGTGATAATTTGTCCAGAATTGTAAAGGATTATCATCCTTTTAGAGATGAGGAAAGAGAGACTAGTTAGTCAGAAAGTCATCAGTGGTGGTTGCTGGGGACAGTGTGTTGTCCTTTTGCAGAGCTGTTATCCCACGATACCTCTGCACCCTCTGTGGCCATTGGAAAAATCTTGTCTGAGCTTAACAATGTCAGAGCTGTTCAGGCATCATAGTCTCAAAACTCTTCATGTTACAGGAATAAACTATCGATGTGTTTTGCAGTAAAGCCTTCCAGCACTCTCTCTTGTCTTGTGGCACACTTAAAACAGAAGAGAGCACTTAAAAATGAGAACTGTTGTACTGAAAGTGTTTGAGCCCTCTCCTACAAGCATGTGACGGCAAAGCAAGCTGACACACAGCAGGGTACGAAGACTCTTTGTTTCAGTTCTTCCACTGTAAGGAGGACTTGGAGGCCTCTCTGACACATCAGTCATAAGGAAGTCATTTCAGTCATCAGCACGCTCAAAAGGATCACAGCTGGGTGAAATGTTTCGATCTGGACACTTTTTGACTCAAACATATTTATCTGTCTTGCTAGCATATTCAGTCTAAAAGAAAAGAGGAAAAAGGAGGAGAGGGGAAAAGTTTTCCCTTTGGCAATTTCACCTTGAAATGAAACATGGTTTTTAGATTTGGAATATAAACATATATATATTTTATTTTTGAATTTGAACTGATGTTAGGGAAAACAGAGGATACAATACATAGGTAAAGGATATGCCTCTCTGTTTGCCAAGGGAATGCCTGAAGAAAATGGTACAATAGTAAGAAACATAGATGATGAGTCTCCCCTCGGTTCCGTTAGTTTTATAACGGTGTCATTTACATGGGCCTGGGATGCAATTTGTATTGATCTCACACCGATGTTCCCTGCTAGCTCAGGATTTACTCTTGAGATTAATACTGATATAAGCATGAATCTCATTTCCTTTTTTATGTAGGTTCTTGTGGTAATAGCAGAGGCTGGCAATTCCAAACCTTTTATTTTAAAATTTCATCAAGAAAATTATTATTTTAAAATTTCATCAAGAGGCAAATGCTTAGATGGTGTAAACACTGCACTTTGATTTCAGTGCAGTGCTGGTTATATACACTCTGAAAATGCAGCCCAAGGTCAGTAACAATGTTGACAGAATGAGCACCCATTCAAAGTTCAACATTAAAGACAAGTTAGCATTGAAGGCACAGTAATATTTAACACAAACTGTTGATGATCTGATTTTTTATTTTTATTTTTTTTAGTGGAACATAAACCTTATCTGTTCATCCAGACCTACTGTATATTCAGGTATGTAACCATTATTGCAATTGATATTCATTAAAAGGTTTTCATAACAACATGGCAGTGTATATTGATCTATTTGTGGATTCTGTTGTATGGCTGATTTATTTGATTCTTTCTCAGCTTAAGTTTAGCATGTAAAAAAAAAAAAAAGAATAAAGACATAAATTTAAAATGTTTAACATGTGCCTGAAGAGGCAAGTGTGAGCCATTGGTTTGCTGTGTTGATAATAGTATCCACTTAACTACCAGGACAGAGTGAGGATTAATGATGTTCTGATGGAATATTGCTCCCAGTCTAAGCAAGAATAAATGTGCTACTGTCAAACAAAGCAGAAATTCTCCAAGTGCTTATAAGCTTTGTTGCTTCTTGCAACCATAAGTAAAGGACAAAACCTTTGTTTCTCCTGTATGTTACTGTATTTATGCCTTAAATGCATATCACAGTTGAAATTTGTAATTCTCCACATAAATTCGAATTAAGGGCATAACATTACACGTGACATGCGTTGCGGTACTTTATAAAACTAAATATGCACCATCTATTAAAAATATCCTAAAGAATAATTTTGTGTTTTTTAGGATGATTTGGAATTATCAGACTTTTTATTTCATTTTCTTACTTGCTTCAGTTTACAGTGGTAAGTCAATATATAATTCCTAAGATAGGTACACAGAGTAACGTAGCTCTTCTAGAAGGGGAGATTAAAAAGAGTAATATTCAAAATGGCCTAAACATTTGTGTGCAGAGTGAGTAGAGCTACAGAGCAGTGTGATTTTGGGGTGGGGGACACACATCAGTAAGTGCAGCCAGGTCCTGAGAGAGGGGGGTTGCACTCAGTTAAGTTTGGGTAACTCATGGGGAATGGAAGTTTCTAATTTTTCCATCCCTGTGATCAGGGATGGAAGTTTCTAACAGGCTTTGCTGACATTTTTCTTCCAGCCCCCCCAGTGTTTTCACCTTGCCCAGCACACATGGGACTATGTGACGGGCAATTTTCTGTCAGAATAAGGCTGTATCCAGCTCCTTGCTGTGAAACAACTTCAGAAAGTGTTATGCACCCAACAGCAAGGCTAACAATGTGGGCAGCAGCTTAGGAAGGGAGCTGCTTCCCCCAGCACAAATTAGCACCACGTGAAGCTGGTAGTGATTTGTGTTGGTGCTGGGGTACGCAGTGACTGTGTGTTTTTCAGTGTCGGTATGTGTTAATGATTTACTTTGGTTATCAAAAGTCAAACTACAAAAATTGCTTTGCATTTCCCTGAAGTTCCCTGTGCCGATAAATTGTAACTAAGGCCCTGCACAGGTTTATGTTCAGTAATGTATTAACAATTTTCCCAGAGCACGATGAGGTAATACATCTTTTTAGCAAAATCTGTTTGACAAATGTAGCATTATTTCAGGAATATTTTACCTGGATTAAAATCTCCGTAAAACTAAAATCTTGGAACATTTCTGAGGCTCAGGAAATAAATATTTTTATTAAGCTAAGGTATTCAGAACTGGCATAGATTTACATGGTATTAAAAGTCAAACATAACATTAAATTCCATGATTTTTTTTTTTTTGTATATTAGTTTACATTAGTAGGTGGTAAATAAGATCCAAAATGTCTGATACAACAGATAATTGCACTAGTGTTTTCTTTTTACTTCATAATTAAAGTGATCTAAGTAATAGAAAAATGCTTTTCTGTTAAAGACAAATTTGGGCAGAGAAATTCTACTGAGAATAATAAATACCAGTTTTTAAAGAAAGCTCATGAAAGTATATACACTAGAAAATTCCAGATATTTATAAAGTACAAATTTTGTATTAAGCAAAGAATAACTTTTAAAAAATATTAGCAAGCTTGCAAACATACCTAGTAGTTCCTTACTTTATCATTTTTGGGGGGCGAAATTGTATTTTAACATTGTGCAGCAGACACAGATTTCCCTAAGTATGGATTATAATCACATTTACAAATAAAATTGACTTGAAATATTTTAAAATTGTAAAATCCAATATGATAGTTGCATTTATTTTCATTTTAAATAGCTTTTGATACAGTGTGGTAGCTTTATAATGACAGATTAAACCGTTAGATGAAGTCTTTTCAGTTGGGTTTCCTTCCAGTCTGTAAAAATATAGTATTTTGTCTTCATCTTTTAGCTCAGAAAAAGAACTTGTGGAGATACAGGAATAAAATTTGGCATATTTGCTACTAGTTTGGAGGGCAAAATACAAGAGGAAGAGCTTGGGCTCCACTGTGAAGCCAGCCCTCTTGTGTACTTTAACATGGAGATCTGACAAATTCCATAATTTGGAAAGATGAGGAGGGGTTGCCACTTAGGTATCTTCATTCCAGTCACATGGCTGTGCAGCATGAGTGGATTTTATTTGAGATATCAATATGGGATTGATGATAAATTCCTTCAGATCTGAGGTGGTAATCCAGTTTATTTTGATTCTGGATGATTCTCGAGATACTGCTCTTGTAGCAGTATTTTTTTTGTTTTGTTTTGTTATGAAGCAAGTCAGATGGGGTTCGAGGCAGATTGTAGGGAAGCAGGAGGTTTACAAAACACTGGGAGCTGTTGAAGCTATACACAGTAGCACTGACTGTGAATCTGGCCTCAGAGAATCACTCAACAATACGATTATCTTCACATACAAGTTTCTAAGTCTCTTTGGTGTCTGTACGTCCTCCTGGTTTTCCTTTTAATGGTTCTCCATACTGGTCTCCCTTGGAAGATGCTTCTGCTGCTCCTGAGATCTGCCATGAGTGGCACTTACCTCATGGCTGATCCTACTGCTAGGGCTCCTGCCACTGCTCAAGCTGCCCTGCTCCAGCCTTGGGTAGGGGGTGAGGGACAGGGCAGAGAGATCCCAGAGAGTTTTATTTCTACCAGGCTGGAGAGCAAGGATGAGACTCTCAGTGGAACAGTTCTACTTGCCCCCCTTGCCCTCCTCCTGCCAAAGGAGTGTCTTCAAAGCATGGTCAATGACAAGAAGGGGCAGTGGCTTCACCCTCTCCTGGTGAACTGTCCATACTCCTATCTCTAATAATTTACACATTTGGTTTTTCTGTATCAGAATGTGTGACTCAGATCTATGAAAATACATACTTCCAAGGAGGAGACCTCTCTACAGTTTTCACACCAAGTGCTAATTACTGTCAAGTAGTGTGTACTTACCATCCTACCTGTCTGCTCTTCACATATTTGCCAGTGACGTGGACTAAAGATCCTGCAAAGAGGTAAAATATTCATATTCTTGTGGCTTTTGCTGGTGTCCTGTGATAATGTTAGGAACTCAGTAACATTTTGACAGAACATGGGCATGCAGTGAAGGCTACAGGGTTGCCGTGGAAGACAATTCCATGTATCTTTAAAAATGATAATCTAAAAGAGTATTTGCTGAACTTTGAAAGATTAAATTTGGCAACACCTAATCTTTCACACTTGTGTACCAACCTTTCCAAGGAAATAGCACTAACTGTGCACTCCTTCCTCTGTGCCACTTATTTATTGCTGAGGGACAATGTGACCAATTTCACATCTCCAGTGGTCCCCCCTGTTGCCCACCTCCCCCATCCACTCTCTTTGGAATATTTTTCTCTCAACTGAGTGACAATAGCTTGAGATGAGGCTGTCTTCCCTTTCTATGCCCAGTGTGTTTCTTTCCTCCTAACCTGGTTACAAGTGGTGGAGCAGGGACGTGCTTCTTGCTTGAACGAGACCTTTTGGAGCTCCCACATACAACATGTATTCTCGTCTGCCACCAAGCATGCTAGTGCCAACAGAACAGATGCAGCTCTACCCTGTCTTTCTTTAAATTGCATATGTTGTCTTCATTTTCATGTTAAGAAATAATGAACAGCCTGCATTTCATGTGAGAAAAAAAATAGGAAGGACTGTGTTATACTGCAAAACTGTGAATTGCTGCATTTTAAAACACAGGTTTTCCTGCTACTTAAAAGACAGTGATACTGAAATGTTGCCAAAAGTGGATATGGAAGGAGCTATTTCTGGACATTCTTTAAAACAATGTAACTTCAAAATTAGTGGTAAGATATGGTTATTCACAATTAGTGGTAAGATGTGGTTATTCACATGTATGAATTTTATGAAGTAGCAGACATGTTAGAAATCTAGCATTTTGAAAATAGGAACTGAATTAGGAAGCAGCCAAGCAGTGACTTGTATGTCTTTTGCCTGATCTCTTTCATGGACTACTTAAAAATCTTCCACTGGTTTCACACTTCAGCCCCAGCTATGCACCAGTAAGGCTCCACAGACAAGGGGAGTGGGAGCTCCTGCTGTCACGGTTTCTTTTGCTAGAGGCAGATAGCACATATTTAACTGATATCTCCAGTTCTAAAGATTAATTTAAAGAGCTAAATGGGTCTTTATGCAAGTTCCCCATTGCAGCTTATTGACAGATCAGTTGTGTTTGCTTCTGACTGGCACATGCCTTTCAGAACGTTCAGGACTTTTTAAAGCCCTTTCCTGCCAACATCCTGTCACATTTGTATTTATGAGTAGCTTTGGCCCAGCAAAATAAGTTTTAGTGGGATGTTACTCTTTATGCTATTTAGATAACCGATGTCACTGGAGTCACTCTAGAATCATGCTAACATCACTGAAATCAAAATCTATCCGTATATGTTTAAAAACCCCACCAGTGGCTGGCTGACTCGCATGTTCTCTGATGAGGCCCTACTGACCAGGAGGTGAAACCTGCATCCTGTGTGAGCGAAAGCTATTTCAAACTCCGTGGTCACAATTCTCCCTTTGCAGAGAGCTAGAATCTTCTAGCTCAAATGGGAGATGCCTGTTGCTTATTAGGACATTTTTGGAGTTTGAAACAGCTGTATAAATTTGGAAATGGAAAAGTACATGTTTTAGTATTAATTTAGTCCCGAGTTCTTACATGATTAATGTCATCATGGTCTTGGTGTAAGTAGAGGCAATGTCAAAGTCTGTCAGTTCTTTCTCTGGCATGTGGTGCTATGCTATGCCTACACTTCTGGTTTTGTTATGAGAAGTAGATGTGGTGTGATGCAACTGAAGTGAGCACAGGAAGTGGCATCAGGATTACAAGGGCTGTGTCATATGAACAGCTATCTTTTGGGCAGTTTGGGGGAAAAAAGAAGAGTAGAAGAATGTTTTCAGAACTTTGTCTCTTCCTTTTTTCACAGCTTGCAGCCCAGATGTCCACATAGGACTGGATATGGAAGGGGAAAATTATGATATTACTATAGCTGACAGCTATCAACAGTGTCAAAAAAGATGTACCAATGACAACCACTGTCATTTTTTTACATATGCTTCAGAAGCATTTCACAATGCAAGCTTTCGGTAAATACAGGTTTGATCCCTCTCCTTGGATAGTGCTGTGCTTTAGTAGAGTAAATCTCAGAGCAGTCTAAGGTGAGAGATTTTATTCAAGGAAATAAAATTTTCCTTGACTGGTAAACTTTGTAATGTTTATTCAAATTTACAGAAAGGAAAATGTCTGCAGTGAGTTAGCTTTCATCTGTCCGTTGGTGAGAAAGACAAACTTGATTATCATAGTACTGAAAAGAAATTAAACTCCCCTGGAGGTATTGAAATGCAAACTATGTTGGTAGGTGTGCAGCATTATTGCTCTGTTAAATCTTGCTCTGCTTATTGCTCTGAAAATAGCATCAACAGTGCAGAGACATTCTTTCATTTGTACTTGTACTATTTTTGAACTGTTAACCTGCTCAATTTTACAAGTTAAACATTGTTCAGTTGGATCTGTTCCTCATTTGAAGGTTTTTCTGGAGACTGGAGGTTACCTGGCCCTGAACAGAATGGGTGCCATGGTAGGAATTATGGAACCAGAAGGATGATGTAGACTAAGGAAGATGACCTGTTGTCTTACTTCTTTCTTTATTCTTTATCACTCAGTGAAAAATGCTTCTTGAAACATACCAGGGTAGGAACTCCAACCAGCATAAGGGTGCTTGATGAGGTTGTGTCTGGATTCTCCTTAAAGCCCTGTCAGCTTTCTGAAATAGGTAACTACATAAAATCTCTGTTGATTCAGTTTAGACTCAAGCATTATGGATGATGAGGTGCAGTCTGTCTCTGACATGCATCAATGTTTCATTACATAAAAGAACTATAATATTAACTTACTATTGGAGTTATAGTTAGTACTCAGGCACAAAAGAGATTTTTTTTTCCACTTTATTATTCTGTGTTAAAAAAAAAACAGTTGTCTGCTTTGAAGATCTGAAGAATTCTTTCACAAGATTGGCCTGATGAATCATAGAATCATAGAATCATTTAGGTAGGAAAAGACCTGCAAGATCAAGTCCAACCATTAACCTAGCACTGCCAAGTCTACCACTAAACTATGTCCATAAGCACCGCATCTACACATCTTTTGAATACCTCCAGGAACTACTTCCCTGGGCAGCCTGTTCCAATACTTCACAACTCTTTCAGTGAAGAAGATTTTCCTAATATCCAACCTAAACCTCCCTTGGTGCAACTTGAGGCCATTTCCTCTTGTCTTATCACTTGGTGCTTGGGAGATGAGACTGATCCCCACCTCACTATAGCCTCCTTTAAGGTAATTGTAGAGGGTGATAAGGTCTCTGCTATTTCATCACTAGTGATGAAATTGCATTTTATCTTTGCACCATAGATAAAGAAATGAAAGATAAAATCCCATCAAAGTAGAAGAACAAGAAGAGTATAAATCTTTCTAAATTCCGTTGGTATACCATGTATGCGCTTAGAAGTTTTTTATGCAGATTTGCAGTTTTCTGATGCAACTGGCTAATATGAAGGAACACTGTGTTCTGCAGGTGGTGTTGATGAAAGCAGTGTTTGTGCTAGTTCTTGTAATCATTACTCAGGCAAAACTCTTAAGAGTGCAAGACCAAATTGTGTCTATTATATCTTCTTATTCTTAATTGAAACATCTTATTGTTTGTTTGTTTGTTTGTTTTAAATCTACCTGCACCTTATCCTACTGTCTGGTATTTTCCCTTCTTAACAATGTTGATGTTCTTCGGCTTCCATGTAGCCTTATTTTAGTTCACAGATAATGTAGTTTTCCCATATAAATCACTTTTTGTACTTCCTAGACTTGCTGCATCTTTCTTTCTATATCAACATGTTCTATTCAGACTCTTTCAGTCCTACTGGAGGAATAATCTTTGGAAATTATTGAAAAAGTAGTTGATTCAAATGTTAAGAATGAGTGCACTTAAAGAAAAATGAAGTGTGAAGAATGTAAAAGGAAGAAAAAGGTTTGTAAAGAGAAGAATATTTGGCTGTTCTCTCTTTCTCTCTGAGAAAGAATGGAGGGAAGACTATTTTCCAAACTGCTCCATTAAGATAAACTAGGAAGATGTATTCATTGTTAGAAGAAAAATCCCAGTACTCAGGAGGATCCTGCTGATAGACTTTGAGAAGAATCAGGGAACTGTAGCATATGTACAAACAATATGACGTTAGATAAAGACAAAATCAAAAGCCACTTGACACTTTATCAAGGATGTTTATGGCTTATAACAGTGGTGACATGACATTAATGATCCATCACAAATGAAATCAGAATTTCTGAATGCATGTGAAGTTCAATCTTGTTCCTACCTGTCTTTCCTTGCTTTTTCTGTCTTGCAAGAGAGGCAAGAAGAAGAAGAGAAAGAGAAGGAATAAATCATGAGATCATAGAAGCCTAGACAGTACTGTTGGATAACAAGGTCATCTAAAGAGGTCAATTGTCCTAACCCAAGACAGATCAGTTCTACCTGTTCAGATAGAGGTTTGTCAAATGTATTTGTAAAATCTCAGTGTCATCTTCTGTCTTGTTGTGTTGTAAATATCTGAAGTGGATTTACTTGAATATTTGTTCTAAATTTTTCTGAATATTTAGGCTCACTAACCCGACGTTGTTTATGTTCCAGTTTCATCATTTTAAATACGGATGCTGTGCTTCACCTTCCAAAGCCTTGGGAATCACAGCAACCCTCTGTGAATACCAAAAACTAAATTCTACCAAGAAACTTTGAAATTACTTCAGTCAGATTCTAAGAACACTGAAATCACCAGTATTATGGGATTTCTCTATTTCCTGTTCTACCATGTCCATTTCCCTCTGCTCAGTAATGCTAATGTTGTTGACCATCTAATTGCAGTTTGTTTTCATGAAGATGAGAGGATAAAAAAGACAGTTCTTTACCTTTTCTTGTGTCCTTTGTCATTAACTTTACTTATCCACTGAGCAGAACCCCAGCTCCTTTCCTAATGCTAATTGACTAGAACTGAGTAAATACTTTTCTTTTGAGAATTTGTTCCTTGCTGCTTGGCCTTTCGTTTTGTGCCTTTGCCTTTCTGATTTTGTCCTTATGCACTCGTGCTATTACTTGTCCATAGTAATTTGTCTTATATTCTGCCTTTTGCAAAGTTCCTTCTTTGAGGTCATTGAATATTGAACAAATAATCACTGAGATCATGGGTTCATGTCCCTGAACTTCCAAATCCATATTTCTGTTTTGAATATCATTTCCTTAAAAAGCTATTTGTTCTCCTGAACTCTATTTAGCCCTTAACCTACTTACCTACTAATTGTCAGAATTAATTGGCCCTTATTTTTTCATCTTTTTTTCNTTATTTTATTTCATTCTATTTTATTTCATTCTATTTTATTTCATTCTATTTTATTTTTATTTTTTTTAAAACTCATCAAATTAACGGGAGTCACATTAAGATCTGCCTCTCCCCTTTACTGCTTTTTTTTCTGTTCTGTAGTAGTGTGTTCCCAGTATGTTTCTATAACTCACTGGGTAGTGTCAGCTTGGCTGCTGTCCTTTCTCAATAGTGGAGGTTCTCTGCTGCCACCAAGTCCTGTGCTTTGGATCATTTTGTTTTTTAAAAAAGCTTCATTTACATCATCTCGTCTTTATGGTCTGATAGTTTTGAGAAACACCTTCCACACTGGTGCTGCTTTTTTTCCCCTTTTTATTGTTGCATAGGGATTTTAACTAGGAATTCAATTTTGCAGAAGGCAAGTCATTCTTTTCCTTTTAAACATGTTGGTACTTCCTGTGATTTTTATATCTGTAGTCTGGTTATGTGAATTATCCTGCCAAGCCTCTGTTATTTTCGTCCTGTCATAGGGCAGACTACATATTGCTCTTATTTATTCTGCCTACTTTTTGAAATAGCATTTAGATAAATAAAGTTAAGAGGATTATCCCGTTATTTTCCTTCCAGTCTTCCCATGATCATCTTAGATATACCTGTTGCCTTAATTATTTTAGGCTTTGCCTAGATTACCATGATATATTTCTAACTGTGAATTCATACACCGATTCTACTTTTCCTAATTTAAATCTCTTCCTATTAGATTAGCAAATCTGTATTCTAACATGTTATTTCTCTTCTTCTTTATGTGAACCTCATCCCTGCTCTAGTTCTCTCCATGAGTTTATACACTTAAAAACATTTGTAAGAAATAGTTTTCTGGTTAAAATTGGGTATTATCTTTCCAGCTTATCAGTCACAAAAGAGAGAAAATGTGAATAAGGATACAAATAAATAATCTGTAAACCTTAATATTCTGATGTCATAAAATATTTGGAATTTTGATATTCTGTTCTTCTTTTATACAGATTGTCAAATGGACATTTTTGAACATCAAGAATTTTCAGGAATGAATGTTACAAGTTTTTTCACTCCTGATACCTCTGTCTGCCAAACTATTTGTACTTATTTTCCAAACTGCTTGTTCTTTACATTTTTCACCAAGGAATGGCAAATAGAATCCCAAAGGTGACTATGACAACTTTTAATTCTCTAAGTAGATATTAAACAACAACAACAACAAAACTCAGACTTTTATAACCACCATCTTATTATATTTATGGCAATTCTTGTTAAAGGGTTACTTTCAGTAAAACACAGCTTTCTTTTATGTGTTGTATTCATAAGTTTATAGTTTCCTGTCAGCATTTCATCTGTTCTCCTGTACGACCAGGGATCTTGTACTGTAGCTGCATATCTGGTGTTAATCTGAGAAGAGATATATTCATCAAAGAGACAGTGAGCCTCCAGATTGCTTTAACGACTTAAAGCTGAATTTTACAAAATTGTCAAGAGGCCTATGGTTTACTAGCAATATTAAGCTATTTACTTGAAAAGATTTTGGATGAAATTAACAGGTTTGAAAGTGTTTCTTTTTAAAGATTGAACTTCCCACTTTCATATCTAGTAGTGAGAGGAGTTAAAAAACTACAGTCCACAGAAAACAAAGGTGTAAAGCACATTTAAGAAAGAACCTTACCAGTACCTAAAATGTCAATTTTAGGATGTGAGAACAGATTCAGTTATTTTTAAAATTTTTCATTTTAGAAATCTTTGCCTTCTGAAGACATCAACAAGTGGAATACCAGAGGCACTTACGTTAAGAGAAAATGCTATATCAGGCTTTGGTCTCCTAAATTGCAGAAGATATTTTCCTGGTAAACAATAAATTACAATAAAAATGAGACTTTTGAATTAATGAAATTAGTAGACCTACTGATGCTTGGAACACACTCATTCTTACAGCCTGCAATTCTCGCACTTATACGCATATGAATTTTTTGGGAGATGAGCTCAATGTCACTTATACTAAAGGACACAGAGCCTGTCAGCAGGTTTGCACAGACATGATCCGCTGCCAATTTTTTACCTACTTTACTCTCCAAGATTCATGCAATGAGGAAAGGTAAGATACATTTTCTAAAGTGTTTAAAGATTGCTGAAAGAATCCTTCCTCAGAGAAGGGATATAATGTATGTGCACTGCATAAGAAGTACAAACTAAATCTTTGCATTTATTTTTTGTCAGAAAGTGTGAGTGTCATCTAAGAATGTCCTCAAATGGATCTCCAGTGGAAATACAACATGGGCCAGGAAGGATCTCTGGATACTCACTGAGATTATGTAAAAAAAAGGCCAGTACTGGTAACTAAAGCTTTCATTTAAGAGAAACATTGTTTAACTGATTTTTGTACAGGAAGCCCAAACCTCCATATTTTATTTCTTTTATGAAAATTGGTTGAATTGAAATGATAATGAGACACTGTGAAGCTAAAGAGTGTTCTGAAAAAGTGAAGTCTGCCCAGCCTGCACACTGTAAACACAGACAGTGGCATCGTGAACTTGGTTAATTTGGACTTTATGATCATAAATTGTAAAGGGATTAGAATGTCTCATGTATCACCTTTGCAGAAGATCGGTCCCTATTCACAGGTCAGCAATAGTCTCATCTTCATTTTTCACGGGCGAGTGAAAATTATCTTTAAGTGCAGTTTTCAATTATTTCTGTAGTATGCATGCAACATTCTGCAAGAACTATTAGGATAGTTGGAGGGACAGACTCTTCCCCTGGTGAATGGCCGTGGCAAGTAAGCTTGCATGTGAAATTGTCTCGTCGGAGACACCTCTGTGGGGGCTCTATCATCAGTAACCAGTGGATTCTTACAGCTGCCCACTGTTTCATGAGGTGAGTCCTAAATGTAAATTTACAAATAAAAATTTCATCCAGCATGTGAGATAAGTTGAGATCCACCTTTCAGAAAAATAAATCTGCTTGACAAACATGACTAGAATTGAATAAAATATTTTGATGTAACAAAAAGGCAAACTTTTAAGGTAGACAATTCATATTCTTAACTTAATTGGCACTCCATACTTCACCCTTCATAACATAGTATTGTGCTACTGATGCTAAATTATTTTAATGCAGCTAGAAGATGACATTCTAAAGCAGACACCAGACACCTATAGGAACGTAGACATTCTCATGCTTTATAAATTTTTTTTTTTTTTTTACTGTAATATCATATCACCAAGGAAAATCTGTTACTAAGTTATTCCATTTCATATACTTCAAATAACTATCTCAGAGATTTCTCTGTGGCACTTAGGGAATGGTACCAATCTGATAGCTTCAGCAGCAGGGTGCTCAGCAAGGACCAGCACACAATTTAACCTCTAGGATCCTATTAAGTTGCTTCTAGTACATGTGCCACCTTTCTTTGAAACATCCAGATCCTAACTGTGCTGCTTTTCATTTAATATTTTTTTCTACTCTATTTTTATCAATCAGTCAATTAACACTGTTTTTAGTAGAGACTTCAGCTGTAAGAAAAATATTTAGAGCATTGAATACCTAAAGCATTGCTTATTTGTGCAGAGACATATAATATGTGTTGTTAATGACCATAAAATTGCCATCACATTTGGGTCATGAAATCACTTGTGTTGTAAAGAGCTGATTTAATCACCATGCAGATGATCCATTTCCCTTGTTAGATGGTCACCATCTGTAAAGCAGGTTATCCTGTCATTTACTGAGTAAAAATTGTAAGGCTGGCTGTATATTCATTCAGTGTGACGGGAGAGAAGGCAAAGGTAACAGATAAAATGTTTCAAAGAAGAGGGCATTGATCCAGCAACATGGGCTGAAATCAGGCACTTTTACTCAAGCAGTGTCATACGTTATCCCTTCTTGTTTTAACATGGAGTGATGTTGCCAATATTTGACCTCCACTGACAAACCTTATACCAGTGCTTAACCCCCCTAAACACTCTGAAAAACCCTGTATAAAGAATATCATTCTCTACCTGCTATCCAATGTTGTAGAAGTTACCAGTATTATAAAATGCAAAGGGAGAAGTTATGTTTTAAAAATAAAAACAGCTAGACTGTGTTCATTAGAAATTATTAAGGCCAACTGATATTTATGAATAAATACATAAAATCTACAAAATCTTTGAAAAATTTATTTAAAGCAGGTTTTGCATCTTCTTCAGAGTGTGTACCAAAATTTTTAGGTTGCCTTAATGATAGAATATCACAATGAAATATCCTTTAAACATACTCAAAGTAAAGTTGAAATCATAAAGATTAACTGGAGCTTTTCATACAGGTATATGGTATTACACTTTCTAATCTCTATCTACATTCATTTTGGTGTCTGAATGGACTCTACTTGAATTTGTATTTCCAACCCTATTTTGGTTACTACAAAAGTTGTTGTGCTGGAATGAATGGAAAGAATCTCATTTGCTTCTTCAGGGCTTGCATTAGGCCCTTGAAGGTAAAAATAATAAGAGAAGAGAAAAAGAGAAAATGAAAGAAGGCAAAACGGGAAGGAGTGTGAAAAAGGATCAGGACAATGAGATTCTGAACATAAAAGAGAGGGGGATGTGGGGATGAAAATATAATTAGAAAGAGGGACAAAATAAATGAGAAGTGGAAGGAATGGATAAGACAAACTTCTTTTTAGGTTTGAGAGTGTGAAAATACAAATGGGAAGAGCGACCTCAGTGCTGTTCACTGTACAGTCGGGAGGGTACCTGCACAGAAACTCTAAATCAGTGTAAATCTTTGTGCCACAGACTGACTGACTGCCTTTTTTCCTCAGTCTTCAGAATCCCAACATTTGGCGTGTGTATGCTGGTATTTTAAAACAATCAGAAATAAATGAGGATACACCTTTCTTCAAAGTGGAAGAGATTATTGTTCATCCTCAGTATAAATATGCACAGAATGGATATGACATTGCTTTACTGAAACTTGATAAGCCTATGAATTTTACTGGTATGTAGTATATTTCAGAGGTATTCTGAAAATGTGCAGGATGATATAGGCTGATTTTGGTGTGGCAGTTCATGAAACCTGGGCTGGCTTCCCTTAATATGCAATTGCTGGGTTTTAAGGAGAATCTCATTCTGTTGGCTTTGAAAAGAAAATGTGTGGCTTTTATTAACATGACTGGGGAGATATCTAGTATAAGGTACAAAGCATAACATGAAGTCTATCATCAGGGGCTATGTAGGTGCCTGTAAAACCTTAATATTGTAGTTGTCTGCACTAGCCAAACTAATATTTTAAATCATATTTTAGATCTTCAACTACCTATTTGCCTGCCATCTAAAGAAGAAGCTAACGTGCTCTATACTGACTGTTGGGTAATTGGATGGGGTTACAGAAAGGAAAGAGGTACAGATAAATATTTAAACAGTGAGTTCTTGTATTTGCAAAATTCATTGTGTTTAAAAAAAAAAAATCCCCCCAGATACCCTCTTGAGTCTTGAAACCAGGAATTGTGATCACAGGCTACACAAAGAACATACATTTGCTCACAGCTTTATTTATATGAATTCACAGCAGTCATCAGAGTCAGTGGACATGAATATAACTGTTCCTATAGACTGGTTCTCTACATTGTGTTCTCAACCTTGTTGCAGGTAGATGGAAGCTGCAAGTTACCTAGTTTCACATCACCTTGTATGCTGACAAATATACTTCCAGTTATGAGGTGATATACTGCAGATATTGATAATAGATTTATTGGTGAACTTTGGGATCTTGAATTACAGTCTGCACATAACTCATGCTTTTTTTAATGTGATTTTATTGATATGACGTCACTTCAGAAATCAGATTGAAGTATGTTGCTTTTATGATTCTGAAGGTTGTTTATGAACAATATCAATGACCTTTGTGTTTTGATAGTAGATGTGATTTAAACTCTTCTGATCTTACCTGGAGGTTGGCCAAATAGCTGTTAATTATTGAAGTCTGTAATTATATATATAGATAAACCTACGTAAACAGAGTCCCCTCCTTTCCACACCTTCCTATTTGAGAGTTAGACTGCAATGTGAAATTGTTTCACAGATTTTGTATGAGCTAATTTCTTTTGTTAATTTGTAAGAAAAGGCTGCTCTTGAATACTTTTATTTGCTCTACATGGAAATTTCTCCGTCCTGTATACTACTAGGGTGTGGAGCAGCACAGATTTGGAAATTGGGAGGTATTACAATCTTATTGTATTACAATCCCATTGTAATACATCATTAAGAAATAATTATCAATAACACAAAGAAATGCTCTTAATGGGAGTACAGGCTCCAAGGCTCGGTGTCCTGAAAATTATACTCATGCAGGGATTCACAGCAAATCACAAGGGAGATTTGAAGCTTTCCTGGTCATAAATCATACACAGATAAAATGGTGTTTTAAAAACATTCCAAAAAACAAAACAAAACAGACAGATAATATTATTTACTAACACAAAAAAGGAAAAACAGTGTCATGACTGTCTAATTGCACACTAAAAGCAATTGACCTCTGACTTTGTAATATCACTGTATGGAGATTTCTAGAGTTTAATTTTAACTTTTACTTTGCAAGAACTGAACACGTGTCTGATCATACCACCTATTACCTAGGTCGTGTAGAAGATATTCTTCAGAAGGTTACTGTTCCCTTAATGTCAAAAGAGGAATGCCAGGCAAGATACCGGAAGCACAGAATAGATGACAAAGTGATCTGTGCTGGCTATGATGAAGGTGGAAGGGATGCTTGTAAGGTAATGGAAAGAAGCCATACATGGTCATGCATTCCAACCATTTGTTCAAATCTATAATTGAATACCATAATAAAATGTTTAATTTTTGTAACAAAAAATGTATTTATAAATAGAGATGTTGCCTAACATATCATTTTTGCATGCTGAAAGCACTGACAATCAAGGTACATGTAGAACATTTTTTATGTGACATTGAAATCTTTAGGGATAGACTCCATGTGTCTCCAGATAAAGAAACTCTGAGTGTACAGAGGGAGAGAGACGCACACAGACACTCTTTCTCCAGTGTCTCCTACTAAGGGAACAAAGTCAATTTCCCACTGTGTGTCTCACATTAAGTATTGAGGCAAAATTCATTAGTTTGCTAAGAATTATATTACTTTTCCTTAAAAAAAAGTAATGGTGAAGAGCAAATAAAGAGGGAATAAAGTACAAGTTCTCACTCTCATCCACTTAGGGAACAAAACAGTATTCCTTTGCAATATGGGAAATCCAAAGAGACCAAGTATAATATCTCAAAACATTTCTCCAGTAACACAGATTTCCTATGTAATGCTTTTATTTCTTGACATGAAATACAGTACATGAAAGCTTATTTTAAAGCATCCACTATCCATAAGCATCAAGAAGGGAGGGTGCTAGAAAAGGGGAATGGAAGGCTAAAGACAGCTTGAAGAGACTGGTCATTATAAGAATTGAAAATGTCGCAACAGTGTGAGGTCAGTAAGCCAAATTCTCTGCTTGAGTGTAAATTCATGCAATTCTATTAACCTAAATGTTTTGAGTTAAATATAATAAAAGAAAATATAGTCTGATTAGTAAGATATATTTTCATTTTAAGCATTTAAGGGTTGTGTTCTATATTTATGTACTGTTATTATCATCAGTATTGAGTAATCAGGAATAATAATTGTTGGAGCTGGGAAGTAATTTTTCCTCAATGCCAGTTAAGCTTTCTTTATCTGATACAGCATACCAGAACATGGAGATAATGTTATATAAAAATAACACACTTGCTGTTGTGTCAGCAGCTCATAACAGCTACAGTAAAGAACCCTATGTTCAGAAAGATCAGTTAGGAATAGGAAAAGAAACCAGAGATGTGTTTTATCCCAGGGAGGACAGAGTCAGTCAAACAAGATAATACTTGTACAGAACGGAGGTCTGCATACCACAAACGAAGTCATAAGAAAAAGCATTGGCAAATTTACTAGTTTTCTCACTTGTAGATATAGTCTTCATTGAGTGTTAAATCAGTAAACATAGATAAATCAAAAAACAAACAAAACCCCAGCAGTTATGAACCTTAATGGGAAGTGGAAATAATTTGCATTGACTGGAAAGTATTTAGAAGTCATTTTACTAGACAAACAGAAAAACTTCTTCAACACTTTTATGCAGCTATAAGTGAAAGTAATTGAACTCCAGGCAGTTCTGCTGGTGTTAACACTGAATGATGCTGATTTTTTATCAAGGCTTTCTTTGAGAGAGAAACACTGACGAGAGCTGTTTGTTGTGTACTCTGTCTTTTTCTTCTGTGACACAGGGAGATTCAGGAGGACCACTGTCATGCAAGCACGAGGAGGTGTGGTATCTGGTGGGCATCACCAGCTGGGGTGAAGGGTGCGCTCGCCCCAGGCAGCCGGGTATCTATACAAAAGTTGCTGAATATTCAGACTGGATTCTAGAAAAAACTACGTAGTGTGAATGTAAGCTACTGGCTCGAAGTGATGCAGTGGAATAACAACCCCAGGAGCAATGTGATGATGTGTGTTAATGTCTTTAAATGGTGTTTCCTGTTAGCTTGAAACGTGAAAGATTGATTGAAGTAGGAAAGCAAGAATAAATGAACTTTACAATTACTAAATAAAAAGCAGTAGTAAAAATAAACTCTTTGGTCTTGATTTGGCAGAAAAAAAAGAATACACCTGAACTGTTGATTTCTTTTGTCTTTGCTAGCATATAATATTCTATGGGACTTGTTCAGTGAGGTCAGGGTTTTACAGTTTAATTCAGTGATGGCAGGACCTCCTGCTCTGGTGCAAAAATAACTTAAATTAAAGTTGATTAAGATAAAGCATTAAAAGGCAAGGAAAATCTGGACTGACATTGCTAATCCAAAGGTTCAGTGACAACTAAAGGAACTCCCTTAGTTACAGAATAATTTTCTTTGTTTTACCTTAAAAGCATCAAGACAACTTTCTCCTTTTCTTTTTTCTCCCTTTTTTTGCCTTTCTCCTTTCTTCTTAGTTTTAGCCAAGTAACAAATGTATTTCATGGCCAAAATTAACACTAATGTGAGAAGCAGCAGTCAGAAAATGATTGTTTTTCCATAGTAAGAAGCAGTATTTTACACTGAATCAGAAAGGAAGGCACATTTGTCTTTCACTTTTTTTTTTTTTCGCTGAACTTTATGAGCTTGTTTCCTAATTGTCTACATTACCTTAATTGCTGAAAATATGTTCTAGATCTCCATTCATGATTGCAGCACAACCACACTGGGTATGGTGTGGAGGTCAACAGCAACAGTGTCTTTAGGAATAAATGAGGTCATGAAATTAAATATGTTAAATTTATGGAAAAATACTCATCAAGCTGCTGTAAATGAGTTCAGCATTTAATTTTTTGAGGCTTTATTTGCAGCTAACATTGAAGAAAAATGAAATTCCACAACTATGACCTTACAAAAAGTTGTACTTGTACCTAACTGTACAAAGAGCCCCTGTGGTCAGAGCACTTCCTGGGACGTGTAGTGCTAAGCTGGCTGCAGTCAATGCATCTGAAATTCCAAAGCTGTATTCAAAAAGTGTTGGGCTTTTTTTTGTTCATTTTTAAAACATAAAAATTCAAAGCAGGGATGAAAACAGTCTAAATATAACAGGAGGCTAGAGGGAATGGTGGTGCTGTATGCACATCTTGAGAAAGAAGACTGCTGCCTTCCCTCCTCCCAGCAGTGGGCTCCCAGGGATGTGGGCTTGCACCATCAGCGGTGCACAGTTCTGGAGGCCTCCTGCTTTTGGAGCCCCAGTGCTGGCTGTAGGTGTTCAGAGGGCCTAAAGACAAAGTCTGGCATTCGGTGGGAGAAACAGATCAAGGGGGAGGGAGAAGGCATTTGCCAACATGCAGAAGTAGAATGGGAGATAACGGTGGGGGCTGATGTTGTCTTCATGCTCTGTTTAAACCAAACCTTGTTTAAAAGGTCAGCAGTCCTCAGACATGCTGCCAGAAACTCAGAGACTTAAACAAGGGACTGGGAATGAGTGGGAAAAAAATAGAAAGCACAAATGCAGCCAAAAAATTAAATAAATAAAAAAGAAACATTTCTGGCATTCAAATGTGGTTCTGTCCTCATGGGGAGGGAATGAAGACTGCTGGAGAAACAAAGGAAATGCTTCAGTGTGAAAACAGAGACTGAAACTCTCAAATAAAGAGGCATCAGGAGACCATCTGAAATATTCATCTGCCAATACTTGAGCTAGATTTGTATTTGTGAAAGAGCACATGCAAAGTCAAACTGATAACCTTTAATACTTTCTTATAACAATGCTGTCATCAGCTTCTTTTTCAAATGTGCTCAAAATGCAGGCCTGTGAGCTTGTTTTGTTTTGTTTCATTTTGTTTTGTTTGTTTATTTTCTGTTGTGAGATTTTCCAGGCTATTGGAATAATGAAGAGGAATGGCAGCCTAGCCATGCTCTGCAGTGCTCTGGAGCTCCATATTTTTTTTCTTAGAGGTGGACCTCATGACAGCAAATTGTCGAAGGAAACTTAGCTGTTCCTGTGGAAGGGATAAGGGGTCTCAGTGACAGCACGCATCCTTCATGGCCAGCATTTCACCAGATAAAATATCTTACTCTAATATATTTTCATCTAGAGAAGATCTTCTTCAATGAAGTTTTGCATCAGTTGCCTGTTCATCCACAGCAAATTCCTGATAGCTAGAATTAAGTAACAGGGACAGATTTTTTGGTAGAGAATATAGGAGTTTCTGATAGCAATATGAAGTCCTTATGACTTTTAAGAAGAACTTCATAAGGTAATGCCTCACATTTCTGTTTATTTGTACATCAGTGTAATAAGTAATTAAATGAGAACTTTATACTCATAGAAATACATCGGTGTTATCTTGCTTAGGCTTTCTGATATCAATAGTTTATGACCTTTATTTCTCCTCCCTTCTACTCTCCCTCCTTTTGGGAAAATAATCAGAAGAAAAAAAAACACCACAAAACCTCTCTTAGTCTCATTAAAGAAAAATTTGGCCTTCTAGTTTAAATCTGCCCCTGTTTATGCACTTTAGTGCTTTAGTTATTTTGATTAATGGTGAGTGTCTCTGGCAGTGTCTTATATTCAGCTATTTAGTTATACTGAAAATCAATACAGATCATAATCTCACAAGAGATCGGCAGAAATCTTGCAAGGGGCAAGCACCACTGCTGATGTGCTGAATGCCAGCATTAGTCTGCTCCGAGGCTTTGTACAAATAAGGTCCCTGATCCTATAAATTTACAGTCTCATTCAGGCACAGATGAAACACTTTACACAAGCAGTGATAGTCTAGAGGGCAATTTGTTCATCGTAAAATAAGGCAGGCTGAGGAGCTGCTAAAGTGGACTCTTCAGCTTGTAATAGCCTTCTTTGTCGTCATTTTAATAAGATTGTAAACCAAACAAAACTAGTTTCCCATTAAACTGGTGTTGCATCATGTTTTCTGTCACTGCTGTTGCTATGCCTTATGTCTGAGACTGAAGCGTGTCTTCCTGAAAGTGAACTGAGCTGGGAATAAGAAGGCATGAAATCTCACATTGCTTCTGCCCAGAGGAATTAAAAATTCTTATGGTGAAGATGTACAGAGACCAACAAGATCTGTGCTTCCACAGAAGGGGAAAAGGGAATCATTTATTATAAATTTTTAGTATAAGCTTTATTTATTTTGTGAAAGAGGATTATTCGACTGTGATGTAAAATGTATCTCAGATGCTGAAAAGTAAGGAACTGGATAGAATGAACGTAATTCATGGTGGCAGCCTCTATAGCAGGAGAACTCAGTTAAATTAAAATGTGGATTCTTATTCCCTGCCTAATTTCCAGTATCTATGGAGATTTCTTTGGAAAATTATTGCTAGGTCATATAATTTGTGAAATATCTGCATTATAACATATTAAAAATGCATTTCCACCTCAAATAGAGGGCAACATTAATTTGCCTTTTTGAACAATAATAGCAGGTATGAAATATTGCATATTTCTAGTCAAGCATTTTCTGGAGTAGGAAATTAATTGTTTTTCATGTGGTCTTTGTATTGTAAATTGTTATAGATATTTATAGTGTATTATAGATATTTACAGATTAGTTACTGAGGAGTATTGTATGTTATAAGAAGTTGTTTAGTGAGAGTTGTGCAGTGGAGATGTAAAACTTGTTTTGCATCTTCTTACTGTTTCTTAATTTTCGTAGAATCCTAGAAAAGAGCAGTAACTGGTCTTGAGAAATTGACTGGTGCATCATCCTGCTCTAATGCACAATCAACAACCCGTTCATGACCAGATTTTGTGTAGCCTCTTCCTTGACACCCCCTAGCAACAGAGGCTCTGCAGTCACCTTGCACAAGCTGTTCTAGTGCTCAGCTATGAAGATTTTTCCTTGTGGCTGAATGAAATAATCTTTCCTGAAGGTTGATTCTAGAATTTCTTGTGCTACCCCTGCTGTGGAAATGGAAAACTGGACATTATAATGTGATGTTAGTCAATGTTGAAACAGTTCCTAAATTCCTACATTGTTGTTAACTAGTTTTTTTGTAAAGAGCAGGAAGTTGGGGGGGAAGGAAAGACACTGAAGGAAGAGGACAATGTGCACAGGGCATGCAAGAAGAGACTAAAAGGAGCTGATATGAAGTAAAGCTAAAGTGAACTTATTGAGAGAAGAGTTGGAACAAACAAAATAATAATCAGTGCAAGATGATGAAAGACCAACCCAAATGGTGGGTACAGGGCACCTGAAACATAAAGCATGGTGGAGCACCTAGGCATCCCTTCCAGCTCCACATGGCCATACCCCAGGACCTAAAGATTACTAAGATATGGTGCAGAAATGTGCTTATTAGATCTTGAGATGGTGAGGTGGCCTGAGCTTATTGCCACACACCTCTCTGCTATGGTTTGCCATTCTACATGACTGTACCCAGCTGAATTGTCAGCCTTGTGTTCATATTTTTCCTTTTTCCTTTTTCCACTGATTTAACCAATTGGTAAATTTCACCTCCTGATTATTTCCTTGCACGTTTTTGCCCCCAAAGGTCATATATGGTGATGTAAAGAATGGTCTGGATTTAATTATCGTAGCAGATCTGGAGAAGTCACAGTTCTGGGGTGTTGATGGGTGATGTGACCCCCCTGAGGTTTATTGCATTGAATTTCCCTAGTAGAGAGCTGCTTTTTCAATCATTCCTGTTGGCTGAGTACTGTTTATGGAAAAGCAAGTGGGAATGCCATAGATAGCACTCCTGAAACTTGTGTTTTTGCACAGTAAGTGATGCCCTTGTCCTGTGAATGTTTCACCATTTAAGAACTTCAACCATGAATATTTTAATTTTGAACTTTTGCCCAACATATTGACTAGAGAGCAAGACATAACATCCGATGCAGGGGTGGGAGAGAGGGGAGCAGTAACTTCCCACGGGGGACAGAGAGAAGGAGTAGAAGCAGAAAGACTAACATGTGTCAGCTTTAGAGCTGCTCCTCTCTTCTGGACCTTCTAGGATCTAGCTGTTTTGGCAGATGCTTTGAAGCCATAAAGCTGTGGGCAACCATGGAATGCAGATACTTTTCTGAACTATCTTGTTGGGAGAACTGTGGTGAACAGTTAATAAATCTTGTATACAGTGCATATTGGATGAGTTTACATAGTCAAAACTTCGGATTTTAGAAAGTCCAAAACTTTATGATGGGCAGAATGGGATGGTGGGAGCAACTGAAACAACAATAAATATGAAAAAGAAATCAAATAAAGATAGAAGATGTGTACTTCTTTCCAGTAAAGGTCTCCTGCATATCTACAGAATGATTGGTATGGCTCTCTGCAAGTCTCTGATTTCTTCACGGCATATTCAGCTAAAATTTCAGGGAAAAAGAGAAATGTTTTCATGTGTTCTAAAATGTTTCAGGGGTTTTGTCACTAGGTGGCACTTTTGCTCTAATTTGTTTTACATTCAGTCACCATGGTGAGAAAAGGAACTTGCTCTAGTATAGCTTTTATCAAAGTATGTTCAATAGATCTAAAAAAACGATATTTTAATTCCTACCTATATCTATAGCTGAGAAATAATAGTAAATAATTAAATTAACATCTTCATTTGTATATCTCAGTTCACAGCCAGTGGATATGTTTAGCTCCACTTTTCCGTGTAGCACAGAGAGATTAAGAGACAGTAGCAAATGAAGACTGACAAAATCAAGCTAAGGAAGGGCTATTTGCCCGCAGTTCCCTACCTATGGAAATCTGCAGTATTTCACATTTTAATAAATATGCAACAAAACCACTGTAAAGGTCCTGATCACTTTGGCTCACTCTTTTGGGGTTTGACTCAAAGCCAGATTGGGCACAATGCAGTTGTCTGGCCCTGAATCAGGGATCTGGGGGAAACCTCAGCTTGGGGAGCCATGTGAGGGCCTGGATCTTGCACATTACTGCACATTAGAATCATGAAGCCAGTTTAGGCTGTACGACTGGTTCCTTCCAACAAAAATATGATTAGCTGTTAAGAATTTGTTCGTCAGATTTGATTCTCTGGAAAATCTGCAATTAGTTTGTCTGAAATTGATAAATTGCTCAGGTTTGGATAGGGATGAAATTCTGAATTGCTATTCTCTTGCATTTGCTCTGGATGCAACCAAAGTGGACCATGCATGATGATGTCCCAGATACTACAGGTTCTTATGAAACAGAAGATAAGTAATATCTTGCTATTCTACTACAACTCTATTGTCTCCAAGTAGGTGTTCATCTTAGTAAAGCTTGCCCCAGTCTGGCAGGAGGAGAGAGATGCTTTTTATGTGCACCAGAGAAATGATGAAGTAAACAAAGCAAAGACTTAGAGATATTTATGGATTGAAAAATGGCCTCAAATCACAGCAAGAGAATGAAGCACTGGGTAGGGGACAATCAAGGGTAATTTGGAACGTCCATCACTGGAAGCATTTAGAGCTAGGTTACATCATGATGTAAGTGTCCCTGTCTTGTGCAGGGAAGATGGACTGGTTGGTTTTCCTTCCAGCTGCTGGCTCTGATCAACATCAGCAATACAAAATCATGGGTCTGTTGTTTTCTGCAATATACCTGACTTTTTGAACTTGAAATATTTTCATTAGATTTTTTTTCTTTTTCTTTTTTCTTTTCTTTTCTTTTTTTTTCTTTTCTTTTCTTTTCTTTTCTTTTTTTTTCTTTTCTTTTTTTTTTTTTTTTTTCTTTCTTTCTTTCTTTCTTTCTTTCTTTTTTTTTTTCTGAGCCATTCTTTAGCTGGTTCAGCCCTTCCATTCTGTTGCAAGTAGCAGAAGTTTATATTATGAACTTATTTTACTTTCCTGGGGCTGTGTTTGTTTAGAAACCTCAAGTCCAATTAAAATCATAATAAAGCCAAAAGAATCAAGAAAAATGATAAGATAAAATAGACCTAAGCATGACTAATATAAAAGCATGAATTAGTTGTACTAGCCCAGTAAGTGTGATTTTTTGCCAGTACCAGGAAAAGTCACCAGGCTCTGCCCTGACCTGGCAGTGCAGGGTCTCTCCACTTGTCAGCACCTCGGTCTGAGCTGGCTGCAGCTTGGTTTAAGAGCTGGGCAGGAGGCAGTGACTGAGCCCTGGGAATACCCTGGGTGGTAAAGTACCTAGGGAACCACTGCACAAAGAATATTTTTTCCTGTGCTATTAATTAAGCTTTTATGTGTTAAGTAGAAAGTGTGGATTATTAACCCGTTAAAACACTAGCTGGGCTAGCAAAAAAATCTGAACGTGCATGGGTGGTGCATTCCCTTTTACCCATAACAAGCTTTTCATTGTGATATTAATTAAATGGGTTTCACCTTGGGTTACAGACACATGCAAGAAAAAACTAGAAAACCATCCCAAGGCGGTAGCAGTACTTCATTTTGGAGCATTGTCAGCCATTGATTGAAAACAAGAAACACACTCCTTTTGAAACTCTTGTAATTGCTTCTTTGCTCTTATAGTATATTACTCTGCATAATACAATGGAAACTCATCCCAGTTAGCTTCCTGGTGTTAGGTAATAAAAAAAAAGTTGGTAGAATAAATAACTCATAATGTCCTCTTACAGAGAGTTGATATTGAGATAAAAAGATTTCACACCTGTTTCATATTGATTATTTTTTAATTTTATACAGAATATTCTGTATTTGATATTTCTTTTAAAGCTGCAGCTGCTAGATTCAAAGGACTGGGTAGGAAGGTCACCTTTATACATAAAAAGTACATTTCTGTCTCTTGTGGTTGCAGGAAAAAAGCTGAAAAACATGACCTATGGCCATCCTACAGGCTTACAAGCTACCATTAGTATTTGTAAGCAGTTTTTCTGAACAAAAATCCTCCTGATGTTAAAGCTTTTTTTCATTATTTTGAGCGATCTGACTCACAGCTGTCACATGTGTGGCACTGACAGTACTATGTAAACCTTCAGACAAGATGAAGGGTAAATCTGCTGAACTAAAAATGTAGGCCAAATGTTCCACCAGAACTTAAATTCAGCAAAATCTGACCTGAACTTCTTGCGTTTCCTTTTATCTATAAAACAGAATTCTTAAAATGATTTAAGTAATTGACACTGATTTCTCAAACATAAATGTGCACTTCTGAAATACTCCAAAACTATAGCAGCCTCAGTAGACAGGCCAAGGATGATATGCCAGCACTTGGTGTTACTTTTCCATTCCAGAAGTGATCGTTGTGCATCAACATTATCCAGACCTACAGATATAGATAAAATTACCCTGGAAGAAACACACTTGGAAAAGAGATGGGTAGGATGATCTTACAAGTAAAACTGGGATTTGAAAGAGCTGGCTCTTTGGAGCACATTACTTATTCTTTCTTTGCTTCAAGACTATCACTTGTGATGCCCTTCTGCACATCTCTGCTCTGGCCTGACTGGGGGGGAGTCTCCGAAGTTAATAATAATAATATTAATAATAATAATAATAATAATGATCATGTTATATCATTAGGAAATTATAGCAATATTTTCAGCCGCTGTTTCTGTGCTCTGATGGAGGGACTTCCAGTTGCAATGTTTCATGGGTACACTTAAAAACACTGTGATGACCATCTACAATACTTTAGGGTAGACAAGATTATAGTGAGAGAATTCATGTTTCCTAAATGCATTGTCTGAACACAAGGGATACCCAAGGTGGGATGACTCATGCCTGCCTGGTAAGTGAGACATATTTTTCAATGAATTTCTTTAACAAACTTATTACTTGAAGTTATTTGTGTCATTGAAACAGCCTATTAACTGGTGTATGCTTTGATACAATGCACAAGGTTGCTTTATGACAAATCTAACACATGCCATTGGATTTATTCAACCAAAAACCTAGATTATGCCCTGTGAATTTAATGAAAAGGATTTAGCATGCTTTTAAGAGTGTACTCTCTGGGAAGTACTACAGTATAATCAGCCACTATTAATGGACTAAGCTTAACTCTTGGACTGGACCTCATATGGGGGACATTCCCCCATCTCTGATGAATTAAAAAGTCTAGACACGGACCTGACTTGGATAGTGCATGAGCAGAGCTCATTTGACTAACTCTATTATTTTAATTCTTGTTTTGTTCATCTTTTGTTACAGTACTGCAAAATATTTTAAGGCCAGCTGGATTGGCAGTGCAGGGTGTTGATGAAGTAAGAATGATGTTTCAGATAGAGATACAATTATATTTCCTTAAGATGGATTGCAGGAACAAAAGAAACAAGTAAAATTTCTAGAGCATTATGTAATGAGTGATTCTACAGTGAAATGAATTATTTCTGTGTAGTTGAAAGGGAAGTGACAGCTGAATATAGAGGTTACATGAACAGGTTTTTCATATGCGTGCGTTGGTTTCTTTTTCAGAAAAAAAAAAAAGTGGTCTGTATATTTATTTTTTAGCAAGTAAGATAAGAACATAAGTAGACTATCAGTATTAAAATCAGCTGCCGGCAGTTTACTGAAGTATAATGCTGAAATGGATAGTGGACTTGCATTTCAGATGAGAAGATCAGTTTTGTAAATTATAGGTCTGCCATTTTGTACAGTGTTGCTTACACATCTTCTTTGTAATGTACAGTCAACAGGTATTTTTGACTGATTGGGATCATTTCATTATCCATTTTGTTAACATTTAATGTTTGAAAAGTTCCCCATGAATCAAAGGCTTTTCAAAGCCTCGTAGACAGCAAAATGGATTATGCCAATTTGTAGAAAGAATGCATAGTCCTGTCAGCTTTATAACAACTATGGACCAATTTTGTTTTGAAAGAATACCTATTAAATGTATAAGCAGATGAGAAATAATAATAAAAAAAACTCTTAGTAAACAACAAGTACCCAGAGAGATGTTAGTCAAATTAATCTACTTGATAACACTTTTAGATATGACACTGTAAGAGCTTTTGTCGTTGTGATCTGCAATTGTGCTAGCAAGGTAGAAAGTAAACAAACATAAAACACAGTGGATTTTCTGGTGTTCTCTATTTTTAGAGTGCAAATATTTCAAAGGAAAATTATGACATTTTCATTAAGTATATTAAAAAAGTATTAATTTGTTAGGAAGTTTGTTTTCTTGACATTTGACCTCAGTTTTATTTCAAAAAGTTTTAATTTTTCAGGCCACTGGACAAATCAAAACATTGAAAAAATCTATTTTTTGACTGAATGAATTATTTTTGAAAGTTTTGATGGCATTCATTAATTTCTCTGGATTAAATGTGGATTGATTTGTATAAAAACTTTATTTTTAAACAAAAAGAAATTGGAAAGGTCTGATTCATAGATACTAAGCTGATTTTTTTTAAAACCTTTTTCTCCTTTTTTTTTTTTTTTTTTGGCTGGGGCAATTGGATGAATTAGACACTCCCACTCCTATTAAAAAAAAAGAAAGAAAGAAAAAAAGGAAAAAAAAAAAAAAGAAGAAGCACCTAACTGTGTACTTTCCAATGTAGGAAATATTTGACATTTGGAAAATGTCATCCAAATCTTGTTTTGAATCCACCTTGGCAAATTTCCATTTTTACTCACATGTTTATTTTTCTGGTTGTATTCATAAGTCTTAAGTGAACACATCTGTCATACATGTGAGCACTCTGAAGGGTAACAGGAAACCCTGAATTTTCAATCAAAATATGGCTGTTATAAACACCAAAAATTTCTCAATGCTGATTATTACTATCCATTTTCATATATAAAGTATTCTATTGGAACTGACTTCCTAAGTACATCTTCTGTTCAGTGATGGAACATATAGTGCACTTACTTGCCTGTCCATCAATGGCTGTGGGCCTCTCGCTCTGGTTATCTCACAGGCTGTTTGAGAACAGCTCTCACCTGAGGCACAGAAGACAGAAGGTGCAGACAGTGACAGCTGACTTCTGGCAAAAGAAAAAACAGAAAGCACATCTGGGTAACGTATGTGGAAGGTCAGATTCTCTGTGTCAGGTCTCAGCTTTATTATTTTTACTTCATAAATAGGATTCTTAAGCCATAGCGGTCTCTTCACACCATGCAGTTGTAAGAACACAAGTCTAGATAACCAAATTAAATAATATTTCAATCTTCTATGCTTTTATTTATCATTACTTTGACTCTTAGCACCAGCACCCTCATCTCAATGATCATTTTTTGTAGTATCAGAAATGTTTATACCACAAAGGTAAAGTTGATTTTTCCCTACTATATGAGTTTACGAAGATCATAAACAATGTAGCAAAAATCTTTCTGCAAGAAGATTAAATGCATATCTCCCAGAATAATTATTTGTTAAAGATAAAATGGGAGGTTGGAAGACCTCTGACAGCAGGGAAGGAGTTAGACGAAACTGGAGGATATGCTGGTGCTAAGCAATACACATAGAAGGACTGGCCATCCCACTGCAATTTAAAATCACAGAAAAGATTAAAATTTATGGCTCAAGGGAAGATTGATGAAAGAGCTTACACAAAAAAATTACTGATGAGAAAGAGAAAGGTGATAGACTGAGAGAGCTTAATATACTTTGGCAGTTGAAGCATGCAAATGTCTAATAAGTTGAGCAAGAGAAGAAAATGAAGTAACACTGACTTTTGGACTTTTAACTGTTCCATAAATATGAGGAAAAGCAATACTTTAAAAAGAGAGGAAACACAAAGCCCTAGTTCTGTCCATCAGTGCTGGTAGTGTATATAAATATGTAATACAAGAGAAAATAAAAGAGTATCGATACAATTCATACTTTGTTCATGAATGTTCAAAGTTCAAGGAAGTACAATAAGGAGCACTGCCATTTGACTCTGATATTTTTTCAAAGTATACTAGATGCCAGCTTGAACTGTCCCAGCTATATTTCAACCAGGGCAATGTTTACACTCTCCTCATCTGAAGAATAACTTTCCTTTTCTTTCCTGTCTGAAAAGCAGCCTTGAAATATTGCAAGAATGAAATGAATGTCACTGCCTTTTGACCCGGAGGGTTAAAGCACTTCAGATGCAGCTAAAATGATCCATACAAATTAAGGGAAAAAAAATGCAGCCAGCAGTAAAGTCTTATGACTATAAAAGCAGCTGATGCTGACATGGACAGTTTGGGACTCACTACAGTGAAAGGGAAACTCTGGTCCTCTTCAAGTCAGCAGGTAGTCCACCTTTCCCTTTACCAAGGCCAGAATTTCTCTCTGCAGGATAGTGTCCTGTATCTTCTCTATGCTGTACCTTCAGGGCTGCAGAGTGATGTTAACAGAACGATTTATTGAAGCTCTCCTGTATCGTGGTAGAGGGCTGTGGGCTGCCTCCTCTGAGCCAGGTCTGTGTAAGCACGTCTGTGTGAAATTTTTAGTTCCTGTCCCTGCCTCCTGTTTACACATTGTACACAATGACTGGATAATGTAAAAGAGGCAACATTTGCAAGATTATGTAACAGACATTGTTAGATGGACAGATGTACCTGAAAACTCCAGACTTTTCAGGTATAGCGCTTTGTCAAACCTAAACAGAGACACCAAATACAAAGCTAAGTAGGACCAAGTGTCCTGTTTATGACCAAACTGTGTTAAACATATAACCAGTTTAAGGGAGGAGGAGGAGGAATTTAGGATTAAGAAAGAGAGGGGTGGGTGAGTAGAAGTGAATGAAATTGTGATGGGCATAGAACATAATTGTCCTTCCAGTTCATCCTATTTAGTTAGAAATTTTTGCTCCTAGACTTGTCTTAAAAAGTGTTGGTAAATGTTTTTGGAGGTCCAGCTCTGAGGCTCTGGTTCGAGGTCCTGCTTTGGCTGTGCAGTCCCATCTCCATGCCATCCCCAGGGCTGTGTTGGTATGACCAGGGCTGTGTTGTGAGCAGTGTCAAGAGATAGTGCTGAGAAGGAAACAAAAAGACAGAGGCAGAAAAAAAGGGTGTGTGTGAAGTGGTGGTGGTGGTGTTGGGTGAGTTCAGGGTCATGTAAGCGGGGAACTGAGATCTGAGAGGTCAGAGGTGGTGTGACTATTGTTTGAAGATTGTTCTCCTGGTGACTGGCTGTTACTTCAGTTGCTCCAGTGGGCTAAAACTCTTTTGTTATTTATAGTACTTAGGCAATATATAAAACAGATGTATTTTATTATCCTGAGAGATGCTGGGAACTGGTCAGAAATCAAAGACATGCATGTTTCTCATGAAATGTGGGGGTTATATCAGGTCTTTGGAACTGAGAGGAAAAATGCTAATTTTTTATTTTTGGGAAGTTAATCATGCATTATGGTGACAACAGAACTGCTTTGAGTAAAGCTGTATGAATAACTGGCTTTATCCCTTGGCAGATGAACCAACCATAAAAGAATATTCAGGTCAATCTTTAGTGAAAATTTAACAAGTCTCTTTGGTAAATCAAGTATGTTTCATTTTCATGATATTCATGTTTAGCCAAACATGAAGACAAGAAACTTGGAACCAAAAGGGTAAGTTCCTGAGGGAAGGTGGTGAATGTGAATGAAGCTTAGGGAAGTATTGAATACAAAAAGGGGAGGAATTTAAGGGTAGATTTTTTTTTTTTTTAAATTCCTTGATACACTAAACTGGAACACTTCTGGAAATGTCAAAATGAGAAATAAAAAATTAAAGATTACTCCCCAAAACTATGCATTTCATGGTAAAATACTTGGTGTACTCTTAGTATTAGTTTTACAGTCACCAGAACTTTAGAGTTTTTATGGGGAGAAGAAGAATGAACGTGAAAATAATGTTGACTCCCTTCTTGGACCAGCATCTTTCACTTTTCTCACAAAAAAGCACCAGAAAGGAAGAAAGTGAATCTCACAACTCTGTAAAAGTCTTGAGGAACCATGGCCTGGAGATTTTTAAGTCTCTCAGCCATTCAGTCTAGCTAATCCAAAATTGGCTGGACCAACATCACACTTTTCAATCAAGTAGTTTTCAGGACTGGTTGAGTTTCAAAGGGAGTATAGCTTAGACCTTTGTGAACAGCACAGCACAAAGGTCTCTGAACTTTTCTATATTGCATTAAATGTCCTTCTCACCACCTCTCCAAGGCTCTGGATTCAGCAGCTTTCTGCTCCTTTTTATTCCTTGCTACTTCTCTGTCTGCTTCATAATAGAGAAGAGAGTCCTAACCTTTGAGGATGCCTTTGTGCTACTATAAGGTAACAATAAATTGTATGTTAAATACTGCAAAATTGCATATGGGTGTGTTTGAATTGCTGATCACTGACTGGAAATAATATTACATAAAAGGTAGTGAAGGAAGTACATTTGCACAGTTTTAAATACTAAAAAGTACTTAAACTATGGGAGTCATCGGATCCCCTCTTTTTCCTACATGACAGTTGTCTGAAACCTCCTCCATGAAGAACCATCATTCTGTTTTCTCAGTTGTAGGCGCAATACATAAAGGGATGAACAATGACAATTTTTTGGCTATTTGTTAATTCATACCATCATGAGATGAGAATACATTTAGCATTTAAGACACTAATTGTTGACTTGAATGATTAAAAAACCTATAGCAACTGTAATTAAGCTTTAATAATTCATAGGCAGTGACATAAAATGACAAGTTGTTTCATTTTGTAATTTTTCCGTTAAATTAATTGTGATAATAAAAATGCCTATTCCCAAGAAATTAAGTACATGGAATCACAGCCGGTACCAGCAGTACTGGTATGTACACTTGTAATTCACCTCAAGCAATTAAGAATGTTAATGCAAGAGTCGGACAGTGGGGAATCCATTTAGGTAAAGCACTTAGATGAATAACTGTGTGCTTAAGGTTAAGCAGGTATGTAAATGCTCGCTGCATCCAGACCAAAGGATGTAATGAACTATTTGATGCTAATCTTCAGTCTGGGACCTAAGAAAGTAGTCTTTGCTGCAGGAAGAAAAAGAAGGCTTATTTTTGCTTTTCTCTCCCCGCTCCTCTCCAGCAACTCAGTTTTATTCAGCACAAGTCACTTTGCAGTGCAGGCTATTCCCCGCTGGCTTTGAGGAATTGTTTAAGTCAGTGATCAGTGAAAGAGTAGAAGACAAAGGAAAACAGAAAAGAGTAGGAAGAGGAAGAGACAAGTTAAAAAAAAACAGCAAAATAGAAGAAAGATGGGGGAGGGAGGGCTTGTAAATGGTTATTTGGGAAATAGAAGAATAGTTTGTAAAAGATTCCAAGAGAAAATTGTATCTCTTCAAACCTGTTATGGAATTGTTTCTAAAAATAAAGCCTGCTACAATTCACAGCCAGTGCTTGAATGAACATAATCAATGCAGATTTTCTTCTTTTTTTCTTTTTCTTTTTCTTTTTCTTTTTCTTTTTCTTTTTCTTTTTCTTTTTCTTTTTCTTTTCCTTTTCCTTTTCCTTTTCCTTTTTCTTTTCCTTTTCCTTTTCCTTTTCCTTTTTTCCCTTTTTCCTTTTTCCTTTTTTCTTTTTTCTTTTTTCTTTTTTCTTTTTTTCTTTTTTCCTCTTCCTCTTCCTCTTCCTCTTCCTCTTCCTCTTCCTCTTCCTCTTCCTCTTCTTTCTTTGTTTTTTAAATATGGATAACAGATGTTAATACTACAAATGTTTATTCCAGTTTTTGGGGAATTAGAAATGAACATGGCTTGGAGAACATTAGATATATATAATTACATGTCTCTGACAACAAAGAGGGAATTGAATTCCATGTTCAGAGGAATATTTTTATGCCATAAGATACAGATAAAAGAAAAAGAATAAAACAGGAGAGTTTAATAGTCTTTAATCTTGGTGAATAAATAAATGAGCTGATGTCTCACAAGGTAAAGAATGACAACAGAATATGTCCACTGTACTTCCTCCGTGGATGAAGACACTTCAGTCTTTGGGAGCACTATGTTTGTTTTTCCTGTGTTACTGCATTAAATGCTATAAAGGCAACTGAATACTAAGAGCTTTGTAATGAAAAAAAAAAAGAATAATTACTTGAGAGAAATGAAGGGAATTACATCTTAGTGTGTTACACTGTGTAAATGCTCATTAAAAAGGGGCTGTAATCACTGACTGATTAATGGTCTGCCCAATGAAAGTTAACATCATAATGACAGGAAATGCAGGCGACCATTCCCTGATTTCCCTTCTGCAACGTAGGGCTGGGTTATTGTAGAGATGCTGAAGGAAAATGTCAGTTGTAGAGTGAGTCATTGAAGAGTCACTTAGTTATCTCAAGTAAATGTCATATTCTGATCCTTTCAGAGGTAAATAAGACCCTGACAAACAGGAGATTGCAAAACCTCCAGTGGTGCTGATGGAATCAATCAAATTCTGAAGACAAACCTCACAATTTGAGTTGGAAATATCCACTACAAAGTGGATCTTTTCAATAGCTCAGTTTTCTCAGTAGAAAATTATGGAGAGCAGCCTATGCATATGTGTAAGAGCTGTGTGTGTGTGTAAAGCAGTTCATTGTCTCACACATGATTAGGATAGGTCTTAGTTATTCCATGTTTTCCCACAGCTGGCAGACAAGGTGGATTCACTCATTGTGCAAGAGTCTGAAAAATGTTGTTAAGGAGTCAGTTTTGCCATTAGAGCTCAACTTTCCATTTTATTTACACATTTTCATAGTTTTTTTGCCTTTCAGATGCTGTTTGAGGAGAAATTGTGCATAGAACTGCAGTTGTAACTTAAAATTTGGAATATTCTGTATGGAGGAAGTTTTAAAGTATGCACCATTTACATTTTTACAGTGGTGTTAAAATTTCATGGATTAATTGACTTTCAAGAATAAGCAAATTCTTATTCTATGAAAAGCTTCCTAAGTTTCTGTATATCTTCATGCAACATATGTTTTGAGGCATGCTATGTATAGATATATATAAGTAAAAGCTTGTATTCATTAATAGTTATGTATATGTTTATTTAATGTTTTTCATTATTTTATCCAGGAGATTTATATGTAGTTAACTACGTGGAGTGTTCCATTTCTCCTTTCAAACAGATCAAAGAGAGGATTGATTTAGGTATGAGTGGCCCAGAGAAGAAAGAGTTGAGGTGCAGTAGCTCTTTGAGGCAATATCACAGAAAACAGAATTAACATGGGCAGTCAGACATGATGTTTCCCTTGTTTCATTGGTATAGCAGGTGAAAAGAAATATGTAACTGTGGTTTTCAAATCTAGATCTCAATTGTTACAACAGTATGGATGGTATAAAAAAGATAAATCAGGTGACCCTGATCTCCATTTTATTCTAGTCAAAAATACAAGAATACAATTCAGTAAAAAAGTGACAATTTAAAACAAATAAATACACAAGTTAATTACACTTTGGAATTCATTGCCACAAATAAGCTAGAGAGATGTTAGTATAAAGCAAGCATATGATTTTTTACAACCTCATTAGTCATATTGTTTAGGAGACAGGTACTTTTTACATTTTTTACATCTTGAGCAAAGAGCAGGATCTGGATTTTTTTAGCGGAAGGAAACAGAAACTCAATAGCGAACATTTATTCCTATTCAAAGTGACTTGTTTGGCTCATGCCCTGAAGAATGATGGCTTGTATTAGATAACAATAATTGGTTATAACAGGTCATTCTTTTTTAAAAAATAAATATCTTTTCTTGCCAGAAAGAAGTATCCAATATATCCTATTCTGACAGCAGACCTTAAAAAAAAGTGTGGTCAAATTAAGTTTTATGCTTTGAAAAATTATTTTATGGGATACAAGCAAGATATATTTTTTTTCTCTTAAATGAAAATTATGACAGTAATTGTTCATAATTCTTGACATGTAGAATTTAGCCCCCAAATCAGAAATGTATGTCGCAGGCAGGTTGGACGTTTCATGGTACTATCATGCTATTGGTTGCAGCATTCAATTTTTATGTTCAGATGTCATTATGAAACAGCTATATCTTTTGAGAAATTACTAATGATGGGTGTATTTTGGTCTCAGTTTTCTAGCAAAAATACAGGAGAGTGAGATTGGCAGCTGGGTAGGAGATTGTTACAGCTGAAATAATCCAATGCAAATTTCTTCTGGCTTTTGATCTGTTGGGAAGCCCCTCTCTACAGCAGAAGCAATTTCAAATATGCTAATAGCAACAGAGATCTCTGCAGAAATTAAAAATGAGCAGAACAAACACTCTTATCTGTAAATTCAAAGCAAAAGTAAGTTTACCTGGAAATTTGGGGGTCAGATGGTACAAATTAAAAGAAACACTGAAATAATTACAAGAATATCTAATTTTTAAGACAAGTATGTTTATCAGTGTGTAAAATGTATACTAGACAGAGTTTTGGACAGAGCTCTTGGACCTAAGAAACATAGCTATGTATTTTCTACTAAAAATCATAGGTACCCACCCACACAACAGACCCCACAGCTTTTGTTCTAAGAAGCTCAAGATTTTGCCAGAACAGCAGAATATAGTTTTGTTTTTAGTACAAGATACAGATCCATAATTAGCAGCGGTAAAATCCAATATGACTTACAGGAACAGTACAAATGGCCAGACACGTGACAGTCTGTTTTTGACATTTATCACTGATAATTTTCCTCTCAAAATCAAAATGTTATATTCACATCAGTAAATGCCTTTTATGCTTTGATGGTCCAGACATGGAGTTGACATAGATGTCTCTTTCCCCTCCCCTCCCCTCCCCTCCCCTCCACCATTTTTCTCTCTAGAAAAGAACAATGAGGCAGAAACCTTGGTTTGGGACATTTCAGTCAGAATGGTTACATCATACCACCATACCACCAGGGTTGGATGTCAAACCCACATCGAATTAGGAGATAACTTCATTTTTTGGGGATAGGCTCCATGACTGATATTTTTGTCCATGCTTCTCACTTCTGTTCATGCTCAAACTAGCAATAGCCCTTACCCACACCATTTGCTGGTTCAGGCATGCATGTGAACCTTGGTTCCTTTCCCATAACCTGATCAACTAAGTGCGAGTTGTTTACTATTTTAATATTATTGTATTCTAATAATGTCTTAATGTCTGTCGAGGTGCTTTAATGTGCTTGATGGAGTGTTTTTTTTGTTTGTTTGTTTGTTTGTTTGTTTGTTTGTTTTTTTCCAATAGAAACCAAAGCATACCATCTGGTAGAGCTGTGGAGAAGGTTGCGCAGGACCCTTCAGCAGATTGGGCATCTGAAGACATTTTATTTCAGTCATCTGCAAGGTATGGATTTTCACAGCACTCATAATCAGAAAGCTATAGTTGGACAATGTCATTTCAATTCTGATTAATTTATAGTTGCGTAACTATAAGTAAAATACGATCAAAAGTTTATTTAAACCACCACAAATAGCTTTTTAATGGGAAACATATTGAAACTATTCTTCATGTAGAACTGAACAAATAAAATGAGGGAACTCTGACACTGTGGCCAAGACCTTAAACTGATGATACATGTAAATGATGAAAATTTGCCATACAAAGAAATCCAAGGATTTCTAAAATGTCATTTATTGTCTAGTGCTGAAAAGTACTTCAGGTTTCTCTTTCATAGGGACCCAAAACAATTCTCATGTGTTTTTATCAAAGAAAAAGCAGAATTATTTCTGAAATGCTGTTGAGTTTTCATTAAGTTTGAAATACTTGCACAGTATGCAACATCTGGAGTCTTTTTTTTTCCCAAAAGAAAAGTACCACATGCAAGATGGAATATTATTTTTTTTTTCTTTTAGACATTTTTAATAATGCAAGTCACTTGAGGAAAAAACTAAACTATAATGTACATCTTTTACAGACTGAATAAGCAGAGCATAATGAATGATTAAATGTGAGAGCTCACTAGTATGAAGGAAAATTGAACAAACCAAATGTTATAAATGGTCCTCTTATTTTTGCGGATTTCTAATGAATAAGTCAAAACTGTTAGCCAAATATTCCTCCAGCACAAAAAGTCCTTAAGGGTTCTTGTTACATGGGAGAAAAACAGAAGTCATGACTTCAAGTCTATTTGAAGTCCAACAACCTACGGGGAATGTGATAGTAGCATTTGTACCCCCAACTACCTTTAAGCTGATCTGTTTGCTGACAGCCTGAAGAACGTGAAACCCTTTCTCACCAAAGGTCTCTAACGTCCAAACAGACTTGGCAATGAGTTTGTTTCTAGTGTAGCAGGGGTGCATGCACAGAAGAAACACCTGAGTATACCTGCAGCTTCAAAAGAAAACACAGCTCATGGTGCTGTTTAAGAAACCTGCCCAGTGAAATCATCGCAAGGCTGGGTGTAAGGACATTCTGCAGGGAAGTTAGACAAGACACCTGTACCTCATAGCTGAGGGCACCTGGGGCAGAACTACAGGAGTCAACCCTCCTACCTATTTGAAATTGCTGACAATTATTCTGTTTTGTTCAGAACTGGTATTTTTTATTTTAAAAAGAACGTATAATGAATTCCAATGCTACTGTGTATTTTTTTTTTTCTGCTTTAATTACAGAAAGAGATAATATAACATTTCCACAGTCATTCAAATATATCTTCTTTACAATTTTACCAGGGATGACCATGGATTTTAATTCCAATGGTTTTAATTACTTCTTATTTTCTCCAGATTTCAGTTATTACAGTTGATTGTCTTCTACTCAGCAGCACATGCTTTTGTGTTTAGACTAGGATAAAACATCTTAGATTGTTTTCTGAAGGTAATGTTTAACAGTTTTTTTACATTTGACATATAGTTTAACTGTTCAGAGCTCATTCATAATCAACAACATTGTCTCTACAGTCCTAGGAATATTTTATTCTTGAAAGTACCTAGATGTTTTTTCTTTTGGCCATCTCTCTACCACTGCTTACTCAAATCAGTGTAGCTGAGGTCATTTTACATTTCTTGTCTGCAGTTGTCAAATTTATTTTCAGCCTTGTCAAGTTCAGCCTTTGCTTTTTCTCTCTGTGCTAAGGGGACATTTAGTGTAAGTGTGCTTCTGTTGGCATTTCTTCTGTCCCCCTTTTGACATATTGTGTTTTGTGCCATTTGTTGCCCTGTGACTGCTCCTGGTTTATTTTAAAACACAAACTATTTTCTTTCTCTTCTTCACTGTCTGTCTTACAACCTCTAATGCAACCTTAAGCCCCCCTTACAGCAAAGCAGATATTCACAGTATTTGGTTGCTATTTTTGTTTCATGTGAAATGAACTCAGAAATCTGATCTTGAAGAGAAAATCATGCAATCCCACTTCAGGATTTGGGAAAAGTTTTGTAACATCTCTGAAAGCTTGTTTAATTTCCAGTTATTCTTATATTTAGAACAAAAGAAAACAAAATCTCTGAGAAAAAAACAATCCTGTTATGTTAAGCATTATAGCTGGGATACTTAACCAAATCAACGCTTCCTGCATCAGGATGTATAAATGCATAATTTGTCAAGTTTTTGACCAAAATGCCGTATCATGCCATTTGTGCTGATCAGCCGCAGATAGCCTGATCTAAACCTAACTATAGCACACTTGAAGTAGTTAATTGTTATTTTTTCCTATACTGTGGATCTGAAATAAGGTTGGGCTCAGGTACCCAATACAGTTCCAATGGATGGCTAACAGTTCTGTGTGGTACTTAGCAGTTCTTTGGGAAACCCTGAAGGAGACAAGGTGATTGCAGGTGTTCAAGACATGTAATGAGTAACTGAGCAGAGAGTATTTTGGTTACCCCTTGCTTTGGAGGATTTTCCAGGCATATCTTCCAGGACACTGTTTCACACTGAAAGTTTCAAATGGTGCATTCGACATAAAAGTACTTAGCATTTAGTAGAGCTTATTAACCCCCTCATGATAGACTTCAATATAACAGTTGTCCCTGTTGACATGGAGTATTTATTCATATTATTATCTTTCTCTCCCTCCTGCCTTCCCCCCCCAAATAGTATTTGGAAACTTCATGATTGACTCTGAAGTATCTTTTTCCTCCTTCACTTTCAGAGTTTTAGGACACAAGTTCATTATGCATTCATCAAATAACTTACTTGAATTTGTAACTTAATTATAGTTGTATGTGTGTTCACTCACTGATCAACAACTCATGATTCTCTTTTGTTGGAAGACAAAACATTCTGGGGGCTCACTACCTGGAGTTAAACTGTTACGTATAGAATCAATGGTATTTTACCTTTCCAGAAGGTAAAATTTTAAATTTCAAATTTATTCATAAAAATAATTAATTAAATAAATTAATATAAAATATAAAATATTAAATTTTAAATGAAACAAAATGACCTATAAAAAACAGAAGTTTGTGAAGTAGCACATCAATAAAACTAAATGGATATTGTAGAAATCGGTTTCACCAATTCGCTAGTGTCAGTCTGCACAAAGCTTTTAAATCTATGTCCTATTTGCAATTTCATATTTTAACTAAAGAGTGAGAACAGGAACTGCAAGTTCATTCTGAAATCATACTCTGCTTGATGAACAGGAACAGGATCCAAGAAACTGGACGCAAAACATGTCCTTGCTTTTGGTGTGAGCTCTGTGATGTCATGTCAGCTTAAAGATTGCCACATGGTTAATTTACAGCAACATTAAATTTACTTAAATTACTAAACAAACTCTCTAAGATATTCTTCTACTGAATTCACAATGTTGATTATAATAATCGCTTAGCTACATCATTGTAAACAGCTTCCTTTCAATCTGTTTACACATACATCCACAAACTGATCTAAAGAGTAAAATAAAACAATCCAGTACTTGCTTATTTCTGTGAAGTTAATGATTTTTTGTGTATTCACTGGAAAACCCCTAGCGCACCTGTAGCTTTAAAAGCAAATAGTGAATATGGTGCTAATGAGTGGAACACTACTCACTCACTCATTCTTCTGCCAGACACAGAAACTCAGATCATTAAAATTTGGAGTAATTTCTGTCAGACAAAGCTGACAACAGCTTTTTTCTGTTGGTCTGCTATTTTTGCCATCCTTTAGTTTTCTGCATCCACATGTTTCCCAGGTATGGAAAGACAGGTGTCCCCCAAAAAGGAGGTATGGATTATCCATGAGCAGAATATGCAGCTGTCTCAAACCATGCTCCTGTAGCAGGTGGATCTACAACCAATTTATGGATGCTGATTTATGTCATAAATTTGTCAAAAGAAAGATTTTTGAGCCTGAGCAAATTTCGTGTAGGCAATTCTGAACTGTCTAGTTACAGCTTAGATAAATTTTCACACATCCTTCAATATAATTAAGGATCAAATACACAGTTAATCATTCAAATATATCTTGGGGATTCATAGTTTTCCCTGGAATTTGCTGATTTCCCAAACAGTCATTTCTGCCATAATTCTCTTCTGGGAGTACTCTTTATTGTCAGTACATAATGAAATGTGTAAATAATCCAAAGCTCCTGCGACAAATTAGATTCACTTCTTGGAGACACTCCTGGCCAAGCCAGATACCTTTCTTCTGTTCAAAAAACTGCCAAAGAGACCTGATGTAATAAATACATTTTCATTATGGGAGTGAGAGGAATGTCCCTCCTGCAAGTGAATGAATGTCTGGTTTAGAACATATATAAATTTGATTTTCCATACTGCCATCATTTTCTTTCTCCCCTTCCATTTTATTCTGCAATTCTGGAAGATCTGCCAGTAATTCCCCAGTCATTACCTTAAAACTTTCTCTCATGAGAGTCTGCTGAATTGATGGACCTCCACAGGTCTCTGCCAGTGTGTTTGCCTTGAGGTGGAAGGGGTTTCTGTTTTTTTGTCCTATTCTCTCAGCCCTGCTTGTCCTTCATCCACAGAATCTCCTCTGGGACACTGGCAGTCATTTTTCAGTTGTACAAACTTGGCAATTGACCTTTCTTTCTAACCCAGGGCAAGGGCAATCAGTATTCCGCAGGAAATAAAAAAACATGTGCAGATCCAATGTTCACGGTGTTATGTTACTCCTGTATTTCTACTTGTACAGAGCTCTTTACTGTGTAGGGGATAAATCAGAACTTTGTTATTGTTTTCAGCTGTTTATTTCCAGGAATACAAACCAAAATTGCACAGGAATGGATTGTTACTGTACTTCACATATGTGTACATAAGGACCCATTTTTATATCTGGTAATCTGGAAAAATATGGTGAGTGGATGGTTTTCAAGCCTCTTGTGCAGCCCTTTCATGTCCAGAACATAGTCCTACTCCTCAGTTCCGTTCCAGCTACATGAGCTGGCAGCAAGCACAACTGAATTGGAGCATCAAGTCCACAAGTCTTTCCTTCCCAATGGAAAAGATTGAACATGCTGATGAAAATGAGCCAGGCTGGTGTATCCTTTGAAGGAGGAAAGTGCCTGATTAAACATCTTCCATTTCTAAAGGATAAAGTATTTCCCATGTTGTTCTATGGGGAAACCAATCCATTGGTATTCACTGGACAATCTATAATCATTAGGGACTATTTCAACAGAGACTTTACATATCACTTAAAAGTAGCAATGACTTTTTTTCATGGTGGGGAGAATCAGGTGAAGGAAAAATAGTTTAAGCATATTTTAAGAATAATTTCTCAATCAATTTAATTATTATTATTATTATCTTAAATAAAATTCAGCACATTTTTAAACAGTGCATTTCAGGTATCTTCCGGCAGTATTTATTAGTGAAAAGTGTAGCAAAATACACAGGGACAGTATTATTTGTCAGTATCTTTGCATTATCTAGACACAACTTTATGAGCTTCAAGCTTTCGATGTTTTTTTTTGTTGTTGTTGTTTTAATTAGTGTTAAAACAGAATTTTCTGGCTAATAAGCAGAATTAACTTCTGTGTTATAACCTGTGTCATATTTTCTAAAGAATTTTTTAATCTGGGCACAGAATGAGGCACAATGGAGTCTGATAATTAGACTGATTAACTCTGTTTCCAAGACTCTGAGATCAAACACTCATCAGAGTATTATGAGTATCTTTGATGTTGGATCAAATTAAATCTAGTGATGGGGTGATGCTTCATTTTCTCAGAGGTACTACCAATCATGTTATTTCTGCTTTGCTTGTATTAAGGCTGGATCTTTGGCTAAATGCAGTAAAACAAATTTCAGTGGTACATTTGTGAAGTGGGTTAAATCAATCAGCATAATAAAAATGCACTATTCTATATAATGTTCTACGTCCATACCTTCAACTGACTGATAGACCTGAACTTTAAACCTAGATGGTTGTAATTTTATAACCTAAATGATATAACTTATTCTGGAGTTTAGGTGTGAGAAACGTGTTACTACCAAAAACTTGAAAGAGACCATTTTGCATTATGATCAAATTTCACCTCCTTTTTTTGAACTTTCTTTTGGCACAGAGTTTTTTTCAGAACCCCTCAATGGCTGGAAGTGGTAATAGTGAGATGAACAGCTCTCACCAATTTCTTGTCTTCTCTACAAAATCTGGATTACAGGGTTTACCAGTCCTTCAGGAGACACTGTAAGTAAACACTTATTCTCATAAGGTGCTCCTAGCTCAGCTCTATCATAATGAAGCTTTCATGAATGCTTTGTGCTGTGAATCTGTCACTGGTACTGAGAGCAGAGTTTACTGAAACATGCAGCTGGGTAGCCCAAACACTAACACAGGCAATTTGCAATGAGAAATCCACAGAATTAAATAATGTTTTTAAAACCTGAACATAAAACATCTATCATTTGAATAGTTGAATGATAGTCAAAAAATTGATTTTTTTCCGGACAAATTAAGCATTTATATTCTAATGCTGTGCTCAGAACGTTGACATTATTAACACGTTATGCAGACACAGAGTGCTATTACCTGTTGCCTTAGTAACCAAATATATTACACTGGTAACATAGCAACATGAGTGAACATGAGTTCGTGACTTTGATGAATCCAAAACAAATATAGAAATAAGTGGAGGGAGTCAGGTCTGAAGGAAAAACGTTTTTTGTACATCAACAGAAACTAAATTCTGGGTTTCCACGAACTATTACAGGATTAAATGGAACTTTTTGCTCTTTGGAAATGCCCCCTAAGTTGATTTCATAGTTCAAATTACAAATCTTAATGCATTTATTTTCCTCATTCATCTCCCGACCCTCTTCCTTTGAGGACAAAAATGCATCACCAAAAGGTGAAATTTCCTGATTGCTTCCTAAAGAAACAATGCAGAGAACTCATTGGAACAAAAAGCTGTATTTTGAGCAGTTTTATTTATGATTTTCAGGTGCCTAATAGTCAAGCCGCAGTATCAGGATGATGGAAGAGAATCACATCAGAGGGGCATAGTTCACAGCAGTCTGGCTTTACAAAGCCTTATATAATTTAAGTCAGTTTTAGGTACTGGTGATAACACAGCAAAACAAAATAAATTTCTACCTTCAGGTTCAGAATATGAACCTGGATTCCTATAATAGTTGTGAACTTTTCGGAACAGCTTACAATCAGAGTGTGACTTAGGCACAGACAGATCTCTGTGAGCTGTTTGTTATTTTAAAAATCTGGGACTAGAGTTGGGAAACCACCTCTATTTAGGACTATGCAAATTAAATTTTGCAAATCCAATATTAATCAAACATATGCTTTAAGCTAAATGCATTCTTAAATGCTGATCAGAATAGAGATGAACTTAAGAATATGGGGACGTTGCTTCATGAACCAGGGCCTAAGACAAGACGGCTTACGTGTGAGTCCTCTGCTCTTCTGTCCTGCTGTTCTTGTCGGTACTAATTAATGCTTTACACCGCAAACCTGTGTGTCCTGTCCCTGTGAGGCTGTCTAAGTGATGAGGCTTCAAAGATTTGAAATTGCATGCAAAAGCCTAAGGAACAGGTAAAATAACTCTGTTAGCCCACTACTTATGCAAGTTTGTATTGCTCAGTATTTTACAAATTTAAATTCTGTACATGTAAACCACACTGACTTTTTTTTTGATCCTCATGAGATCACTGCTATGGAGCTGCTCTTTATTAAACTTCAGCAAATTTCCATCTGTGTAAAATTACACATTCAAGTAGGTGTGAATTCCAAAGGAAATTACTTACTTTTGCTGCAGTCCCCTTTTGACACAATGTTCACATTTAATTCTCCTCACTCTCTATTTTAATTCTTGATGCTGAGTTGGGTTATACATATGGTAGAGACAATATGTGAAACGTGTTACCTGAGCATCTGGGAAAAGTACCTGTGCAGCTACATCCAATTTTTGCTTTACTAGAAAAAGTTTGTGTCTGGCAACAAAGCTCTGGTCACATCCAGGAAACCCTTGTTAAGATGTGTACCCAGCTGAAAGTACTTTTAGTACAAATTTTATTTCAGTGAAAAATTGCCCATATAAGCAGTTCCAATTCTTGACATTCTTCCTGAGTCTGTTTCATACATATAAGCATATTGGCTGAGATATCATAGAAACTTCTCAGCTTCTCTCCATAATTAGGTGTCTGATTGCAACAACCTCCTGTGAATGCACCTGTAGTAGCCAGTCAAACAAAAATCAAACTGTGGTATACAGACACATTCTCAGTGTGTGCCGTATTTTCACAGATTAGTGCTGATAAACTTTGGAGTCTTTGCTTGGCTCTCTCCCTTGACTCCTGCTGATGTGTCATTTTTTTTCAACATGTGTAATTCATTGCCACTTTGTTCAGTGTGGAAATAATGACCTGAGCATTGTCACACTGTGGAGCCAGGAATATGTCAGTGCCACAGTGAATTCAAGGAGAGTTGTTTTTATATCCACTACTGATTGAAACTCATGGCTGAGCTTTGCAGAACAGTGCAGAAGCTTGCTTTTCACAGCCATGTTTCCTTGAAAGTTCTGTATTATTTAAGAAATTGCCATTGCTATTTTCAGAAAGGTATGAAAGGGTGTTTTGATTGTACCATATTTTAGCCCAAAGAGTTTGGAAGAGCTTATAGCTGGTTCTTTTTTTCATCTGTGTCTTTTCCTGATGTGTCAAGAATCTTGGATAAATCAATGCAAAGTGTGAATGGCATCCTTGCCCATCCTGGCTTGTATAAGCTAATGATGAATTATCCTCTGGGATAGGATCCATTATCTGTGTGGACTTCATGAGATAAGGTGAAGCCACCTGGCTTCACCTGTGTTTCAGCTGCTACTCAGAAACCCTTTTCTCATACCAAAGAGCATCAGTCACGGGGTTAGTACTGAATAACCCATTTCTAGAAAAGTAAACGATACATTATAGATGCATAACACCAGGGACACCATCCATTACATAGTTACCCTTAAGTTCCTCTGCATCGTGTGGTGATTGACAAAGAACAGATAACAAAGAGCAGTACAAATTTTATTTTTTTTTTTCCTCAGTCTTCTTCAACTCCTGTCTTCAGTTTCACTGTTTGAAGTGAGCATGATTCTGGCCTATAGATCTTTTAGATTGACAAAATGGTGTGTGTACAAGGAGTAAAAGCAAAAACTTTTTAGGCTGTAGGTTGTAAAGGTATGGGGAAAGGTAAACATTGTTATTTCACTGAAGCTCTTCTCCAAAAACCCAACCTTCTGTTAAGTGGTTTGTCCTGCCAGGAGAGTCCTACATCTTTATGACACTCTCAGAATCTCCTCATTTTTTTTAGAAAAGCCAAGATTTGCATGACTTTCTCAGCATGTCTTACCTCAGCTCAGTGCTACAGCCTAGCTGCTGGAGAGAAACATTTCCTAGCAGTCCTGCAGTCTGAAGAAAGAAGAATTTAAGCACTACTAGTCTTAGTAGTTCAGCCTCAGGCCAGGGAGAATTCGGCTGCCTTTTGGCAGCAGCATGTCTGTCCTCAAGATAAATCTACAATCAGGGTATGGCTGACCTCAGGGACTTCCAACACAACCCTTAAGCAAAGTTATTTTATTTTAGTAATATGAGGAGAGAACAGTCCCCACCACATCACATAGGTCCAGCCTGTCAAATCAGCTGTACCACGCATATGCAGAGATGTTAGGAAAACTAACCCATGTACAATACATTGAGTGGGATATTTTCACAAAGAAGATGAAATGGAAAACTGTTTTAAGCAAAATTTCAGAATTAAAGATTGTGTTATTACAGGTTCCTGTTTATTTTAGGTAATTAATATGAGAGTTATGAACAGTTATGTACAAATATACATAACAGAGTTTTACTGACTGTCATATGGTATTCAACTAAAGGAAGGAAACAAAATGGGAATTTTTCACAAGATGATTGCTAGCAGCTCAGAGCAGCAGTTACAGAATCAGTGAAAGATGAATAGTTGTGTCATGAATAGTAGGTTCACTGAATGACTTATGGTTATATATGGAAAGAGGCAGGTTCAGTTCATTCTTTTTATGTGAGCTTGGGCAAGCTGTTCATGTTATTGCATAGTAGACAAAGTCAGATTTACCTTCCTACCCATTTCCATTTAATAAGCAGGGAGCTGCTTTCCCAACTGCTTGTCTAATTATGGCAGGTGAAGAATTACATGGAATGATTTCCTTCTTTTAGTCAGACTGGTTGTTTCCAGGCTTATCTCTTGATGCTGCAGCAGTGCTTCATCCTGCAGTCATGATGCTCTGGATGTCTCACACTTACTGGCTATATGGCCCTGATGCAGACAGAGCTGGGACTCCTCTTAGGGTGTGAACTCAGATCAGAAATTGGAAAATGTTCTTGGATGTAGTATGTTACCCATAACCTCTCTGCTACCCTTCTTTACTGGATAGCTCTGTTACAGTGATAAATACCAAAGATATATGAAAACTAAATGGACACTTCTTGAGTTATTTGTTGTAAATTAAAAGGTAAATGTTAAAAGATTTTTTTTAAATTCATTTATCTTGCCTTTACTAACAATTCGTAAGAGTATATCTGCAAAGTCTGCTGTAACATTAGCCACAATTTATTTACTAGATACATTGGATCATTTCTGACACATAGAACATTAAATAGCAGATACTATTTCAAAAGAAACTGGACTTTTCTTGCCAAATAATGTTCTACCAAGGAACACAAGAAAATTTTAGATGTTATGGGTTCAGTGGACATCACTATAATGATGTGTGCCTATATCCATAACTAATTAGGTGATCCTGAGATAATGAGATTGGTAGGGATTGGGTTATAAGTATCTTTTTTTTTTTCAGTGAAAGATTTCTGTACATTTGTTTGCATTTGTAAGTGCTCTTGTGGATATCAAAATCTTTAAAATGACAAAAATTAATCTAAAAGTAGACTACAAGAGGACGTGCTCTTTTTTTATAGCTTGGCATGTAGTTAACATAAGTGAACTGTCTTTACTATTACTAAATTGACTCTTTTTCAAGCTATATCCCATCTCCAGTATACTCTTATTTATGAGGAGAAGCCAAGAGAAATCTGTTTAATGTTTTTATTGCAATGTATTGCAATGCAGAGCTCCCAGCTTGCAATCAGGCAATGCACTGACTCACAGCTGCAAGGGATTACACTCTGAATTTATGAATATTGTGATATCCACGTGTGTCTTACTGAGAGCTGGGCTATTAGCCTGCACACTTGCTACCCTTGACCTTAGAGATCCTAGATGTGTAGGCATCGTTTGAGCTAATTTCCTCAGATAAGTTTCATTTTTGCATTCTGAGTGTACATGGGGCTGTGAGTCACATGCAAAAGCCCTGCACTTAACAGTGTTGCTACTCTCTTGGAAGTGAAAAAAAAAATGAAAAAGATAAAGATAAAGAAAAGCTACCAGCTGTGTTTTATATTATTAATAAAATCTGAAAATGAAATTGAACCTAAAACAGACTGTACAGCCCTTCAGATATCTTGTTGATATCCTACCACTGAAACACTTAGTGTTAATAACATTTGATTAGGAAAATACTATTGGGTTTGACATGTTACTTATAGAGATAGAAGGAGCTCCCTGGAACATATCCAAGGAAACAGGATATTGCCAATCTCTTTTAACTCCGTTTAATAAAAGAAAATTGTCTAGTGTTTCAGGCACCAGAGATGCGTCAATACAGATGCCACTACAGAATAAGCCATCACTGATTATCACTACCTTTAATCTGTCTTATTAATGAAATCATTAGTTATTTTCATGTCAGCTGAGACAGAACTATGGCAACCTTTATTATTTGATATTGATCATGAGGGTGTTGATGCCCCAGAAATCGATGAGTAGATGAGTAATTCTTAAAAATTCTGGGTAGTGCTGAGAGCAACAGGGCATGTCAAATTCTTAACAGGCACTTGTAATGTCTGGAAAAAAAAAAAAAAAAAAAAGCAAAACCAAATAGCAAAGGAAGTAAAACACAGAGAAGTTTGGAAGAAGTAGTCATTTCCCACTGTAGTTGAAGTTCTTTGCCATAAATATTCATGTATTTCAAATACTATTCTATGAACTCGTAGGAAGGCTGAACACACTCATGAACTCATGAGTCTGACTCATGAACCCCGTAGTCTAAGCCACTATGCAGTCTCTATTGGAACAAATTAGTGAAAGAGCTAGCACCTGAGCAGCTGGGGCAGAGAATGAGTAAAAGAGCAGAAAACATAACCATGTGTTTCCAAACTGTTTGCGCATCTTTGCTACTAGCTGTTCTTGTGAAAATAGAATAAATGGTCTCCCAAATAACACTAGGTACAAAGCTTATTGTTTCTTACTCGATGATGACTGTGTAGGATGACCTTTAGAGCTGTACTGCTCTTGCAGACTTTAGAGCTTTTGCCTGCTCTTGAGATATTTTCTCTTGGAAAAATGTGCTTGGAATGACATAGAAAGGTACTAGCTCTGCCTAGAAACACGTAGCCTGAGGGACAAAAAAATAGATGACTATAGGTTGTAATACACAGGGGGGTGGGGGCATTTGAATCAGTTGTTTGTTTGTAGCATGCTTTATTTAATTGTTATGTGTATGTGAGAGTTATCTCCAACTGGTCCACAATTCAAGCAGAGATAATTTTTTTCAAAATGAGCAGAAATGGGCCTTCTGGGGAGATGTGAAGGAGAAACAAAGTGAACTACAGGTTTTCCTAAAAATATCTGAGATGTCTGTGGGAATAATGGAAATAAGGTGTTAATATTGCAGTAACAGTGAACATGGACAAAAGGAGGCGTACCGTTGGATATATTATGAATGTTTTTTTGTTGTTGTTGTTGTTATTAAAGGAAAACATCTTTGAAAGTGTAAATACTTTTTTTTTCTGCATTTTTGATGCTTTAATCCTGTGATAAGAGATGCCAGTGTCAGAAGGATTGAGTTTTAATCAACAAGTGTTATCAAAAAAGCTTTCTAAATTCTACTGTCTGGCTTTTAGCAGCATCCCGAAATACAGCATATCAGAGTTACTAGAGGTGCTCAGAATGGATCATTTGAGGTTGCCTCTCCTTGTTTACTCCAGATTTCAAGTGCTCTGCGAAAATTTATAACCCTGATGATGGCAGCCTGCTCATATTCCATCTCTACCATCTCATTTACATCTGGGAAGACTGCTTTATACAGTTCCCCTTTTCCTGGACACTTAAGGAGAAATGTGATCAAAAGACAGTTGAAAGAAGCCCCTGACCCTTGAGTTACTCTGAACTTGAGAACTAAAATTCTCCCCTTGCTTTTGTATGATTAGGGTTGAATAGAATTTCCTGAGCTTCTCATCTTCTCCATTGCTTACATACATGAATAATTTCTTTGCCCTCTTTGTGAGGGGAAAAAAAAAAAAAAGATAAATTAGCAAGAGACTTCCCTAAAACTTGTGTATAAATCAAAATTTACAGGAATATTTACTGCGTGGAATGCCCTGCACTTCCATTTTCTGGAAAATAAAGCCTTGTCTTTGTTGTGTTTAACCTGTTTGGGGAAAAAGAAAAAGAAAAGAAAAAAAGTTGTTCTCTGCACTACAGGAGGAAAATTACATTCTCAATCTCAGAATTATAAGATTTTGTATTAAAAAAATACTTTTTTTCTTTTTGGTTCTTTGCAGATGGAGAAGAAAACTGGCCCACACAAATATTGAAGTGTGTTAATATTATTTATATGGTATCCTTTCAAATCTCAAGTCAAAAATCTTTAGTCCTGAAAATGCTCCAAATTACTTCAGTTAATTGCTTTTTTGGTTCTAAGTGAGTATCAGAACATTAACAAATTATTAGGCTTTCCCATGCATTTTTGTATCAAGCTGCCAATTTCATTGAATTTTCAGATTTCACCTTTGACCAGTAAAATGGAACAAATGTATGATTAATTGTTTGAGGTATACCATTAACAAATCCGTACTGTTTCATGGTTCCCTTACTATTAACTGAAATACAACAAGATAGACAAATTTCACCTCATTTGGCGGGTTACTCATTCTTGTATGTGTTTTCATTCACACTGGAAGAAGCAGAATTCTAAGAGGTGTGAACTCTAGAAGAGTGAATGTAATGTCTATTTATGTATTATAAATATAAGTGAGTTAAATGTAGTTATACCTGTTTGCTTGATAAAGGTTCCCAACAGAGGCTTAGGTATTTCTCATTGCAGACAAACATAACTTCAAGCATTTCTTAAGACATATACTAAAGATAGTATAGCACAGATAAAGTTGTATCCACGCTGAGGAGCCAAAGAAAGCTGGAGATGTTTCAAGTGATGCAATTTCTTGCTGTGCCATTGGCTACTGAAATTCATATTTTTTTCACAACACAGACCCAAGGAGACCTTTGATATTGCATAAACTAAGTGAAAGGTGATGTGGTTGTGCTTTGCCCAGAAATTCTTCACATCAATAATGGTGAATCTGAGATTAGCCCCTTAGCTCCTCTTTAGTTGCTCTGCAGAGGAGTTTCTCCAACACTAGCAGGAAGAGCTGCATTCCGAAGAGAACGTGTTGGGCCAGCTGTGTCCCGCTCGGTCCATGAGCAGCAAAGACAGGCTTAAAGGTATTGTCTGTGCCCTGCCTTGTTCCTTGCTCAGGTTGGCCATATTATGAAGAAAGCAAGAGCTTGCTTGTGCCTGTAGGGAAGTGCATGGTCTGTCTGGAAGCAGGTAGAATAAAACACTTTAAATGCATGTCACAGACAAGGCTGGAAAAAAGGGGTAGAAGAGTCAATGCTGCTATAATTATTCCAGTAATAGTGCCAGTGGTAGAGGCAGACATGGATGTTGAAAGTGCAATTATGGCAGTGACTGCAGCGATAACTAAGGCAGTGTAACAGCAGGCACACACTTTTCTTTTTCCTTTCTTTAAACAGAGCCTTCAAAAGAAAAAAAAATGTCAATGTTTTTAAGTAGAAGAAAAGTATTTTGAATTTAATCATATATTTCACTGCCACTTTCTTCTACCTTAAAATACACCACTGGGCAGAAGATGTTGAAACTAGAGAGCTCCAGTCCTCTTAGGTAATGCTGCCTGTATGGAAAAGTTCCATGGAAATAAATTTCAAGGGGAAATATGGAAAACTTTATTTAGTTAACCTAGTTGTACCTTTTGTATTTTAAGGGGTTTGTCATACTCAGTCAACTCACTGTCTTGACTTGAATGAGAAAGAGACAAGGAATGAGGCAGTCTTTGGCGATTAATATGCTAGTTTTATGTTTGTGGCTAGCTCACTTTGGGATTTTTCTTTTAACCCACTTTTTCTACCTGCCCCATTTACTGTTTTAGATTGAACTTTGGAATCCTGAAACAGTTATTCCTTGGAGGGAAAACAAACTTTGGAAAGAGGAACGCTTAAGGTCTGAAAGCTCAGAGAGGAATAAGAAAATATATGAATACTTACTGTGTTCATCTTATGGAATAACTCAGAATGAGAACCGATGTCAAAACACACCATAATCAGCTTCAGCAGTTTACTACAGGCCTACTTTTGCCTTACGTTGAACATCAAGTGCAAGAACCCTGTTTCCCCTGGGCACCATTTTTATAGTAGAAACTCTTTAGTAAGGGATTGGTACTTTGAAAAAGCAACTTTTACACTTGAGAAGGAGGTTAAACCTGTGAAGTTGATTTTTCCAGGAAAAGACTTGTAAGAGCTGGCAGATCATTTTCCCCACTAGACCCATCTTTTATTTTTATTTTTATTTTTATTTTTATTTTTATTATTTTTATTTTTATTTTTTTTTTTTAAAGATAAAGAACAGCTTTCTATGTATAGGAAAGAGGTAATAGCCTGACTGATTTTCATTAACTACGGAAGAAATTGGAACTTTCTTAAGGAGACAAGTGAGAAGTCACAGTTGAGCTTCTGTTATAAATAGCAGCTGAAGTGCAAGCTGTGGTGTACAAGGAGAAAAGTAGCAACCTGGCTGGGGCAGCAAGTGGTCATTATAGATGCAGCTGGTAGAAAGATATAATTGAGATTGAATTTTTTTAAGTAGTCTGACATGAAAGTTTAATAAGAGATGGCTGTAGCTGCTTGATTAAACATCTTAGCACCTTGTAGGAAAGAACAGTTAAATAGCAATTCAGAATATGAAAGGGTATGCTTTTCAGTTGTTAAGACTGTTAATCATATGAATATTTCTTTCCATTTTGTAATAAAAGTCCCAATTATCTTTTAGGTTTTCTTTGCAAGTGGACCAATTCTTCTGACCCTGTTGTTTGATGTTAAATTCAATAAAGGTGCCTTCATGTTAGTTTTTACTGGGTATTTGGGAAATAGTGTGCAACACAGGAAGAGTAGAATAAGCTAGCTTTAATTCCTGACATTTTTTAAACTAAGGAGATAGTTTAAATCCTGCATTTTTGTTTCCAAGATTTTTGTCTTTCTAAGTTGCCTGTGGTTTCTGTATAACAGAGGAAAATCTATTTTTCCCCCTTATGTAATAACATAAGGGAAATCTCATTTAAAAATCACTTGGTAAGAAGAGTGGGAGGAAAACATATCATTCTTACTCTGTTTAAAATTCCCTTTATTTTTAATAGTACACTAGATATATTGGCAAAAATAGATGTAAAGGAATTATACATAGCAAATTTTGAAGGAAAAAATAATGAAAATGAAGTGGAAGACTCCCTCCATGGGTGAGTCATATGTGATAGAAATGCAAACTTTGTTGCAGTAACAGACAATAATCAAGTATTATGAGTATTAGGCAGTGACTGAGTAGATCAATGTAACTGTGATTAATTCACTAAAGTTAGTTAGAAATAGTAAATTTTTAAGTGTTATAATTCATCAGCATTAAGCATCAATTTGAAATTGATTGCAAAACAAGCAGCTTTGACAAACTGTCATCTTTGTGTCAAACAATAACAGTTCCCCTGTCGTGCAGTGCTTTAACACGTGTTCGACTTTTTTTTTTTTTTTTTTTAATGTGTGATCGAATGTCCAGAAAAAAATTATTTTAAGATCATTGTTTTCATTTACGGTATGCATTCTACTGAAGGCCTGCTGCTACACCTCTTCTTATGAACATTACAGCTAATCCTTGGCCACAGTAGATTGATGTTAGCACAGAAACTTTCAAAGCAGAACTGCAGGCACCAGAGAGCCCAGGTATTTGATCTGATCACTCTCCTTTGCCTGTTTCTCTTTTTACAGAACCTTGATACGGTGCTGATGTGCAACCTTATTCCTCTCCTCTTCTCTTCTGATATCTCAACATGACATCTGCAGAATGAAATTCCAGAAGTAGCCACCGGGGTCTGATGTTCCATATTTCCAAAAACAGTCACCAGAATACTGGAGATTTCTGAGCTCCATGGACTAAGATGACACAAGTATGGCTGGGACTCCAAAAGCAGATGTGAAGAAGACAGCAAGGTATGGGAGGTAGGTAGGAAGAGAAAGAGCTATGGACAGTGCACCAAGCTTGGGTTTGGCTGTGAGGATTTAAGGGCTAGAATACCATCCCATCTCCCCAGAGGAGGTAAGCAGTGGCCCAGAGTTTTGCAGAACTAGCTGGAGACATCTGTGCAGGCAGATAGTTGTCCCACATTACTTCAGCCACTCCTTTAATTTCAGGGCATGCAGACGAAGGATCAGCCTAATGTGAGAGAGAGTAAATGGTTAGGATGTCCACACAGCATAAGTGACTGATAGTAGTATTTTGAGAATGTTGATTGAAATGGATTTTACAGTGATGAAAAAGCTAGCATGCATCTTGAACAAAATGTTTGGTTGTTCTAATGGAAAATTAAAAGTATTTCCATAATTAACAGGGTAGATGCTTGTTTGTAAAATGGATAGGTTTCTGCTGATCCATCAGCAGAATCCCTCTGAAAGGGAAACCTCTTAAACAGTGAAGAAATGAGATCCTGGTATTCTGCACATGTAACCATATTTACAGTCTTCATAAAGAACATTGCATAGTACAGGAAAGATGTAGCTGTGAACATTCACTGGTTTTCCTTGACCTGGTTTTACACTGCTTAAGTGAAGGTTAGGACTTACATTGCATCTGGAGCAGGCCAGAATGAGTTAATCTTGGTAGTAAATCTTGCAGAAGTAGCTGATTTCAGTAGCTTGCTATAAATAACCTTGTGTTACAGGCTATACAGGATGTCACACACGTTTGTAATGAGCATACCTTCTGCTCTGTTGTATGAAGATGAAATCTAGGCAGAGGTACACTTATTTGAGTTCTTGCAGAGAAAGCAGAGAGGAAGGCATGTTCTTCAATTCCTTATCAGCAGAAAAATATCTTAATCCAGTAATGAATCGAATCATCTTGCTAGCATATCACATCTGCTACAGATCTGATTCAGGTACAGATTTTAGCCAGAGGCTAGATCTGAATGTAGATTTATGTGACAGTGCATGGGCACAAGAGGAAATCATTTCCAAATGCTCTTTTTGGCTTGATTTAGCTACCCACTTCTTATCACTGGGGGGCTGCTCTGAAAGCAGGCTGTGAAAGGCAGAGGGAAGGAAGAAGAAGGGGCAAAGCCTATAGCTTTTGCTCTGTTGATCTGAGCCCGCCCTGTGTAGCCGCTGCTTCTATATGCCAAAAAAAAGTATGCTTCTAAAAGCAAGAAATATTAATAAGGAGCTTTATCAGTCAGTTGAGTCACAGGGCTTCCCAAGATTTTCTTAGAGTATCATATCTTATGCAAAGTATATGCCCACAGGGCTAAATATAGAGCATATTTATTAGCCTTGCTATGTTTGCAACATTTCCAGGGCTTTCCTTGCATGCTGTGTACTAGACAAGCTTTGGGGCATATTCTGCAGAGGATTATCTTTTCCCTTTGACTGTGCAGGGAACTACTTCTAACCACTTGGATGCTGTAGCGGTAGTGAAATGGGTCTACTGCCAATTCATGCTGTACAAATGAAGTCAATTTTCTCCCTTGAAGACTGTCTGCGTGCCCGCTGAAGGTGCTCAGGCTGTACTTCGAAGAGGTGATTTTTAGCTTAAGGTTGCAGGGCAAAAGGGCAAAGTAAGAGCTGATGGTATATTCCTTTGCCTACTCTCATTTTTTCCCCCAAAGAACAAACACTTCTTTCACAGTCTTCTGTGTGCCCTACTGTTTTTTCTGCATCTCTGCTGAATAGATATTTGGATGTTAAAGAAACTTTTAAGTATTTCAGGGTGGCAGAAGGGGGTGAAAACAGAAGGTGTGTGTAAAATATAACTCTATATACAATATAATATTTCCAGAGAATTAAATTAAGACTTTCATGGACGTAAAATTTTACTGTACTAAAAGTAATAGGAGTTCTGAGCATATCCTCCTGTGAATCAAAAGTCTTCTTATGTTATTGGTTGTAAAATAAACTTCAGGAGAAATATATGTAAAAGCCCACTTGAAGGGTTTGTGTCTTGAGCAGTATTTGTGCTTATGACTTGTCTTGAGTAAAAGTTGTATTGTAGATACTGCCCTGAATGTTTTTATCATCCATGTCTCCAGCAAGAGAGGGGTATTTGCATCAAGGCTGATTGCAGACCCCTGGTGACATTTGTAACTACAGTGTGCAATCTGTCTGAAACTGGAAGTTGCCTGTGGAATTTTAGGTACTGCAATGATTGTCTGTTTTTAGAATATAATTCCTGTCTCCAAAGGAGTGGTGTTTTTTCTTCTTTTAAATAGAACATGCTTTACTAATCTAATCCCTCTTCTCCTACTCCATTTTTTCTCAAGCTCCCATACCTCCTTTTTTGCTGCCTATAGAACTGTAGAGGGCTGAATTCTGCCTGTACTTTCTTGGAGCAGTGTCACTGGTTTCCATGGAAGGGAATCTGGCCACGCCAGCAAAGGTTTGGGTTCCTCACTGCTGTTTCACCACTTTTCACTCTATCATTTTTTTCTTCTGTGTTTTGAAGTATGTCTTAGTCCATGCTAATTTTTCTATTAATGCAAATTCATCTCAAGAAGATAGATATTTAATTGCATGCTGCCTATATGTTGAAAAAAAGGCAAATCAGAAGCTGTCAAGCAAAGCTGGTGATTTCATTATTATTTCTACTTGCAGATGTGTCCTGTCAGCCAACATGGAAATGATACTGTCAATATGATCATCCAAATTGGCAAAAAAAAGAGTGGAATCTATCACAATATTGGAAGACAAGCATAATAGGCCACAGTCTAGCCAAAGTAGTTAAGTGACTTCTTCCCATTAGAAGGCAAGTTTTTAATGTTTTCTTGAGAAGTAACATTAGCAATGAGAGGGCTAAAACTTTTCTGAAAATAGCCATCCTGCAGTGCCACTAACAGAGATTGTGTGGTTTAATCAAATTTGCTGTGGGAAGCTGGTTGGATTCCCTCAGAGAGACAGTCTGTTTGCTCTGCTTTAGCTGAGTGCAACAGATGCAGTCAGCAGTAGCGGTATGGGTAAGGGGAATCGCTTCTGCACATGGGCATTTGGGTTTTGTCCTACATGCAGTGCACAAATACACTAGCATTTCTTGGAGACTGCTGGAGACAGTCTGTTCTGTTTGTGTGGGAGGGAATAAGCTTCCTCGTTTTCCTTCGCCATTTGAAAAAATCGTAAGAACAGAGTTCAGGGTTTTGTAAGTTTTGCCCACCAATTGCAAACAATTAATAACTGGATTGTCGTAAAGTTAATTGATATACCTTTTCTGGTCACTAGATGGAGGTAGGCAACCACAATGAGGACAACTTTCCCTGTGTCTTGTACCATAAACCAAAAGAGATTACCCTGTACTGATTTGGACAGCAGGGAGTGTATTTTATCATTAGAAATACTTCTTGTACCAGGTTGCTTGAGAACAGGATGACACCAGCACTTGCCAATCCATAGGTTTGTGTCAAACAATTTTTTTTT
>VXAA01003997.1:1274142-1310065 GCA_013399115.1 Anseranas semipalmata | reverse complement strand
GCCCGCCCCCGGGCCGCAGCCCGGCCCCCCATCGCAGGCGGAGCCGTCACCGGCAGCGCCGGGGCTCTGCAGCCGCCTCCCGCTCGGCTCCGGGCTGCTCGGAGGGGCGGCGAGCGCTGCGCTACCCCGGGAGCCGCAGCCCGCGCTGGGACCGGCGAAATCCCGGCGGGCGCCGGCTCAGCAGCCTCCGGGGGGCTGCGGACGAGCTTTCCCGCGGACCTGCCTCCCTTAAAATCGNTCCAGTCTCTTTAAATACTTCTCGTGCGCTTCCCGTTTATACGATTTCAACCTATTGGATTTCTAAACGGGAACGGCTGGGTTTATTTTCTGCAAAGGGTTATTCAGCGTTTTACAAAGAAGGTTTATTGCACGGCTTAAAACTAAGGGTTTTTTTTGTTGTTGTTGTTTTGCCATGTGTGGGAAATACTTTTATGTTCACACAGTTCGCCACATGAATAGGGATAATAGGTTCGGGATCCTCATTGAAATTTGAAGTTTTTTAACAGAAATTCCCTAACTTTTGCTCGTTTTCTCAACTTTTTTCGTAGGAACAATGCCAACATTGAAGCCCTCGGTTGGAGTCTGCACAGTTGGAGATCTTTGGTGCCATTTTAGACATCTTTGGATTTCATCAATCAAACTGACTGCAATTTTCCATAAAAACCCTGAATTTGGGTCAGAAAGTGGGCAAAGCAGATAAAGATCATTCGAGCTGTCTTATAAGATGATAAATAGATATCCTTTCAGTCCAACAATGCAAGAAGTGCAGTTTTGTAATTCACTTCCATTGGTTTTGAATGCAGTGAGTCGAAACAATTTATACATGTTTTCCCATGGTTAGAAGATGTCTTTACATACTTGTCAATAGTAACTTGACCTTTTTCCCCACTGAGCTACGAAGAGGTGCTTTTTTTTTTTTTTCTTCCAGAGTACAGAAAAGGGATGTTTTGTTTTGTTTTGGTTTCTTTCTTTCTTTTTTTTTCTCTTCCCTCTCTTTCTTTTAGCGACTAAATCAATAGGTTATTTCTTCTTATCCCAAGGCTCAGACAGATGGTAGGTAGCTCACCACTCTGCCGAGGGCACTTTTCGCTCCGTGCCTCTACGACAGCGAGCGGCCCGAGCGAGCTTCAACCCGATCTGTTGGCTTTGCTCGGTGTATGCTTGAACTTGGAGACTTGGCCTGTAATCTAAGTGGGGAGAAGCCGTCAGAGTCTCAGGGGGAGACCTCGGTGGATCCCGCCAACCTTCCACAGCCGCGGCGTGGAAACGCTTTTGGCATCAGCAGCACTGAGACAGGGCATCGGTGGGGAGGTGTTTCGGAAAGTCACCTCCCTGGCGTCGGTCTGGGTGTTCAGGGTGGGGAAACTGAGGCACGGAGCCGCTTTCCCCCCAGCGCAGAGGGCAGGCTGCTGCAAAGCGGCCCCGGTCCCGGGCAGCCGGAGGTGGTGGAGGGAGGAGGAGCGGAGATCGGGCATTAGCTTTGCTTTTCCTCCCCTCGCCTCGAACACTGCTAAGTGCTGAACACTCCCCGCTAATGGATAATGACCTGCGGTGTGCAGCTGCCTCCCGCTCCTCAGATAAAGGCTGCTTTTACTATTAATTGCATTTGTAACATGAGCGCAGTAGGTTCCCAACTCGAACAAGCCAGAAACCGCAGCATCCGCGGCGCGCCGGGCACAGCCGCCCTTCCGCAGCACCCGGGCCCTTCTGCAAGGAGCAGCCGGGGCCCCGGCCTGTCGCCGTCCCCTGGGTCCGGGGGCAGGCGGTGGCCCAGCTGCCCCACAGCCCCTCTGCCCCTTTGCGGAGGTTCACAGCGAAACTCGCCGAAGGGTCGGAGCAGCCTCCCCGCGGCCCCTGCCCACTCGTGGCTTCCCACGGGCCCCGTGGGTGTGAAGCAGAGCAAGTGACAACACGCGCAGCTCAGGACTGCGAGCAATTCTCCTCCCCGAGGCGGACCTTGGGTGAAATTCCACCCGAACGAGACAAAATCCTTTTCTTTTTTAGTTATTACTATTTTTATTTCTGCCCCTCAAGCGAAGCCACGTTTGCCGTCCGCCCTCGTTCACGCTCCCGTGCGGAGCCGGAGGGAGGCACCGATGCTCTCCTCGGCCGCGGCTGCCGGGGCCGGGCTGGGAACCGTGGGGGCACGGAGGCCAAGCCCCGGGCACCCCCGGCCGGCTGCGGCGGGGCTGTGGCACCGGCACCCCGCCGCCCTCCCTGGGGCTGCTTGACAAATGCCCCCGTGCCCGCAGCGGGAGCTTCGCTGGAGGCACGCTGCAGAAGTTACACAAGGTTTTGGGGACAAGCCACTCTCGTTAGGGTTGCAGTTATAAATAGCGCGACAAAAATAGCGATTTGTTCCCGAGTGACTCCTCCGCCCCATGCTAGAAGTCACAAGCCACGCTGCGAGGAGGTGAATGTATTTCCTCTCTGCCTCCTCGCCTGCTGTGTCCAGAAACGAAGCCCCTGTGCCGCCACTCTCAGTCCCGTGTTGTTTTCTCTTTCTTTTTTTTTTTTAATTTTATTTTATTTTTCTTTCTTCCTGTAGGCTAATTGGCAAATATTTAAATCTAAAATTGCCCGTAGAAACTTCTGGCCCTTTCCTTTGACGGGTACTCTCTCTTCAACCGTTGCCACTCGCAAAAAGGTGCCTCCCGGGAGGGCAGGGGCTGGAGGGACATCTCCAGAGGGGGACCTCGGATGTTTTCACATGATCAGCGCGGCTCACTCACCTGCTGCTCGGCGTGCGGGCATTGGTGGAGCCGTGCGACTTGGCCCTGAAGGGAAATCAATAACCTCCGGAATGTCATTCCGAGCCACCGGCACCAGCCGCTTAACGATCCAGCCGGGCACCCTGTTAAAAAGCGGATGACTTCCCCGGGCTGACAAAGATATTGCTGCAGACTTTTTTTGCAGCCGACCTGGCTTTTACCAGCGCAAACAGCCCTGCGGAGCCCCCACCTCCGGCCGGCTGTAGGGCTGGCTCCCCCGGCCCCGCGGCCTGCCGGACCGCGACATTCCCCCGGCCTTTGCCGTTCTCACCGGCCGGGCTGGGGCCGGGGCCGGGGGCTGCGGGTGCGGAGCTGGAGAGCCGGGGGCTGGGGCGGGAGGCAGGGAGGGAGGGAGGCAGGGAGGTGCCCTCGGTGGGGCACCGGTGCCACTCAGGCCGGCGGGGGGCTCGCAGCTCGCTCAGCCCCGCTCCCCGGTCTCTCAAAGCCCCTTTCAGCCGCTCTGCGGGCTCCTCACCGGAGGAGGCTGGAGCTACATAAAAGCGCATTATGAAAATTATAATATCAGGCCCAGAGCATGTCCGCGGAGGCAGCTCGGCAGCTTTCAGGCATTGAGCCCCCGTTCAGCTGGGCCGAGCTGTAAAATATCCATTTGAATTCGGTGCCTGAATGGAGCAGCAGCAAGAACAACAAGGACCAGAGCAACAGAGCTCCCTTTATCCCCCCTGCAACTTCCCCCTGCTTGGTCATTCCTTTCCTGTTGCACCTTTCTCGCTCGTGGGCAAATTCGAGGGCTTTTCTTCCTCGCTTTTCTTTCCGCCGAGCGGGAGGGGGCACGGAGCGGCGGGGACGTGTGCGGGGAAGGCCCCGTGCCCTCCCCTCCCCGCTTGCGAGGCGGGGGCGCGGGAGGGGGCGGTGGTACCGGGCCCGCCCCGAGCGGCCGGAGCCGAGCTCCCCCGGCGCTCTGCCCCAAGCGGGGGCAAGGAGCCTCCTCCCGCGTCCCCTCGCTGTCGCGACAGGCCCGGCGGCGGGGACGAGGTGCCACCGTCGGGGCTCCACGCCCTGCCTTTGGTCCCGCAAGCAGCCGGGGGTGGGGGGCGGCGGGGGGATGAGGGAACGGCTTTGGCAGATATGATCTATGGAGGCAGATGAGCCGACCTGCTATTCAAAATATTGCCCATTGTGTTGGTAATGGCCCGCTTACGACTGGACTAAGGCCTTTAATATTAATAGAGCCTTTAAAGGCGGCGGTTTCCTGGGCGCTGCGCAGGCGGGCGAGCAGCGCAGGTGTCGGGGCAACCTGTGCAGGCGGTGCCTCGGCCGCGGCTCCTCCGCGCAGGCAGCGAGCAGGTGCTGGCGGGACGCGCACCCTCTGCGGCCGGCGAACAAAGGCCCGGCTCGCCCGGGGTCTGCGAGCATGAAGAATTGTTTAATTTCAGGGGAAAGTGAAAGGCTCTGCTTCTGCCGGGACGTGACATTTCCTGTGGTGAAGCCTGCATTGGCTGCTAATAGAGATCTAATTGATGGGTGAAGTCCCATTTCCGCGCTTTCTCCTTTATTGCTCCATCCAGTCTGTTGCAAAATATAACCTTAATCTGATTTAGCAATTCCTCCAGGATTCGGTGCAAGCTTACAGCACAGGAAAAATCGTTATTAAAAAAGTTAAAATACAGACTTGGATTCAATGCGTTGCCTTTCTCTCTCTCTTTCTCTCTCTCTCTTTTATTTTAAACCCAACCCTACCCAGGCTCCTGGCATTTAACACGTCCCCCTTTGGTGATCACTGCGGGTTTTATGACTATTAATATCAGAAGGGATCGGCGATAATGCAGCCGCCTCTCTTTGTTTTAAGTGCAACCGGGCGCCGGGGCTGGGACGGGAGCGCAGCCCCGACGGGGCGGCCCTGCGCGGCCGGCAGCGCCCGCAGCCCGCGGGGAAGGCGGGGGAGCGAGGCACGGACAGCCCGGCGACTGACGCCTTCAGAGCAGGAATGTAACTATAGGTATCAACCACCTGTCACCATAGGTATCATCCGCCATCACGGAGCTGATATATCCTTCTATCCCAGGGTATACAATAACAGGCTTATTTCCAAAAGACAGGCGCGGGGCCCGGTGGGAACGGGCTTGATGCGCACATCTGTGCAAGCGTGCAACCTCCTTGCTCGGCGGAGCGGGGGGCGAGGGGCAGGTTTACACGTCGGGGCTGTTTAACCCGGCCGGGGGGCTGCTGGGTGCCCCCCAGCTTCCCCGGGACACCCGGTCCCAAGCCCAAGCGCTGGTGGCAGCAGTGCTCGGGGCTCGCTTCCGAGCGGCCCCGGGGGCTGAGAGCCGCCGGTGGGACAGCGCTCCGCGGGCCGGCGGGGAAGCCCGGCCCAGGCAGCGGGCAGGGCAGGGAAATTCCTTTTAATTGATTCCTGGCCTTTTTCTTCTGCTTTATTTCATCCGCGCTATCTGAGATAGCGAGAAGGAGTGTACAGGCATTCTGGACCTATACAAACTCTCTTCAGCCCCCCTTGATAGGTTTAATGAGGCGGAACGCGATGAAGGGGATTTGAACCGGTCTAAATGATTGATGAAGCCTGGGGCAAGGCTGAGCTTTTTCCGGATAAAGCCCCATACATCCCCTCATAATGGCTGGATAGTGGCAGGGCCGGGCTGCCTCAAAAGCCGTGGCCCAGGCGCATTGAGGGAGAGCAGGAGGGAAGGTGCTCTCTTGTCGCCTAATCACCGCGCGCACCGAGCCACCAGCCGCCTGCGGCAGCACGGCGCTGCGGAGGTGCGGGGNGCCGGCGAGCGCAGCGTGGGGCCGGCACCGGCTGCGGGGCGCCCGCCGCGGGGCACGGACCGGGACCGGACCGGACCGGCACGGCACGGCACGGCACGGCACGGCAGCTCTCGCTCACCAGCAGACCGGGGACAGCCTCTCGCCGGGCTTAAGCCATCCCTCTGGGATGTGACAGCGCACCCGCGACACGCACCCAGACGCACACCGGCGTGTATGCGGCAGGAGATGTGTGAGTCGGGAACGGGAAATAAAACGGCAGACAAATAAATAAACAAATAAATAAATAACCCCTAAAGCGGTGATGAAAAGCAGATTTGAATAACGGATGTTTGAAGGTCTCCAGCGTCCCAGTGGTGGAGGAGGGTCTGCAAATCTGCTGTCGTATTCCCTGGGGTTGTGAGCTCCTCCGGGCTCCTCAGCAGAGCCAGACGCTCGCTCTCTGGCTGGGAGAAATAGAAGCCAAACCCAGGCGCTAGGGAAGGTGGCAGTCGTGGCACCTGTCCCTTCTGGCCCCAGTAGGATGGGTGATGCTGGTGGAAAGCCATTCTGGCAGGCAGGGCATACAACTGAATCCCGGATCCTCACTTGCAAGGAGTGACAAGTGTTTTACTGTGGTGGCACAGATAGCTTTGTGTAAACCCTTCTCAGGTTAAGGCCTCTTTTTTTTTTTTTTTTTTCCCCCTCAGGACTAAAACTAATGCCACATAACGACTAGATGGAACAGCAGCCCATATTTTATAAAACTTGATTTGCAAACAAGTCCCACTGAGCATAATACTCTACAACGAAAGAACGCATTCTCACAGAAGTAAGCAAAACACCGATTAAAAAGTGCAAGGTGGTGCCTCATGTATATGGGAACAGCCTTTCCATGTGTCCGAATATTGTATAAAATCAGTGGTAGGAAAAAAGTCCTATGTAAAAATATATCCTCTGAAGTCATGATCCTCTAAACCTTGTCTATAGCTTTGCCCTTAACAATCAAACACAGTTGGTTTGCAAGGGCAAGAACATTCCGAGACCCTGCAGTTAGGGCTCCTGGGATAGATAACAAGTCCTCTACAATATCTTGCGTTTTTCATCATAGCAAAGTACCAGAAACAATCTTCCCCCTCCCCCCTTTATGCTACTTGAAAGTGCATCATGAAAAAAGGCTGTTGGAATTATTTGTACAGAGATAGAATTTAATAAAACAATGAGAAGAGTTTGGAGGGGAAAAAGGATGACTATTCATTTTTTCACTTCATCTCTATCACTTTGGCTTTGATCATTCACCTTTGGGACTAATACCTCAATCCCGAATCAGATAAAACTCTCACTGCAGTCAGCAAAGCTAAAATCTTGTTCACCTTACTCATGAAATCCCACGGACTTCCAAGGAACTATTTACACCAACAGAGCGAGCAGATTTCTGAGAGACCAAAGTAGCAACCATTATAGATGTGAAGTGCCTCCTGCTCACCAGCTGCCTTGGGGTGGGAGCACTCACACCAACAAGGGGATGAAAAAGCCTCTCGAATAGAATAATCCCACTAACTCTACCCCATGCAAAATTTCCTGAGCACAAAGAAGTTGGGAAGGAATACTAGAACAACTTTATTAAGAAATGAGTATGAAGGGTGAGTCATGATTGCTGTTGTTTTGCAGAAGCAATAGTAAAGTGCTTTGAAAAAAAAAAAAGGGGGGGACAAAGGAAATCAGTGAGTTAAATGAAATTATTAGTACATTGTGATTTGTCTCTGAAAAGCAAACAAAGACCTTTGGGACAATGGAAAGAGAAACTGCTGGTTGTCTCTTCCTAGACAAGAACTCTATTACATCTATCAATCTGCTTTTATCTCTAAATTATCTTTACTTTATTATTAACAATAACATTACAACATATTTTATCCTTCTCTACATCCAAGGATCTCAAGGCATTTTACAATTATTAATGAATGAGCAGGGCATAAAACAAATCTGGTATTTTATATTTAGATAACATCTTCTTCCCGGAGATCTAAAAGCACACAAAGTTTCACTTGATGTTGGCAACAACATCAGGGTAAATATTATTTACCTACTTTTTATATGAAAAAGAGGTGCCATAAGAGGGTACATTGATTTGGAAAGTAGGACTCTCTAGTATTAAACAAAGATGAGAATCCTGCTGATTTCTGGTCTGATTTCTTACCACCAAATCCGCATCTTTCCTCTGTCACTGCTAATACTGAACTTTCTCCTGGTCGGGAAGACCACTGTTTGCCAGCTCCAAGGGGAAGGAGCATCCAAGCATCCCACCCTGCTCCACAACACCTCTCCTTTCCAGGTGGCTCCTCAGGAGATACTGCACGGCTACTCTAAAACTGGGCAATGATGGGGGGGCTAGGCAAGTTCGTCAGTAACATGGTTACTCTCTTGACAATTTTATCTCCTAGTCCTGCATGGACACAATGATGTGCCTAACAACATTGCCTCACTTGTGATGTCTTTGTTCCAAATGTTTTCTTCCCCTTTCCCAAATACACAAGATGGAACAGAAGAGGTTAAGAGAGCCCAGAAGTTAGAGGTAGGTAGCGCCCAGCTGGGGCTCCTGCAGTACAGCTCCCGAGGGAGCACAGCAGCCACAGGCACAGAAAGCACTGAGGCCTGGATCCTGCCAGCTCGCGTTTCTTTCTGAGGTGGAAAATCTAACTTCAAAAGTCCAGCTTCTTGCTGATGCAGGAATTTGGCGGGAACTGCTCACAGGATGTCATAAGTTTCCTCCTTCCACAGGGATCTGATGCAAACAGAGCAACAGTAGGCTTATTTGATCTTTTAATTCAGAAGACGTTTACTTCCTCATCAGCAACAACAAAACTCCACACTGCTGGGAGGACTTTTTCAGTTTATGTCAACAGAGACTTCTTCATACAACAGTTATCCTCTGTGTGTGTGTAGCCAGAATATTCCCCTGATGGAGTGCAGGGTCAAGTGACAAACTGCATTTATCATGTACCTGCCTGTTTAACCAGTATCACTCATAAGTAAACTGATATTAGTCTAGAAAACTTCAGAAAAAGCATCTAGTTTCCTCTGAATGTAGAATTTCCTCCATTAAAATCAAATAACCCTGATGCTGGCACAGATATAGCCTGTGAGGAACATGTTTAATAACCAACATTTTATGAGCTGAGGTAGAAGTGGCTTCCCCTGAGAAAGTCAACCATGTGCCTAGCCTTTTGATATGAAGTCAAACAGAAAATTCTTCTTCTTCTTCTTCTTCTTCTTCTTCTTCTTCTTCTTCTTCTTCTTCTTCTTCTTCTTCTTCTTCTTCTTCTTCTTCTTCTTCTTCTTCTTCTTCTTCTTCTTCTTCTTCTTCTTCTTCTTCTTCTTCTTCTTCTTCTTCTTCTTCTTCTTCTTCTTCTTCTTCTTCTTCTTCTTCTTCTTCTTCTTCTTCTTCTTCTTCTTCTTCTTCTTCTTCTTCTTCTTCTTCTTCTTCTTCTTCTTCTTCTTCTTCTTCTTCTTCTTCTTCTTCTTCTTCTTCTTCTTCTTCTTCTTCTTCTTCTTCTTCTTCTTCTTCTTCTTCTTCTTCTTCTTCTTCTTCTTCTTCTTCTTCTTCTTCTTCTTCTTCTTCTTCTTCTTCTTCTTCTTCTTCTTCTTCTTCTTCTTCTTCTTCTTCTTCTTCTTCTTCTTCTTCTTCTTCTTCTTCTTCTTCTTCTTCTTCTTCTTCTTCTTCTTCTTCTTCTTCTTCTTCTTCTTCTTCTTCTTCTTCTTCTTCTTCTTCTTCTTCTTCTTCTTCTTCTTCTTCTTCTTCTTCTTCTTCTTCTTCTTCTTCTTCTTCTTCTTCTTCTTCTTCTTCTTCTTCTTCTTCTTCTTCTTCTTCTTCTTCTTTTTTTTTTTTTTTAGAAGAGGTTTATGCCTACAAACTTTCCAGAACTTGCCTTATCTCTTAGACTTGCAGCTAGATTTCTTCTTCTGATTAATGTACTCTAAAGGTCTTACTTGCATGGATTTTTTGTTTCACATGGGCTGAACTTAAACTGTTTTTTCTTTAGAAGGAAAAATCCAGTTCTTATCCATTTAATGGAACTGCAAGGAGCATATCACCCACTGTCCCACTGTCCTTTTGTTTCAGACTGTTCTCTGGCTGCCAACATTACAGGAAAAGCTGGGGCACACAGGTGCACGCACACTAACATACACTCAGAGAGTGGGATTGCATAAACCCAGGAAGTCAGACAAAAACTCTCTTAAAGGTTTCCTAAATATTTTTTGCTGATAAATATGTGGAACATCTACTTAAATGTTGTTTTTTTTTTTTGTTGTTGTTTTTTTTTTTTTTAAAAAGGAATATACTGGCCTTGCTATTTACAGGTGAAGTGGCCACTAAAAGACACTAAAGAATATAAAATCTTTGCACCTATTGCTTTGAAGACAGATATTCAAAACAAAGCATACAGGAACTTCTGTCAACATCCTCAAGGCGAGACACTTGAGTTAGCTCTCTATTGCATATGTGTCCGTGGCACATGTATGCATCTAAATACAAAATGACTTTTTGTATTCTAGATGCTGAGCTGCCACTGATAGGTATCTCATTATGGTCTTATTCTCAAGTTTTCTACACAGTGCGTCTCCCCATTGAGGAAATCTTTGATTAGAATCCGCACTTTTATTTAGAATATTTTCTTTGTGGCCAGAGACTCTTTTCTCTACTGGCGCTGCCACGCACAGGCGTCTGAAAGCTTCTCAACCCTTTAGATCGATTCAACAACAGAAGCAGAGCAGTGAAACGAGCAACAAAGCTCAGCGGCGGCGTGTCCCCGTTGGCTTTTTGCAGGGGCTGCTCCTGCCAGTGGTCAGTTGTTATAGGAGAAGAACAAAGTGCCGAAGCTGCCTGCAGCTCCATTCAGCCGCGCGGTTGCCCAGGCAGGCAGGCCAGCAGCCAGAAGCCAGCAGGCAGAATTTAACAGCCACGCTTCAAAACGCTGGTAACAGCGATCAATGGATCCATAACTCCCAGCTCTCCAGATATGGGGTCATCTTTCAATACTACCCCACTGTCATATACAACATTTGTCTTGTCCCGCTTTCAACTACTTGTGTCAATCTATGGGGGGACTCTATAATACACATATACAATAGCACAATGAAAGCAATAATCTCCTACCCAGTTTCTTTCTTTATTTAAGTGCTATTACAAAGTTTCCTGCAGCAAAGAGAAGCTGCGAGGCTACAGCCCATTCCAGCCATGCAACAGCTATCCAGATGAAAGGAAGAATGTGGTGACTTAAATAAATTACATGTTTCTGTGAGTTTTTTTTCATCCTGACAACACTACCAAATGGTCTGGAGGGGGGTGGGGAGGTGACTTCATTGATATTTCAAAATGTGTAACACAAAAAGAAGCAGAAATCCTAATAAACACAATTCGTGATTCCAAGGTAATTATTTTTCCTTCTGACATTTTTTAAATAGAATTTTCTCAATTTATATTTATTATGAGTAAAATGCAAATACAAGTCATACAAAATAGCTCGGAGCTTTCTCAGTTTAATGATTTTGTGGCTCTAGTTTTTGAAGTCCTAATATCATTATGTATCTTTAACATAAATAACTTCCGTAGCAGCAAAATGACTCCTTCTTAGTTCAAAATTCTGTCCAGAGGATTACCATAAAGTACTAGATATTGCTGTTCTCAGCATCATTGCATTAATTGCACAGATGACTGCATTTGGCTAATGTTCACAAGCCTCATAATCAATCAGGGTTCATTCTTGCTCTGCTATCACCCCAACACACTGCCAATTACCCTTTACAACTACTCACACCTCTTGGGCCCAGTCATAAATAGATGTTTCAAGGGCCTCCTGCAAAGAATGCATTTCCCCCACTGCCTGAATTGACCGGGATCTTTGGGGTCTGTTTGCTGGAATCAAGGAGGCTCCCTGACCTCTGCAAGTTTGTCTCTGCCAGTCACTAAGCGCTATCCACTGACTATAAAGTTCTTGCAAATAACCCGTGCCATCATGCCTTGTTCTCACATGTTTATTACAGTGACCAGTGGTTCTACCAGCAAGGACGGAGGCCTTTCCCAAGGCAGAGACAACTATCCTGAGATCAGTGAACCATCTTTATTTCACTTTCTGTCCCCAGTACTGTGCACCCTACAGGCAGTCCCACCATAACCGGCTGCCATTGAGAGAATGAATACAGACTGAACAGTCAGATGGGGAAAAGTCTCATCTAGGCAAATGACTGGGAACAAGCAGCACGGTGAAGGTATCTATCAGGAATTTCAATACGTCATAAAACCTGTCAAATACTCCAGGATGAGAAGTTTTCTGATCAATATTGGCACACATTTGACTTGGTAAACAAATCGTGTGACTAGAAACAATCCTTCCAGCCTGATAAAAAGGGAAGTTCTTCTAATTACTTTCTAGAGAAGTAATGAAAAAAAGTTGGAATGGGTAAAAACGGCAAAAGCACATGTTCAGTAATGCATCACCATAACTACCTACAATATCGAGGAGAAGAAGCATCAACAAGTTAAAACATACCCATCTCCATATCCTACAGCTAGCACAAAGCAAAAAGTGATTGCTCCAGCAAAGGCATCATTCACAGTCCAGGCAGTGCCCAGTACCTCTCCTGAAGGTTAGCGGCAAGTACCTGGAGAGGAAGAGCCCACAGGCAGATGTGTCCATGGCTGAGCACCTTCTCCATGAGCACTGGGCAGGCTTCTGGCAAAATCAAAGGAGGGGTCCTCAAAGGAGGACATTGACCGTCTCAACAGGGTGGGCTCTGAGCAAATGTGTGTGGGTATGTGTTATTTGTTAAAATGAGGTCTGCTCGCTTGGCTGCAGTGTTGTGAAAGATTTTTTTAACCCAATTCTCTTTCAATAAAATAAAAATACTGGAGTCCTAAATGCACTTGTCTGTAAAGGCTTGGCTGTGGTAGATCTGAGTCATTCCACAGTGCTTAATAACCTGACTGAATAACAGAAGAGAATTTGTGTGATCATGAAAAACACAGCTCTGCTCTCTGTTCTCCTACAGCTCTTAGTCTGTAGAGGTAGCAACAAAGCTTTCCGTGAGAAGTTCCTAGGCCATAAATAACAATGGGATCAGGGCTACAGTGCTGGAATAGATTAGAAATTAGCTAAAGGGTATCTATGTAATGAGATACAAAAGGCAGTTAAAAAACTTTAATATGGTCAATCTTATATAGAGAACTGAGAGTGATTGCATTTGAATGTTTCTTAAAAGAAAGACAATAACTCATCATGCTTTCAGTGAAATCCTCTCAACCTTCTTCCTCACTGGGAAGGTCTTATCAGAAGGACCAATGCCAAGATTTTTAGATTCTTAACGTTGACCACGATCAAAAAAGAAAAATGGTCTCAGTGGTGCACTAGCCTGATTCACTATAGCAACTCCTATCCTTAGAAATATTTGTATCTTGGAGTCCAGCCGCCCTGATGAGATAAACTAAGGGGGCAACTTCACGCCGGATCTACCACTTGCAAAATCTTTCTTCCAAAGAATATTTCTAATGTTAAACAAGCAAGAAGTTGCAATATCAGTATCCTAGTAACAGGGTTTAGTAACTAGAAAACTGAATGCATCATTTAGCTCATAGTCCTAATTTAGGCAAAATTCTCCTGAGAGCAATGGAGTGAGGACTTCAGGATGAGTCCCATCACTGGCCCTTCCATTTTCTTGCATGTCAGCCCTTACTTCCATTCTCAGCACAAGGAAGAGGTGGGAAGTGTGCTAGAAGTAAGCGTGGTGGTAATGGAGTCAGTGTGTTTGTTACAGAATGTAATTTGAAGTAAATAACAACTGAAGATGTCTCACATGGGGCCAGACCATACATGAATTACATATGCACAGACAGAAGTCCTAATTATGATAACTGCAAAGAGCAGACTCTGAGTCACTGGGAAGTGAGCTGTTTTCTGTAGATGACTCCTTTTGGAAAGTAAATGCATTGCATAAAAGACCATCTTCAGGAAATAACCTTTCTATAGATACATGGCAACTCTCTACATAAATGCAGTTGTTTGAAATATGTAGGATTTTCAGCAATGCTATAATATTTTTATATACACAGTCACTATCTATTCCATATACACAAACATCCGCCTACCCAGAAAATAATTGTGGATAATTCAATGTTCAGATTCGATAATGGATGCTCAAATAAATATGAGAATTCCAAGCAAATTTGTGCAAATGAAAAAAGATTTCCTCTGACATAATGGCATGGTGCAAGGCTGTCTGTAATGAGCTGTAATTTGTCTGGAAGAGCATTTTAAAGGGGTTGATCCATCCACTGGAAGACCAGCAACTGCTCTGAGACTAGAAGCAATGAGCCAGCCTGCCTCGTCTCAGAGGAAATTACACCACAAGCAGGCCAAATTTCTGACAACTTCCATAAATTATTTCAGATTTTCATATTTCAAATTTCATCTGCATTCATCATGTGAGTTTGACTGGGGAAAAATGTCTAGGAGGAGCTCTGCTAGCATTCAGTGCAGCAGTCCCAGGAGCCTGCCCTGGGACTAGATAATTTAATTTAGTTTTGATTAGATTATTCTTGCTGCAGTCTACTGCCAATCTGAAGTATTGTGCCTTCTCTTCTACTTAACCTTCCTGCCCCATGCCTGCTCCAGCCTGCATGCAGCTCTCTGTATTGCAGAATATATTTGAACAATCAAACTTAGGAGTTATTATTTTGCTTTCCATTGTCCATCCTTATAAAAGCACACATCTTTCACTGGGTTCCCTCTTCCCTGAAATCAGATTACTTCTTTTTTTTAAGTTTGTAATATTGTTTACCATTTTCAGTGGAAAGTGCCCTGTAATTTAGGTGGAAAATCTAAAATCATTACTACATCTCTGGATGATGCAACATACCATAAATAAGGATCATTTCTAAAACAGCTATAATCATCACTGGCCAATACACACGAGGATAAGAACAGGTAAATAATGAATTCATCCATCTATTTAACTAAAAATCTATTGTTAGCCGAAGTTATTAATCAAATCTTTAGCTAGTGGTCAATAGAAAAACAAACAAAACACCCCCCTGAACTAGCTCCACAGGGTTTCTCCGAAAGTAATCCATTAGAAATGCAGAATATGAACTCTTAGCAGAAAAATTCAACCACACAAACAAAACGCCTTTATGGAAGAAGTGTGGCAGAACAAGAACAAAAATCCCCTTCGTGTGAAATGCATCTGAATGTATATAACATTATTACTAGCAGTAACAATATGCAATAAATATTCCTTAATGTATAGGCATTATTTTTCCCCATTTACAGGATATGACTGAATTTATACATGTTTCAGGAGCAAAATATTTGTAACTCTCCAAGTTGTAGCCTGGATTATTAGAAACACAGATAAGGTAAACAAAGCTAATGCTGTTCTTTAAGTAATATCTATCACATCCCTGTTATTGAGTTATTTCTTTTAACAGTATAGGGTTTTTTGATGCTATGTGTCTGAACTGAAGATTTTAGATTCTTTATTGTTCTCCATTTTGATGAAAAAAATTGAATTGGGGGCTGTTATATTGAGTTTTGTTCCGTAAATATACTGAAATCATATTTTTGTTAGAAACTATCAATAAATCCAGTATAAGAAAAGTAATAAGATACAAATATGAGCAGGACCTTTGCAAAGGAAATATTACAAAGAGAGTGTACCCATAAAACATATTAGGGAATGTGCTTTCTCCCTTGTGTTTGAAGAAAATGCAAAAGGAATTACAGGGAACTGTGTTATTTTTAATACAGATACGACACATGAAATCAGATGACTTTAACTGCTAGGTGATAACGTTCACAAAAAAAGATCGAACATGAACAGCTAATGTATAGATTGCCTTAAAAGGACACTATTTATCAGCTTGAAGATTTATTTTTCATTAACACGACTTGCCAACATAAGGCATCTCTTTTCAAAAAATGATTCTATGTGTACACATACATCTAGACACATCCGCTATGTGTATGTATGTAGTCGCATGTATAAATATGTACGTGCACATGCATGCAATTATTTTCTGTGCATATATATGTATACATAAATACACGGGTAGGTCTGTATTTATTATGTGATTTTTGTTCATCAGAGGAAGAACTCACCACCAACAGGATCTGGGGAAAAGAAATGCTGATGAGAGGAAGGGAAAAATTAACACAGCAAATTAAGTGTGGAACATCCCACAAGGCACAGCTGAATGTAGAAATAAAACAGCCCTATGCTTGCTGTCTATGAGCCTTATCCCACAGACCCAGTACCTTGCATTCTCACACAAGCAGCCCTGCTGGAAACAACAAATTGGGTATGCAAGAAAGGGCCTCCAGGATCAGGTCACATGTACAGATGCAATGGGCATGACAAACACAGAAACGTTCCCCAAAATGTATGCATTTCTTGCAGTTTATTGAACAATCTCCAGGGTGGCACAAGGGAGGAATTCTTCTGACATCATCTGGTTTTGTCTACATTTTATTAAAAAACAATTTACATTCAGCAAGGGAAGCTGTCTTAAAGACCTATTGTTTTCCCTTGTTTCAAGCAGCATCAATGGCTCATTCCTGCTCTTCCTGAACTTAACAACCTCAGGCTCTGTCATTGTATAACCCGCTCAGGGCTGCTAAGGATGTGCAAGGGAACATTCAGAAATCTGCACCTGATGCACAGACCGCAGGAGGCAGCAGCAGGACTTGTTTCAGACACTCTGTCTCAGGCTCTCCATCCAACTTTAGGCATTTTATTGTTATTTAGGTTTTTCTTACACACATCTTACATGTGACCCTTATGTCACAGGTGGTATTTCTTGCTTTGCAGTGGATGGAGAAGTCCCTGTTTTCCTTAATGTTTGCAGTCAGAAGTAATATTGGCTTCAAAGTTTTAAAAACATGACAAATAGCAGATTTGCTGTGCAATTTGTGCTTCATTTGAAATACTGATGGGAACATACATTATTATTTAAAACCAGACTAAACCACTTCTATAACGCAAAAGAATATTATTGTAAGCACATTTAACTAAGAAGAGTAGCCATGACTATGCTCAGTTAATTGCAATATAATTTATTGTATTAAAATGAGTAGACTGTTTTAGTTTTCTAGTTGTGCACAGTATCGGTATCAGTAGGGGTTCAATCCATGTCCTGCTGTTGGTAATGGCCATTCTTGCCCTCCCCTCTCTCCTGCCCCTACCTTCTCTTCCCCCTCCGCCCTTTTTCCCGGTGTCCAGATTCAAATTATCTTCAGCTGCTTTGCATTTTTTTTGCCTGATAACAGAAGTAGGACCATAATGGTCCTCTTTCCATTTTCCAAAGTAGAAGCACTGTTCGTGCCTCTTTTTCAGAAGAGCTCCCACTTCTTGAATGAAGTTGCCTTCAGTTTCTTAACTAATGGTAAAACAAACAAACAAACAAAGATGTACATCAGCTTGTGGTCAAATTACAGGTAGAGCTGATCACAACCTGGCTTTAAGAAATGCTTTAAAGCAATTTGCTTATTCCTGGGACCAAGTGCTCTGAGGAAGGGACATGTCTCAGGGCAGGGCTTACCACAGGGGCTCCCAAGCATAAACCAACCGAGATGGTGAAAAGAAAGAGCCAGACACCCAGAAAGACTTGACTCCCAGGAAAAAAAGCAGTAGCCAGGAGAAGAGCTTGATATAGGTGTTTTTTAAGAGCTTCTTCAGGAACCAGTCGTGATTGTAACAGGCATTTTCATTGAATCATCTGAAGGCCCTGTCCTTTATAATACAAGTAATGAATAAGTAATTCAATTAATGAGGAAAAAAAAAATCCTGTATTTACATAAAACCAAGACTCCGAGAATGACACATATAATGTTTGGGTAGCAGAGCTGATTAAAAGATAAAGTTGGAGCTCTGGAAAGAGGTAACATTGCTTGCAATTTCAAAAGTTGGGGTTATTTTTTTAAACCCAGGGAGAGTTGTTTCAAAATATCAAGAAAAAGATGTGGGTTCTTTTTGGTGATCATCTTCTGCTGAAGCAATACTTTTCCAAAATCATTACTAGCCCTCCCACATCAGACCAGGCATTGCCAATCACTAAGCTCCCTCCCTACAGCATCACTTGAAGAGACCAAAGGATTGCAGATGAGCTAGCTAAGGACACACCTTTCTTTTCCTCCAGGATTAAATACGGAGTATGTGCAAAAGAGGATAGAAACCATCTCTTTCAGGGCAGCTCAGGTTTTCCCCACACTGTGCCGGTCCCTCTTATTGGTTATAAAAGACCCTAAACCAGCTGGGGTATCAGAGAGAGAGCAGCCGATGCCCAGGACACTGCCCTCCTCCCCTGGAGCATGTGCTCTGCAGCTGGACCGGGTCATTAAAGCTGCTCTGTCACCTCAGTCTGGCTTTTGCCATTTTGTAGCTAATAATTTGTAAACAACTTATTTTTTACTATCAGCTGTGCAGCTGATTCCCCTCTTTCTGAAACTACAAGTCCCAAATCACACTGAAATCAAAGTATCAATCAATTCAGTTGCCCGCGATTTTGAAACAGTACAATTTGAACTGACCCCAACTTTTGCATCTTTCTCGAACCAAACTAAAGGTAAAATTTTATGGATTTTTTTTGAAGTGTTGGGTTGCTTTTTTTTTTTTTTAATAACTGGACTTCTGGGTTTTCTCAGTGACTGGAAGCGAAGCAGACATATCATCATGAGAAGGCTTGTGTCTTAATATCTGTTACTTTACTGGAAATCAAGAAAAGGACATCTCACAAAAAAATAAAATATTAAAAAAAATTAAATAATAAAATCTTTACTAATTAGATTTCTGGCTAAATTTTGCACACTGAAGAGGAACTGACTTTCCAGACATAAATCCAAACTTTGTGGTTCTGGGTCTCCCTTGCTCTCCGTAATGTCAGCACATGCCTCCGGAGGAGTGTGTGTAATACAGCTCCAAGGCAGCAGCCTTCCTCCTTCATTTTCTTAGCATGAAGGCCAAAATCGTAGTGAGACAAGTGTGTCCTCTGACCACCATAGAGCAGGAACTCCTCCAGCCCCCAGCCCCTTCCTTTCAGCGCCTTAACCCCCAGGCGGACAGCGTGCCAGCAGTGCTTACGGTGCCGCTCTCCCCTCGTGGGGGCTGCATGAGCAGACCTGTGCTCCTCATGTTCACCAGAACTGGTTACTGGAGGGAAATTGCAAACAATCTTTGTTCTAATGCTTTTTGTTTGAATTTTCCTGTGTGAAGGAAACATGGTAAGCCTGCTTAAGAAAGAGCATTCCACCAGCCGCTGACAGGCAGCAAAGGCAATAGGTACACAGGGCAGCTGCAGGCTTGGACTCAGCAGCAGTGTTGCTGCTGCAGTTATGTCCCAGCTGCACGCAAGGGCAGCTCACTCTAGGCAGAGCCAGGTGAGAGGCATTATTCCAGTGGCCAAAAGGACTTTCTTTAGTGTTAAGCTGTATCACTGGATGCTGATATTTTATTTCAGACTTCAGGTACCCTTATTATTATTATTATTATTATTGTTGTTGTTGTTGTTGTTGTTGTTATTGTTATTGTTATTATTGTTATTGTTATTATTTTAATGCTTGCTTAAGAAACTATCCACAACACCTCCAAAGCCTCATTTGGGGGAACTGCATAACCTGGTGGACTGATATAGTTAAACAACATTTTTTACTGGCTGAATCTGCAATGCTTCTGGCAAAATAAAATAAAATAAAATAAAAATAAAATAAAAAATTAAAAAGCTGAACTGTCCTGGGCAGCTCTAAGCATATAGTGCAGTTTGGATACAGCAGGGCAGTGTCCATGTTGATGAGTGGAGGTGGAGGGAGTCCAGGACCCCCTCAGCAGGAGCAGCATCACTCTATTCATCTCACCCATAAGCATCCATTCAAAGCTGCAAGCCAGCATCAGCCAAGCCAAACACCTCACGCAGGCAGAAGTGGGTCTTTGAACATTATTTTGTTGTGCTTGTGGCACTAGGCTGCCTGTTAAGCAAATTGCACAAGTGTGATGCAAAAGGGATCCTGTGCTTCCTATTTCAAGGGACTCCCTCTGTGTCCAAACAACTTTCATTCTGTCCCACCATGGCTGTGCTTGCAGGAAAACACGTCTTTGAGGAAAAGAAAGCACCAAGCAAACCAGCAGAGTTGTCAGCAGACTGCTATTCCTCATGAGGAAGAGCAGTACGTGCCATGATGGGTGCTTCGGATGGCCCTTTACTGCCCAGGAAGAAGTTCTACTGAAGGATCCCACAAAGCATATGGTCAAGGTAACCTCTATTCAGTGAATCCCTTAAGAACACCCCTCGCTTTCAGTTCATGTTTAAATCCCAGCTATATGTTCCCAGCAGCGGATGCGCAGCACTGACAGGCGCAGCGTGCTGATCAGGCTCCCTGTCGCCTGCCAGGGTGGGCTTTCTGTGGTGTGGCTGGCCTGCCACACATCTGGAGGCTGCAGCTACATCTCACAACATGCTTGACAGCTGTCAGGCAATTAAATTCAATCTTCAGTGCTGAACATAGACGTTAGTATGCCCTATCATCAGGCCACGAAGTCTGAAAAACATTGGACTCATCTGACGTAGATAATAAAGGCAATAATGCCACATAATCTGGGCAATTCTCATTTTTTCGCACACAGTAGCAGAAACAGGGCTGACTCAAGGCTTCCCAGTAAGCACAAGCAGAATTCAATTTTCCAGTCGCAGCAGAGCAGCTCCTTGGCACCAGCCTTCTTGGATGACTCAGAGCACCAAGGCTGAGCGTATTCCCATGGCCCCACTCTCTGCGTGTCCACCCCTGCTCTCTGCCTGCCTTCGCTCCTGCCCTGTTCCCAGCCCCAAGCGTCAGCATCCAGACAGAATCAGATGCCTCTGGCCCCTGGTCTCAGGTAACTTTCTGTTGCATATACATATACGATAGCATTTCTCATCGCTGATCATGTGGCTAAAATTAAGAGCAGGCACAGCGTGCTAGCTCAGAGCCATCGTCTAGCACCCTGGTACCCAGGAGATAGTTGCCTTATCCTTAGCATGTGCCACTTTCTTGGGGTTTCTGCTGGGAAGGGAGGAGTAAGGGGTACCTTGCCTCCAGACAGGAGCTGGGGAAGGTCTCTTGTGCAGATGGCACTAGCAGGGCAGGAAAAGCGTGCTGCAGTGACACACAGTAATTACTCAGCCTATATTACACCATTTCCCGCAGAAACCCATTCCTCCCAGCAGACGCCGTTGGTAAGTTTTGTTCCCAAGGACTTCAGCTAAGTGGGGGTTATTTTAAGCCTGCAACAGTGTTTCCAGATTTGATTCAGTGAAATGTATTATCAAATATGAAAGGTTAAATGGCTGCTTATGTTTCCTCTCCTGAGATGCAAACGAGTGGAGGTACCACACTCACTCTTCCTCCCTAAGCCCTGTGTGTTTTCTGAGGACTGCAACAAACACCAGCTGAATGCCGCCAGACATTGGAAGGGGCAACAGCGATATCACACTAGTTTTCTTTTACTTTCCTCCCCCTTCCTTCCCTGCCCTTCTACTTGTGCAACCAGTCATAGCCTGAGCTGAATGGGACGGCTGGGTGGCCCCGCACATCTCCATCAGTGCTCCGGTTGGAACACCCCAGGCATTTCTGGGGTACAGTGGGGAGGGGAGCAGAGGGTCGAAGGGCTGATGGTCTCCTTAGCTTCCTTCTTGCCTCCCCAGGAAATCTGTGTTTCTTACCAGCTGAATTTTTTTCCTTTGAGTTCGGGAATGTAAGTCTCGTTAATGAGATTAATGGGAGTTGACTGTATGTACAAAGAGGACAATAGGTCCCTAAGACGAGCCATGTCTCCTTTGGGGAATCTGTCATTACAAATGGGGAAGATACGTAGATTTGTTGTGGTCTCTTTAGATGCCAGAATGCTACGAGAACAACAGCGTGCTGTGGAGGCTGCTGGCAGCCCTTGTAATGGGAGGTAATTACCAATGGCCAGCGATTCGCACAAACGTCTGAGGTTAAAGGCTGGTCCTCCTGGCTACCCCACTAATAGTACACTTGCAGGTAAGAAAGTTGATTTATAAATTTTGTGTTAACAAGCAGAAGGTAAAAACAGAGTGGGGTTGTTTCTGTGGGTACCTCGAGTAGGCAGGTCAGATTCAAGTCTCTTATTTGGTTATATGTCCAGAGGAAGAAGTGGCTTAGCAAGACCCAGCTTGCATCTTCCTCAAACTCTCTCACAACCGACAGAGCAGTGTCTGCTGCAGCACAAGAAAACAAAACCCTAAAAGACGAACCTGCAGTAGTCTTCACAGGTCCTGAATTTTCTCCCAGAATCTGCAGTCTGCTCTTCCCTCCCAGCCTGCCTGGTTTCCACCTCCCTGGAGCAGCCTGGAGGACCCCCTCCTCAACACCGGCTGCCATGCATCTCATGCAGATAGCCAGTGCGAAAAATATCCCGTGGAGGCTGTCACTAGTCCAACACAAAACCCATCATTTACTTTGGCTTTTACACCGTCAAAATACACCTGTCCTAGGCAGAATATTAAACAACACCTACCTTTGTTTAGCTGCATGTTTAAAGAAATGCCATTTTCTACTTAAGATGAAGAGAAATTTTGTTATTTCAGGCTTACGTTGAGCTGCATTTATTACAAAATGAAGTCCCAATTTGAATGAGAACCTATTACTTCTATTACTCCCTTCTGAGCCATCACAAGTAAATATTATATAGATTATCAGAAGAGATGAGGAGACCAGGCAGATTGGCTTCTTGATCAAGGTTACACTGTACTCATTATGCAGCAGCACATCTGGAATGGTCCAGTTGTACCCTGAGAATTCCTAATACATTAATAAGACTTACACCTCCTATAATTGCATTTGGCTGATTAACTTTCGCCCAGCTGGTCTTAGCTGCATAAAAAGGTATTTTATAAGCTTGTTATATAGAAGAAAATTCTGAACATCTTTGGCATATATCTTGCCAACTTTTATTCTGACCTGAATAACTCACTTTCTGGCAGCATTTAGCACAGATGAATTTAAAATATCCATCACAAACATTAGCCCCCTTGAGCCTGAAACTTCCAGATGTATAGTTATGACCATATGCCATGGAGAAAGATTATGTATCATTTCGTTATTAACCATTTTAATATTCAGCCCTAGCTGTCCTTCCTTATTTGTAATGGAAGTTTAGTTCTTAAAAGCTTATAAAAGTAGCAAGGCTAGGTTTTTGGCTTTCTAAAGGCCACAGCTTTAGACCTCTAGTTTAGAAGCTTTTGTTCCTGCAGCTGAATGCTTTCCAGATCATAGCAGAGTCTGTTTGCTCTTTAAGGAGAGAGGAAAGAATCCATACATTCCCCACTAGCTTAAAATGCAAAAACCCCTTTGTTCAATAGCAAACAAGGCGGCTGGAGATCAATTCTTCTTCTCCTACCATTAGGTGTCACTGCAGTAAATGGAAATTACAGACAAATGGTTTGAAAAGAGAAACCATTACCAAAGATTACTCTGTGAGAAAAGAAATAAATATGTTTATAAAGTAAATAATGGTTGTATTCTAACAGCACCTTATCTATACATCATTGCAACCTGTTTTTCTAAACAACAAGAATTTTTTTTTTTTTTTTTTTTTACTTCCTGGGATCCTGAATGATTTGCAAAGGCAGTTACTCTAAACACTTCCAAAAATTATTTAGGGATCTCATTGTAAAGCTATAACCAAAGTAGGCTCAAAATGTGCAACCAGTATTCCTTTATTGGTTTCACATAATTTATTTATTTTGCTGAAGGTGGAAATACAAGGAGATACATTCTGTACTCATGAATCAGTAGACAGGTAAAAAAAGAGCAGATAGAGAAGCTAAAGTACTTCAGAATAGACCACTTCTCCAACTTTAGCTTTAACAAACCATTTAATTTTACTTCTACGGGGAGATGTACTGTTTAGTGGTCAAAGTACCAATATAAACTGTAGCATTTGTGTGGTTAATATATTTTTTTAAATTTTACAAGTTATTGCCAGCAAAATCACCTTAATTTTCTTTTTGTGCTTCCAAAACTATATGTGATGTTGAGTATCTACTGTAGTATTAAGATCAAGTATTTATGCTTTCAACATCAGGTTTTGTGCTACCTGTGATTTCCTTTTACAGGGGCTGATTTTAACTCTGGAATTCTTGGACACCAAATCCCTCCAAAATCCATATTCCCACCCCCCACCCCCACCCCCCCTTGAAGCACAAAACCAGCATCCGCTGACTCCATTAAAAATCACTTATAATCTGCGTGCAAGAATCTGGCCCCAGCTGGCATCAGGGAAAGTTTCTGGATTCACAGAGAACGTTAAATCTGGTGTCCAGCGCTGGATTGCTGCTCCACGTACTGTCAGCCAGCTGTCAAGTAAGCACAACCAATGCAGTTCTGAAGAACTAAACCTAAAAGTTTTAAAATCATTTCATCTTAATATACTTAGCTTTTCCACTTGCAGTAAAATGGGGCACAGTGAGCTTACACTATTAAGTATATTTTACCTGTGTATTTAGTAACTAAAGTAGCTTGTCATGAAAATAATCATTCAGTAAACAATCCTTTCCCCTTACCCACCCACCTGCCATGCCAAAAAATCAACCACTGAGGACAACCAGCATGCTGCTAAATACTGGAGGCCAGGCCTCTGCTGGTTGTGCTCATTGCTGCTCTTGGTCCAGTAGGACCACACCAACCTTCTCCATTAAACTGTCTGGACTCGTTTTAATTACCACAGTCGTTTGCAACTCTATATCCAGTGATTTAATTTGTTTGATTGCTCAAGATGCATGTACAGTTAAGAAGGTTAATGTATATACTTTAAATCATGGTTTTACTTTTGGACCTGTGGGATGAAATAGAAAACAGAAGTCTATGGCTCATTCTCTTTCTGTTCCTGCCACTGGAACAGGATTGATCTTCACAATCTGCTTGATTCACGTGGTCTAATTCAGTGCCTGGAAAGTTTCACTAAGACCCCAAATGTTTTTCTTCTTGCAAAAAAAGTGCCTGTAACAGCCAAATATAAAAAAAGAAAATTAAACAAGTTTGAAAAAAAAAAGTCAGAATCTTAAATATATGTTGTTGCATAGGAATAGATGCATGTTTTTATATACTTATATATGTATATATGCTATGTGTGTATGTATATGTTTTATATTTATATATGTAATATATAACATACACATAGATTATATATATATAACCAAGCATGTATACATATGCATATATAAGTATGTACGTTGCACCTAAAATCAAATTTATTTCTGCATTAAATAATTTATTTACTCTCCTATGGTAGTGGCTTATATTTTGGTAGATGAAGACAAACCGCTTAGACCTTGAAAACACATGGGCTACTCAGATAGATGGCATCTGGGAGGACTCCGAACTCCCTCAACATTCTATAGGGAAAAACAGAGCCAGGTGCATTTCTTCCTAAATCAAATTAGCTGGAAGATGCCACATCCAATTGTAGTAAATTGATGTGAGAGTTTGTGATGTGTATAGCAGATCTTACAACAAAGGTCAATGTGCAGAGACGTAGACAACAGGCTGGTATACAGCAACTTGTAGTGGAGCTGCTCTAACAAAAGCAAGGAAGATGTAAAATGCAATCAATTTTTTAATATAGGAAAATACAGTCTTAATGATATATTTTAATTAACTCAGCCCGATTGTTTATATCCTTAAAAATGTTAATATAAAATGCTGTTTGATGGAGACATTTCAAGACACATGATTAGAAGATAGTTTTTACTTTAAAAATAAGAATGGGTTTATTGTAATCAGGCTGTAGAATAAAGTAGACCTGGATTATGTGGACAGGGAAGCTTGGAAAAGAAAACAAATGTGGTTATTTATTACATAAACTTATGGAAAAACTACTAACATATGTCAAATTTACCTGTCATTGTCATTGTTTTTAAACATCCCCCTTGACATCGGCAAGTTTATATCATGTTTTATGACACTTAATTATCCCTAATTTTATCTAATTAACTTCATAAAACATCTAAAGCAATTCAAATGTTTTCTTAAATAAATGATGAGAAAACAGCCACTAAAGGAAGGGCACATATATGTTCCATTCACAAAACTACACTTGTAGTTTTTTTGTAGGGAAAAACCAAACACCTAGATTTTGGATAAAGTCTGCCTGTGTAACTATAAATGAAATCTTAAGCTTATACATACAGGGCTTCTTTATTACTTGATCAAACAGTGTTTTCTCCACGGGATTTTTGCCTTATTCATTGAGCAAAATAAATATCTATCACAAATTTGATATATATATATATATATTTACTTCTTAATCCCCAAGTGTTATTTACCATGTATCATTCAAAATCTCAGCTGAAGGCATTCACTTCTTTGTAGGTCTTGCATAGCTTTCATCCCAGTACCTCAGTGCTTTAGAAATATATATGGCTTTGTTTTGCCACATCTGAAGAAAAAAAAAAGATGATATCACTATTCCTATTTTACAGATGGAAACTGAGGACCGGGGGTTCAAAGTCAGAACTACTTGTCCTAGGTGCCCAAACTGCAAAGATTCAGACCAGTGTTTTCAGGGTTTTGTAGCACTTTCAGTGCACAGTGTCCAAATCAAGTCATCTGCCATTGTATTGGTGACTCATCCATAAATTTCACACCACGATGTTGGAGTCACCACCAAACGAATGGCAGCTGCCAGGGTGCTCCACTCCCCTGCACAGCATGCACACCCTTCATTTGATGGGATGATCTGCAGCAGCAGTGGGCTCTTTGTGGGCATCTTCATGCACATCAGAGTTCCGATGTGTAGCTTTTGGGTCAATACAAGTTTAGTGACTCTACAGGCAGAGTGATTAGGGACAGGTTGCAGTGCATCCCTGCAGGGCTCACTCTCAGTTTTGAAAGGTCCAGCATGATCAGATGAGCTTCTTCAAGAAAATATCCAGCTCTTACCCACCCACATCAATAGCCAGGTGAATCCACTGCTTCTTGAAAACTCCAAGACAGGTAAAAGAATCAGAGAATCAGAGAATTATTTAGGTTGGAAAAGACCCTTAAGATCACCAAGTCCAACCATCCACCTAACACTACCAAGTCCACCACTAAACCATGTCCCTAAGCACCACATCCGCAATGTATCTTAAATACCTTCAGGGATGGCGGCTCCACCACATCCCAATGCTTGACCACCTTTTCCATGAGGAAATTCTTCCTAATGTCCAAACTAAACCTCCCCTGGCACAACTTGAGTCCATTTCCTCACGTCCTATCACCTGTCACCTGAGAAAAGAGACTGACACCCACTTTGCTACAACCTCCTTTAATGTAGAAGATTCAAGTAAAGCTACAAACTCCAGGCATTTTTGAAAAATACCATAGTTGTTTGCAGCTGAATTATCAGCAACTCTGGAGGCAACTTTTTGTACTGGATTAATGGAGAAACTGGCATCAATGGTCAGAGCAGCACAGCACTTCCAGACCAGACCACTATTTACACACACCACCAGTATTTAACCAGGCTGATGCTTTTCACTTACTCTGGAGTAAGGCTGGCTGAGGCAGGCTGGTAACTCCAAAGTATTTTTGACTGTGTATTCAAATAGTTTAGCTACACTTGTGCTTTAGATAATGCTACTACAGCAGATACAAAAGAAGTGCACTTTGCATTTCAAAAAACCCTTCAGGGGACCGGAGGGATCAGACGACCCAGGCCAGGATCCATGTTCTCTCACCTTTTCCCTGCCCGTTCTGGTTCAGGTGGGCCAGCAGTGGACAAGAAGTCCCCCTGCATGCCAACCCTGTGATGTGAAGTGCTGCAGGGACACTGTCCTCGCTCCTGATGGCCGCGCAATCTGTTTGCACCCGCCTGCACCCACCGCCGCTGTATTCAGAGCAGCGACGTGGAGGCCAAGAGGTGAACGAGCCCGAGAGTTAAATCACCTCTCAGCCACGGAGAGTAATTCCCCTAGACAAGAGGGAGTGCACTGATGTGGTAATAGCACCGCAAGCCCTCCCTGCTCCTAGTTATCCTCCTGGAGGTGGATATTCTCTTGTTTTTCTGTTTGCTGTAGGAAATGTGCCATTTGCCTACCGGGGGACAGCAGCGACAGCTCAGTGCAGGTTACTGCAAAGGAGAGGGTGCACCCACTGAGGCATCTCCAGACGGAGTGGCCGGCATCTGCCAGGGAGTGAAAACATAGACAAAAGCAATATTCCTGTGATGGACAGAGTGTTAGAGGCAGGCAAGGCCCAGACGAATGGAGGGCTCCATGGATGTGGCAGGATACCCTGCAGACAGCTTCTGCAAGCCTGTGGTGCAGTGCCGCTGCTCGTCCACGAACTGAGCGTCTGGGAACCTTGCCTGGACCTGGGTGCTCTGAAAAATCAAATTTGCCTGTAAGAGAGCCAGAAGGCTCTGCAGGAGCTGGGAAGCAGCTCCTGCCTGACACGAAGAGCCACAACGCTTCCTATTGTGTGAAGCCCACATAAGGGTGAGGGTGCTATCCAAAACTGCGTGCTTGCAGCGGGTGATCAGCACAACCTGGTCGTCCGTAGCCAGTTCTGTCATCACCAGACTCACACCTACACAGATTGAGTCAAAATTATAAGTGATGAATTTTTAGACCATCCAATATATTTTTATCAAAACATTTCAGAAAACTTGCCACAGATAACTTTGTTTGACACAAAATGTCATTTTTTGCAGCTGAATTTCAGAAAGCATAGGATGAAGGTACCTATGGACAAGGCAAGCCCTGCAGTCCTGTAGGATCACCCATATACTGGGCTGGTTCTTCACAGGGTTGCTAAAGCAGCGTTAGAAACAGATTGTGGCAGCTGTGGAAGACAAACAGTGTGCATTACGCCAGATGTTTTACCCTGACAGCTCCTGCGTGTACTAATAACGCCGTCCTTATGCATGCTGAGGAGGAGGGACAACATTGCAAGGGACTGGTCTGGATAGCATGCTGGAATTTCTTCCGCCTGTCAGCAGAGCCTCTACGTTAGTTGTAATTTTTATGCATTAGTGTTCTGGTATCTCTGTCCATGCAAAATTAGACCCAGTGGAAGAGTAATTTTTCGCCTGGCTTCCTAAGGAAATGAAGCTCATTGCAATCATGCTGTTTGTGTGTCTGTCTGGGTCCCTCTTTATCCTCCCTGTAATAACTTCTAAGCCCCTTGGCTGATTTCAACCAAGTTTGATCAGCAACAGGCTCAAAAATAATTATGTTTCCATACATGGAATGAACACAGACCATCAAATTGAGAAGTCCAAGTGATGGCTTCCACTGATAGAAAGGCTCTAGCTTCAACTCGCACCAGAGAGCCCACACCAACAGCAAGCTGGTGTAAGAAGGGAACAGGAGAGCTCATGGTGGGGCACAGGGCATGGGGAGAGGTGAGCTGGGGAGGATGGAGCAGGATCTTGCCCCATCAGTGCAAGCGAGTTGTTAGGTAGGCTCAGCCTAAGAGTATCGACAGCCGTAACTGCGTGCATGATGCTAATTACAGAAACACAAAATAACCAGCTGTGAACGGGACTGTTCCACACTGACTCTTTTGCATTTATTAGATTGTGCATGGAAATTAGCAGGATGGTTTTTAACAGCATGGGGATCCAAGCCGTGACACAACGGGACAATAAGAGACACTGCAATGACTTCTCCTTGAAGGTGACTTCCTCTGACGTGGTGACATTCAGGTGCTACAGGAGATGATATGATTTCTCCAGTGCCATTCTGGGACTTGCACTTAAACTGAATTAGTCTGTCTATATCTACAAGTTATGCCAGCTCAAGTGTATCCCACGATGGTTAAACCAGCAGTCCTCCATGCTCAGGGAAAACACAGCTATATATAAAAGACCTCCTGAAGGGCTTACATAAAGAGTAGGTGAAGACAAAAACAAGAGACAAGAATACCTTGTATGCTGACACATCCAATATCCCACAGTCCTCACACAAACCTGGGTTTAGTGCCCTTTTACTGCCACTAAATATGCATGAATGTCCCCAAAATATTTATGCTAGGACACACAAATATTGCTCAATCCTCTGAACTAAACACCTACTAAATAAAATCAAATCAGTCTTTGGGGGAGATTACAAGTCAATGGTAAGCATTTTTCCATCAGCATTTTCCAATAAAGCAAATCACTGTCATTAAAAAGATACTTTTCAATGTAAATACTCACCTGGCCATCCACAAGTTCTCCATGCCTTTGTATATATATTTTAATGAAAAATGTCAGCTCTTGGAAGCCAAAACTATTCAGTTTGCCACTTTTATTAAAAACTGCAGGATGAAAATGATATAGAAGACTTGTCCATGTACAGAAAGGACACTAGTTTATCCCAGAACTTTTATTTAAACAATAATTGTGATTAATTCTAGCCATTAATTTTAAGAACACGTGTGTGTAGGCTTCATCTTAGTGCCACCTGTGGCTCCTCAGCTCTTATCACTGGCCCTGTAGGACTGGTTGCTGAGCTCAGGGCTGCTCAGTGGAAGCACAGACTGATGCCCTGCTTGGCTGACAAACCCAAAAGCTGAGGCAGGACGGGGGATGCCGAGCAGCCCAGCTGGGATTTAACAAGAGGGCTTGGTGGTGCGGATGGTGATTTCACCTTCCTTCTTTCAAGCGATTGCAGCCTCCATAGGGGACAGTGGTGTTTGCAGAGAACCAGAGCAGTCTAACAACCAGGACGTCGGGCAGGAAAGAAAATTGGGAAGAAAATTATGCTGGGCAGAAATAGTAATTGCTAAACAGAAAATATTGCTTATACTAGCAGAAAATAAGGGGAACCTTGCTTTATTTGACATACATACGAGGGAAAGGGATATTTAAAAATGCAAGTGTGATTGTTAGTAGTCCTTGCAGCTCCTGCTGGTTAATCTGGTGAAACGGATGAAAAGTTAAACAAAAAAGATGAAATGGAGAAGAAAAAAAGATAATACCTAGTCATTGTATCTTTCTGTTGCTGTCAGACTGAGAAGTCAAATAAAGCTGTTCATACCCCTGTTGAAATTCTGAGTGCTGCTTATTGAGGTTAAATTCTGCTAATTTTTTCAGGTTTTTGACAGAATCCATCCCAGCAGAGGGTTAAAGACCTGTTCCCACGGAGGCCAATGGCAAAACTTCAGTGGCAAAGCAGACGCTGGACCTGAATCAATACAGGAAACACAACCCATTTTCAGGTTATTAAAGGAGTTGTGAATTTTACAGCATACGATTTTTCTGCAGGAACTTTTACTTTCTGCATTTTTTTAAATTCTGATCAATTCCCGCCCCCCCTTGAAAATTCAGATGCATTGAGTGGAGTGCTGTGCTGAAACGGAGCATATTTATTGACAATGAAACGAGAGCAGTACACTTCCAAGCAATTTAAAAATAACTCCGTTCGATTAGTTTCAATGCAAGGATGATAGCACAGAGGATTATTTTTCTGTTGTAGTAAATTATTTATGTGAAAGTTGTTTTCCCTTTAACAAGTAAATCTTCCTCAACACAATTGCATTAGGTCTCTTGAATTTCATAATGGGGTTATCAATGAATGCACAGAGAGTTTCAAGGTAAGCTAAGCTCAGGCTGTATAGAAAATCAGCTGCTGTACTTCATCGACACGGGTGCTCTTCTACGTCTCTTCACACTCAGGGAGCAAAAAACATGGGCTGCTGCGGAGGGTTTCCTTCTGTTGCGCACTTTCCCTTGTGGAAAACCACGTTTGATGGAGCAGTGGCAATGAGTCACAGCCCTGGCAGTGTGGACAGCACAGACACCTCCACTGCAGACCTGTGCTAAGAGCTCGCCCCGAGCCCTCCCCAGGAGGCTCCCCAGCATGGCTCCGTGTCACCTCGCGCGTGGGTACCCAGCCAGGATGGCATGGGAGGGGACACACGTGCAAAGAGGGGAAGGAGCAGTAAAACCCCTGCCTACAAACATCCCTGTCCCTCAGGAGATGTATATCATCCTCTGCACCACGATATCAGTAGCATCTCTCTTTCAGCACTATTTTTTTCTCTGCACAGCAGCAATTTTAATATTCTTCTTTTATTGCCACATGAAAAAAAAATCTCATCTTCCTCCTGCTGTTCCTTTCATCCTGCTATGGACAAATTAATGGTACAGCGGTGACTGCCCCCCACTAGGTTTTGGCTCTGGTCCTCTGTAGGTTTTTATGTAGTAGAATATGAGACTGGAAGCAGCAGGATCCTCTGCAGAGTGATTTTTCAGAAGATGACGCAAAGTCAAGCACAGTCTGGTTTTGTATCTTCTTTGGATATATTTACATGCACATGCGCTCTCTGTGCAGTGCAGGGATTAACTGAAACTTGTCCAGTTAATACGGCATTTCTGTAATTCTTGCTTCTTGTTACATATAATAATGTGGCATCACAAACATGTAGAAACAGTAAGGAAGAGCCTTATCTAAAGCACGGTGAGACCATTAAAGGGGATGGGTAAAGGGGGAAGCTGAGGCCAGGCTGGGGAGAGAACGGGGAGATGTCTTTTGATTATGTGTGCTTTAAGGATCAGCTCTCAAGAAAAATTAGCCTTCCTGATAGGAATGGAATGGAATGGAATGGAATGGAATGGAGTGGAATAGAATAGAATAGAATAGAATAGAATAGAATAGAATAGAATAAGATGGGATGGGATGGGATGGGATGGGATGGGATGGGATGGGATGGGATGGGATGGGATAGAATATTTCAGTTGGAAGGGACCTTCAGAGATTACCCAGTCCAACTGCCTGACCATTTCAGGGTTAACCAAAAGTCAAAGCACATTATTAAGGGCATTATCCAAAAGCCTCTTGAACACTGACAGGCGTGGGGCATCAATTAACGACTGCATTTTTGTGATTAGGGAGAGCACGTTCCCAGGCATGCAACTGGTGTACAGAGATGCTCTCCAGAGATGAGAACAGGGGGAAAAAAAACAGCAAAACACCAGAGGAGGTGTTTGAGGAGCCATGCAAGTAACCACACCTAGGGCATCTTATGGAGCCAAATGTTACCAGTTTAGTAAAAGCAGATGAGCTGCTTTTCATGTGGAAAATACTAAGCTTGTTTGCCATAAGGTCACCTTGAAACTTGCCCTTTTTCTATGAACATGCACTCCATGCACAGGAGCCAACATTCTTGCCTAAAACTCTATCTGAGCTTCAAAAGCTACTCCTAGGGCTCTGTATGAACACTGTACTGGTCACTTGAAGCCTTCTGGCTATTTTCCCATCTGGCATTTCAGGGCAGTAAAATGCCTCGGAAGGCACTCAGAAAGGTGGCAGAGGGAGGCGGGAGGCACAGCACTGCTTGGCTTTTGGTGAGCACCTGGAACCAGAGCTGAGAACATGGCCAGGACCTGCCACGCGGGGTGCCTCCGCGGCAGACCTCCTGCCACATTTCCCGCCTACCAAGAGAAGCAGAGCCCAGCTATTTTCCCATACCACTTCTTACAGCTTCCCAAAGTAGGAGGGGTGTGCTGTGTACATAGTTTACAAGTTTAGGAAAGACTGTGTTGATCAGGTGAATAAGCAGGCATTTATTTCCATTCTGCAGTGTCAATGAACTGGTAAGATGCAGCCTGAAGTGTTGCAAAATGCAAACTCAGTTCAGAAATGCCTACCAAATATTTGAACCAACACCATATTTTCTAGGAGACGATATCTTTAATATTTAAAAAATAATAATGATAATTCATAAATAACAAGGTAATAAGAAATAAGCCAGACATCATACATCTGTCTACAAATGATGCTCTGTGGGGCTTGTGAGAAAGTGAGGAATTTCCACCTCCTCTCTCCATGGTCAGCAACCTCTTACTCACCTTCCTGCTGACATTGACACATGGAGATGCTCAGGATGCGGCTGCAGCAGCCAGGGGAGGAGCGCTGGGAACATCACCTGGCCCTGTGGTGCTGCTGACCTCTGGCTCTTCCCCTCTGAAAGCTGGGATTCTAAGTAAATTTCCAGATCTGAGTTTTTCTTAAGAACTGGGGTGTTTGGTGAACTCTCTAAACTGCCAACGCAATATATATGTCTATCAAAAATATTGGCTTGATAAAAGTAGACGGTGACATACACTGCCCACAAGTGCTTCTCCTAATTTGCCCTTGAGAATTTAAGCTTTCAGATAATAACTATTGGGAGTGCAATGTTTCTGGAGACAATCACTGTTTACATTTTTAACCTTTGAATTGAGTATTTTGATATCCTTTTCCTTTTTTTGTTGTTCAAATGCAAGGCAGAAAATACTCCTCTGGAAGCATTCAGTACATTTGTTTAGACTGATTTAATCTCCTCTGCAACTGTATCTTCTATATTTTTTATATTTTTTTTATATTTTTTTATATATATCTATACTATCTGTATCTTCTATATTTTTGACCTTCTGAAAACATACCTTCATTTTCTACTTTGTTTTAAAGCTGACTCCAAAAGAATTAAAAAGGATTAAACAAATGAAAAAGAAAATAGAATTAAAGAAAAATAAATGGCAGAAAACAAATTAACATATTATACACAGTTCTGTTGTGGTTTTATAATAAAAATGCAATGCAATTAAACAAATTACTTTCCGTCATTCATAGTGGTTCGTGCAATGAGATGATGTGTTAGGACAAGAGAGAAGTTCTGCAAATCAGCTTCTTAATTACCTAAGCACAAAGTTTAGGAGCTTCAGAAGAGCAGATGAGAGCCTTGTAGTATCCAGATTGCATCGGTCACGACTCAGAAAAATTGTCCTGCTTTTTTTCCTGAAGAAAAACAATAAATAATTATTAATGTAACACTGAACACCAAGAATTAGTGAAATACACTGCAAAAACAGACGCCGGTCTTTCTACGTTATTTTTTCAGCAGTATCTGCAAAACAGCCTGCACTTTGGATGGAACTGATCTACATTACAGATGGGCCAAAACTGCTTTTCAGGGTCAGATTTTGCCTGATTTTAAAAGGGTTCTTATTGATTGAAAGTGGATCTGAAATCAGGCAGAGCTACCAGAGGCCCAGCTATCGGCAGATCCCATTATGCTGTGCAGAGGGAGCTCCAGCCGGAGCTCGGCGGGGCCCCTGCAAGTTAAGCATATGCTTTAGTGCTTTGCAGGACCCGTGCCAGAGATCTCCGTCCTTTACAAGATGGAGTTACCAAGCTGATGGACATGCTCCAAAACAGGGCTCCGTAGCAGAAAAAGCAGCAGATTAAAATCCTTAACTGAAGGCTTCTTTTCTCCTGAATGGCCAAGAACAGAGGGGTGCTCTCAAAAGCACCCATGATTAAGATAAAGGGGAGTGCAGCATTGTCACTCAGTGCAGCCACATGCAGTGCATCCTTTCTAACCTAAGAGAAAAGAGATTTGAAATGCTGATAGACCTTGCTAATAGATACAGGCTGAAAATAGACTGTTGCAGAGAAAAAAATTCTCTTATAACAGCTATGGCTGCTACCCCTTGCAAACTAAAAATCTCTGAGGGCAGCCAAATCTTTCTAAGGGGAAAAAATTTGGATAGAAACAAGCAAGCAACCATAGATTGCTTCAAAAAAAAAAAAAAAAAAAGAGTACTGCACACGCAAGAGCTCGGGGGTGATGAAGAGGACACAGGCAAACAATGCCAGTTCAGTCTTAGAAATCCTTGTAACAGATACTGATGTGCTCATCTCCCCTGCTTTCATTTCTCTCCTGTCCTGGGTGAAGGGTTTGTGTTTAATAACATCATTTGCATCAGTGTGTCCCAACTGACCAAGGTACCAGGGCTGGGAGAGATTAGCATGGTAATCTCATTCTGATGGATAAAATTAGCAAAGATATTCCCCTGAATGGAGAGCTGCCATTGGCGAGCTGCCGTGCTTAGAATCAATTACTAAATTACTTTGAGCTCTAAGTCGACAGTAACAGAAAAATATTGGCATCGACCGAAATGAAATAAGATAAAAAATATGCGATCATTAAATCTCTCACTACTATTCGCGAATGTGACTCACAAGAACTGCACAAAAAATAAGGCAGAATTTAATTTTTAACAGTGGTCCCTGTCATCATTTCAACCAGAGCTGCGCAGTGCATGGAAGAGCAGCCCAACCTTTCTGTTCAGCTTCCCGGAGGAGCTGCCACCCTGTGCAGACCAGGGCACACCGTGGGGACTGGAAGCCAGAAGACCAGCTCCTGCACCTGCAAGCAGAGCAGGGCAGAGAAAGGCAGTGCCAAGACATAAACCTTTTTCCTTCATGCTACCATTATCTGCTCTCTGTGTAGCATATCTACGTACTTAGTGCTTTGCAAGCATTAGAAAAAGGTAGGTCCCTGCCCCTGAGAATGCACAGTCTGGGGGCTTTTCTGGGCACATACACGGTGCACAAAATTCACGGTAGTGCCTAAAGTCCCATGTGCTCATGTTGCTTG
>VXAA01003997.1:1118068-1258466 GCA_013399115.1 Anseranas semipalmata | reverse complement strand
GCCCTCGGCGGACGGCTTGTATTTATTATTAATTATTAATTATTATTAATTATTATTATTCCACGGTTCACGCAGTTTTTAGGCATCTCCGTTAGGGTTTTCTAATTTTATTTTAAGAGGCACAAAATATAGCTATTAGTTGAATGTCGGCAGGTATGCTTTATCTTTTTCTGTGTCTTTCTACGACTGTGTTCTGTGACTCAACTGTATAGTGTTAATATCAGTACAGACTTGTCTAGTTGACCGTATAAATAATGTTTTCCCTTCTCGTAGTCTCTATGGCGTGTCTTTATGGAGAAATAAGGTTCTCACGGGTTCCGTTCCCTTTGCGTTTAGAGAGACCAGGTTCAGGCAATGATATATATTTTTGTTATCAGTTGCATGTCGTCTCATTCTTTTTTTTTTTTTTTTTTTTCCCTACCTGTTGGAATATGTTCGTGAGCATAATCGTCATAAATTATGTTCAGGATTTTCAGATTTATTTATATGTGGTTAAGATGAATGCTTCTATTTAAAAGGGGAAATATTTCTACATGTGCATATAGTTTTCCAAGAGTGTACCATTAATTGATTGTTGATAATAAAAACCAAAAGCAAATATAGCACCCTAGCTCTTCTGACTTATTGTCAGGGTCTGTTCGGGGGTGTGCTGGTGGGGGCTCGTTTTCGTTCTGACAGAGATTGAAGGCGCGAGTCGCAGAATCGGGACTGAGTCATCCAAACGAGAGGGGATCAGCAGCACTGTTTTTAATCTGAGTTAACGTCAGGAAGGCCATAACCGCGGTCCCATCAGTGCTGCCTAATTCTGCCCTTATTGATTATTCGCAAACTGGCTGGTCTGGGGGGGCTGGGGCGGAAGGTGCGTCAGGTCTGACCTTTTGTTGCTACCTCGACGATCGGAAATGGCCCTATATTAAGCGCTATAGCCATTAACATTAAAACCGGGGAATAAGGTACAGCCCAGCTCTGTCAGCGGGTGAGCCATTCCCGGAGGCTGGCTGCAGCCTGCCGCCGGGCTTAGAGCAACCCGCGCGGGGCGAACTTCAGCCCCAGAAGGGCCTGGGGCAGCCCCGGTGCCCCCCCGCCCCCCAGGTGAATTCCACCTGACTCCGGCAGAGTCGACGGAGGCGGGAGAAAAATCCTGGCCGGGGGTTTGGCTGAGGAGCGAAAATGGCAGCGGCGTCCCCCCGCAGTGCCCGAGGGCCTGGGGAGAGGGGCCGCAGCCAAGAGCTCAAGTAAAAGAGCCAGCAAAACGGGGCAAGTGCTGTCTCACTAAGGAAAATACTTCAATAATCAGTTCTAAAATGCTGCAATAAAATATGCAGTCAATTTTCCGGAGGAAAAAAAAACGACAAACACCCTGTATGGATTTCTTGAATATGTGTTTTGTTATAATGTGGCTCGCTTTCGCCATTTTACTAGTTCTTCCAAACATCCGAGAATGATCTAAGAATATCTTTGTTCAAAGCAAACCAGCTGTCTCCAGGGATGGCCCCGCTCTGGAGCGCAGTGCAGCGCTGGTAGCAGTGACCGACGCGTGACGAGCTTCCCGCTGGAGAAGCTGCAGGGCTCAGTTCATCTGCTTTGCCACGGCTGAACTGACCCCGGAGCTTCTGGAGAAGGCCAGACCTGTTCTACCAGTGCACCAGCCAACCAAGGGGGATTTAACGGTATCACAGCTGGTCAGGCCTTGCGGTACAAAGCTTCCATTTTATGGCACGCACTCGTGATCTGATAACACGAAGAGATGACAGCACACTATGCCTCTGGGTAATTTTTTGCCATCAGTTCATTGCTTAGGCTGCGAAAACCTGGGGTTTGCTTCTAATGTGAGGGCTTCGGATTCCAAGCACTGGATCTAGCTATGTGTCTGCTAGACTGGAGACCTCTTCTCTCTCCTAATTTTACTACAGTGTAAACTGATTTGCATCCTAACCTATCTTCTTCCAGATAAACTAAGTAGGCTGTGACCTTAAAACCTCCCATACTCCTTAAGGCTCAACTTTTAAAATCTTTTCCAGAGCTGGAACCACTCGCTCCTGTTGGTGAAGACACTTTGCAAAAGGGATATCAGGGTGGTCCCAAATGCTGCAGTGTCTCTCTCAGTAATGGTTCATACAGCGCTAAGATCACCTCTCTATTACTGACCACGATTCTCTATTTATGTATCTAAACTTCTCCTTAGTCCTTTTGCCATGCTGGAACCTTCTCTCTGGCCACTTATTCCCTCTGACCCATAAATCCTTTCCCCAGCCTTCGCTTTCCCTGTTCTGGTCACCTGAATCCAGCGGTGCAGGGGACCATGGGAGGTCCCAGACTGTAAGGGATGTACCTTTTGCAAGAAACAGCATGCCGATAAATTCATAAACCTTAGCAATTGCTCAGTTAGGTAGAAAAGGGTGGTTTGAAAATACATGAAGCTTGTTGCTCCAGCCTGTTTGAAAAGGAAAGGTAATTAATTAAGTAATTTGCAGCATTGCTGCTGACCTTTACAACCACAGAGGCTAGGAGGGTCATGGGGTACCCAGCAAGAAGATGCCAAATGGCTGCTGACCAGTGGTACCAGTGCAAGCCGAAGGAGCAAGCTGGTCCATGACACCAAGAGGCAGCATTCGCAAGGCAAGGAGCCCTGGGCAGAAGGACCTGACCAGCCAAAGGACGCTTCAGTAAAGAAATGAGGGTAAGGTTTATGACTGCTGTTTTGACCCACCTCACGTTATTCAAATAAAGAGTAATTTGTTTTAGAATCCAACATCAATCCAACATGAACACATGTTATTTCTTGAAGAGTTCAAAGGTAAATTCACATTGCCCGTACGGCAAGTTTTAACACAGTAGTGTTTGTAGCAACAGCAACGTTTTGTTGTCTGCTTTTTTAAATGCCACGATTGGAATTGAGGCCTAATGTTGAATTTGGCTCTGGGGCAGCTCTTGCACTCTCTCACTTTCTTCTCTCCAATACACAAACAAAAACTTGTTTGCAATATGAATCTCTGAGATGGATGGATATTTACATGACAATGCAAAAATGAATTTTGCTAGTAAAGGATATGTAGCTAGCATGTGAGAAAACTACAATTAATATAAAAAAATTGTTTTCACTGAGAAACAAGTGTGTCTAAATGGATTAACCTTTACACATCAGCACCTTCTTAATAAAGCTATCAAACTATTATCAACTCCTCAAGTTTAAAGAGTCAAATATTACCCTACAGACCACCCTCATCTGTAAAGCATAGCGGCACTATGGAGGCCATATGGCAATAGGATCTGAAGCCTGCTGCTTCAGTCATCAGTTTCATTTGGTCCTTCACATGTTGGCACCTGACAGCTGCTAGGAAATGAACTGGTGGCTTCATCCAGTGTGGTACTAAAATATGTCTCCATCTTAGAAAAAACAACTTTGCACTTTGCACAAGAGCCCATCAGATAGGCCAAGGTTAGGCCATGTGGGAGGAAGGCCATCTTCTCGCTGTGTGGGGGATTCATCCAGCAACAGCCCAGGAAACTTTAGGTGTGAAATAAAGCTCTTGCTCCCATTTCCTAGGTGGGAAATTTCCTGTGGAGAGAGGAAATCAGCTTTTGGGCTGATCCTTTTCATGACTATCACATCAACAGGAAATTAAAATATTTGCATGTAGAAAGGAACGTTATTTCACACTGTTGTGTAGTTCCAGGTCATGCTTCTGCCTGTTCCTTTCTGAAGCAGAGGTAGAAAGGGAATGCAGACGACATCTCCTGCTGTTTCAACTGGCTCAGAGGAAGAAGCTGGAACACATGAAGTCTATCAACAGCATTAGGTAAAATGTCAAAGTAGTCCTGGGAAGTGTAAGTGAGAGAAGCTATGCCTTTCCAGGAGCCTGAAATATAACATCAGCATTAAGGCCTCTGTCACTGAGTTTAGACTGTGGGTGGGGCCTTTGGCAGCATTAATTTCCGTACCATTTCACAGAAAGTCATTTATAGAAAACAAATCAATATATTAATTTCCCCTAAGGAGAAAATCTACCCAGGGAGCAAAGCACAAATTTTATGAGGTGAATACTGAGCGCCTTGAGAAGTCAATCCACTTCTCGAAACCTTCTCCTAAGAGGGTGCTTGCAGCAATCCCAGCCACAAACACCCATGCTTTCAGGGCTGCTAGAAACCCACCTCTGCTTTCAGAAGCAAAGGGAGGGGGTACCTTTGTGGTAACCCTGGATATGCTGGATTGGGCTCAGTTTTGGCCTTCCTTCTTTCCGACGGGCATGGTCTTTCCAGCTCTGTGACTTGTTTGGTGTGTAGGGCTCCCTTGCAGAGAACCAACACACGTATAAGACAATTCAGCTTCAGTCGGTCTTCAGTTGCTTGTCCCCTTGGCTGGGTGAGGGAGCAGGGGGAGAGCTGTTATGCAGGGGAAACTTTAATTCTCATTGAAGTTTGTAACATCGTTGTGTTAATGGAGTTAAATACAATGTATAGTTACACATATATACTCTACAGACTGTCACAAGGTGCTGGTTATTCTTCCCTACTTTTATTTTTTTTAACCTAAAGAGTCTGACATAGTAGTTCAAAACAATCTTCTCAAAGCAGTGCTGTTAGGAGAATTCAAAGGCTCCTGGCCCTGTTTTGATTTCACAATATCAGACTGTTTCTAGAAAGAGCTATCAAAAATACTCTTGCTGTGTTATCTTCGAACGGGTTATCAAAAGGGCTCAGTTCTTAAAATAAGCAGTTCGGGAATCTCCATGGGTAATGCTGCAAACAAGATGGCACCATAGCTAGGATGCCAGCATTCGAGGAAACCCCTCTCTCTTTAGTTCCAGCATTATGTACTTTCTTCACAAATTGAGCGTCTCTTCATTTTTAACAACAAAGTAGTCTTACATCTAGGGTAAATAGTGGTAGTTAGGACTGCATTTATTGTCACTGCATAGAGTTGTAATACGTGTGACACCCTGATTCAGAGCGGTGATGCTTTGAACACAGATCAAATTGTCACGGGGAATATCTCTACAGAGAAAAAAGATAGATCAATATGGTGTTTTTGTCCTGCTGCAGAAAAAGCTGATGTGCTAGATGAATATCTAAGTCCTTCACTTCCATCATTCATTCACTGTCCAGTCTGGTGGGATTCACAGAAAGGTGACAAGAATGATCAAGGGTGCGTGCCATTCAGGATAGGAGGAAAAGTATTTGTATTAGCAAGGGAGTGTGTTGTAGTGCATAAGATTACATATATGTGAGTACCAAAAGACTGACTAGACTGGAGATGCTAGATTAGGGGCCCTTGCTCTTTACCTGTTCAATCTCACCTTTCAGTGAATGCTTCATGCTCCCCATGGCCAGCTTGTAGTCAGCTACTTAGTGGTAGCTAGATCAATGATGTTGAGTCAGGTTTATTTCAAAAAGTATATCTTTATTCAATGACATATTTACACAAGTAAAACCACAAGCAGCATGCCTCTTTCTTCTGGGGACTCCGGTGCAGCTCTGAGTGACAGAGCTCCCAAGGACCAGCTGATAACATGGATGCTAACAGGGAAAGCAAACACCTGTGCTTACTGCACGAGTCTTTCTTCCTGCAGAGATGCCTTTGATCAGAATCTTGCACAACTGAGAATAAGATATGTTTTTTCAAGCACCATTACTTGCTCATATAATGGGAGGAAAAAAAAATCTGTGGGATAACATATAACAGTGGCATCATTTGATTCCTGCCTTAGTATGTTGCTAACTTAGCATTGGTAAAAGCAAGTGCCTTAGCCCCTCAGACTGAGACCCATTGCCGCGAGATTTTGTTGAGGTCAAGATTTTAGCTAAATTCTGCAAATAGCTGAGCTATTAAGTGAGAATATCCAGCCAGTACAGTCTGGATTAATAAAAGCTTCTGAAAGTGATATAAAACCACACATTTCAGGGTTTAAGCCCATCTCTGCTTCCTAAAGATGAGACCTTTAACAAATACTTTCCTCCTGAACATTTCTTGTGTGTTCTTCTAAATCATCCACTGTTGCTCAGTTCCAGAAATGGGTTTACAAACTGCAAGTCACAAATTTTAGGCTGTACGATGTTTCTATACTCTAACAGCAAATGAAAGCATGTCCTCCCAAATTTGTTTCATTTGCCTTTCTTCATTGTCTTTCTGGGTGGACAATAGTCCATACTACCTTCACGCCCTGTGAAGCACTTTCAGTCCTGGACTAAGTGCGTTGCACAGCTGAAGTCAAATACTCGTGTCTGCAAAACGGATTCATTTTTCCTATTATTACTGATCACTTTCATTGATCAATACTTTAACTGGTGCATACCGCTAATACATTTACATGTCAATGTGGGAATCAATTATTCTTATTTATTTCCTTCCAAGGATCATGAAATTGAACTTTTTCAGAGATTTTGAGATATAAACATAAATTTATGGCCAAATTTTTCTTTAAAATTGACCAGAATCTTTTGTACAAAACCTCATAAACTTTAAATATTTTTGAAGTATTTTACTTCTAAGGTATTTTTACAAAAATATTTGAAAGTAATAAAAAGGAAAATACTTAATCACTTAAAAAATAAGTGTATCAAAAAACTTGTAATTTCTAAACACGATTACATGTGAGTTCTGAACAAAAAGGGGTTTCTCTAAGCAATGAAAAACATTAACGATACAAAAGATGATTTGATTATATAACTGTGTATTATAATTCCCAATGATTTATAAAAGGCAAAATTCAGATATGCTATACAATAAATTATCATTAAGACGAGACTACAGTTTGGTCTAATAGAATCCCATTATTTAGAAATGGAAAAAGAAACCCTATTAGATTATATAGTTAATTCTCTGCCAGTGCTGAGGTCACTGCTCTCTCACTCTCGGGTTCGTCTACATGAAAATTGTTGGTGCAGTTGAACGGTCTTCTTGTGCAGACAGGGTCACGGAAATAAAAGATGAGCATTTATACATATTTTTTTTTAAAGAAGAAGAAAATCTGTTACCAGTGTGGGGGTAAATACCCCAATGGCAATACAACCCCGTCAGTCTCTCATTGCAGATGCGTGAGGATTAAAGATCAACCTGACCAAAGCCACATCTGGGCTCTGCCATTAAGCCAGTCATTTTTTTTCTGGACCTGCATCTATTGAGAAGATTCACCTAATACTGATTTCAGTGTGATGTGAGCAGCATACCACTTTTGAGAATAAAACCATAGCTTGGGAGATACCTGGTTTATATTGAAGCTGAAAGACAGTGTGGGCAGAGAAAGGCTCTCTTACAGGTAGGAGTAGCAGGGAAGAAAGATGGACCAGGTGGATTCGTTCTTAAACAGTCCCCAGCAGAATTCCGCCTGCTGTGGGCAGAAGGGGTGACAGACCCTCGCAGTCTCTGCTTCGCCACCCCGCAGGCAGACGAGGAGGCACGCTGCCGCATGTCAGTCCCACCGACACCAGCCTGTGTCCCACCAGCCTCTCCTTAGCCTGTGAGCGTGGGCTCCGGAAGCTCACCTGGGTGTTCCATTCCTATTTCCCAGAACAGTGTAGATCACATGGATTGCCTTCTCCTCCCTGTGATAAATTAGCCACAAGGGGTGTGTTTTCTGAAGGGGCGCTCTGAGAGGCACATGGATATTAGACACCCTCAGCATAGCGGGTTGGGGCAGAAAAGAGCACAGATCTCAGCTGGGAGCATCCTATTACCCAAAGGGGAGCAGTGTTCTCCCACCTCATTCTGATACACTTCCCAAATTTTTCTGCAGAGAGGCAAAAGCTGAGGTGTGTGTCCTCTGAAGTGTATTGAATTTTTCTCAGGGAGAGGTGCACTAGAAATGTAATTTATCCTGCTCCATCTTAACAAACTCACTGTTAACCACACCGATGGCTACCGAACAAAGATACCAAAATTATTGCTGACTTTCGGTGGATGTCTGCAAGAGAGCTGAGAAATAACTTCTGTATGTTGCCATGTCAGGAGGCACAAATCTCTTCATCACTGGTATTGCACAAACAACAACTATAAGAAAGTATCAGATACTGCTGATCAGTGTGGCTCCATGAGGACACCATATTTCAAAACCCACACCAAGCTGATGTTCTAAAGAAATAGCTTCAAAAGATTCCTTATTTTAATGTCACAGTGTAATTTATTATTATTATTTTTTGTAACAGAAGTCCTGGGCTGGATAGTTGTCTCACCAGTATACAGCTCAAATGAAAGAGATGGCACTGATGTAAAACTGATGGAAAAGAAGATTTGAACAATTACACAAACCAGATAAGCCATTAACTTCTACCAGGATCTAATGATATGTTCTGCAGGACATTCGGGCTACAGCCGTAATTAAAGCAGGTCCTGAGTCATTCTGGTGTAGCAGAAAACAGTGACAACGGTGAAAAGAAAATCTCTGTGCAAGGGTGGGCTGTGGTCAGGCTGGGTCTGACACAGGTTGGGACTGAAATATGTTTGGGATACAGGGCTGTGAGAAAGAATTGGCGTGTTATTACTATTATATTTAGCAGGCTACCATCTGGAAGCATAATCATGTCTGGCTAAAGATCTCAACCTGCTTTTCCGCACTGTGTCACCTGTAGGAAGGATATTATTCTATTATGTTGAATGTTGTATTATTCTACTAACCCCATGCTTAATTAGCCAGATATTTAAGGAGTGCAAATACCCTTCTGTGGGAGTGATCTGATGGATCTCTTCTTGCAGTCAGATGTAGCAATTCTTCATTTGGACCCCCCCCTCCCCAAGAAATGTACCAAGCACCCAGCCCCACCTTTGGCTCCCCAGAGAAGACACTGCCCAGGTCTCCCAGCGCTTGTGCATGGCTGGAGAGTTCACCTGCAAGATGCCAGCGGCTCCTGCAACGCGTGGCGTACAGGCAGACAGACCCGAGCTGCAGAAGAGGCAAAACGCGAACACAAAGCCGGGCAGTTCAGCAGCAGCCTGAGCTTTCCTTTTCTGGGACAACACCAAAGACTCCATCAGAGACACCCAACAGCATAACCTGCGCTGAAAGACCAGGAATAATTCACCTGCAGGTGTTGCTTCCTCTCTGTGAGCTGAATTACTTGGGTTATTTATTTCTTTGCTCTCCAAAAGAGGGTAGAAATGCAAATAGCTACGCAAGCACACCGATTGCTGCTTTTTCTTTTTCCTCCTGTGGAAAAAACACACTTTTGTGATAAATAAAGTGCAGGAAACAACCCACATGGCCAGTTAGTTCAATTAATCTGAAAAGCTCCTTGCAAGGTAAGAACGTCAACTAGCCTATGCTGCCAAAAGGAAACCACTAAGATTCTTTATTGCTATCCTGGGCCACTTTAAAATTACACACAGGATTGCTTTTAAATAAGCACACATGCAAAGTCGTTCCTGGCTGCAGGCTCATTCCTCTTGCAGCAGTACTGCCCATCGCCTTGGAAAAAGGTCGCCTCCTTTCTGCCTACCTCAATATTTTCAAGAAACATCCCAGCTTCTACTGACAGACAGCTAAAGATACTCAGTCCTGGTTTTGGCCAGGTTGGTCAGAATTTTGCTTTAGGAGTTTCTCTGTTCAGCTCAAAATTTCATGCTAAAATGGGTTTACCTCTGTGAGGCAACTTCCTCACTCACGGTACTATGCAAATATTACTGCAGTGGCGAGAGTTAAGAAAAACATTACTTTTATACTATTTTTTTCTGTGTTTCCTAATAACAAATATTTAACTTGTCAGTGTCACCTGTTAACATATAAAAAGCTGGATAAATTAACCTAATTCAGGCTAAATATATTCTGCAATCTAGCACACTCCTTAGGGTCTTTCAGTTATCTGTGAAGCGACTGGAAGGAGCGTGCAGCAGAACCAAATGGTAAATGTGCAGAATCAATGGCATGGTCCCTCCTTTAAGACAGACATTCTCAGTGTTAACTAAGAATTTTAAAATACTCTGGTGAAAATATATGATACGTTTAGTTTTATTTTTACTGATCTATTTGAAATAATTCAACTGGTAAGTCTTTTTCAGAAAGCAAATTATTGTCACTGCCTCACAGCACCAATTTATTATCCAAAGTAATAACCTTGGCAAAAATGCCCGTTTCAACTCTTGAATAAGAACTTGGTTCACATGTCTAATGCCCTGTGTAAGAGAATTAGCAGAAGCTCATCTCAATGCGGTTTCAAAAGAGGAAACTAAGCAGACAGCCTTGTTAATTTAGCATATAGACTTGGAATAAAGTACAACATCCATCATCTCTTGAAATTCAATTAAAAATTGGTCTTGTGTCCAAGGAGAAGGAGCCAATTTTCTGCTGGAAGCAGAGCCTTGGAAGATCACTAAAACCCTTAATGGTTCTTTCGTTGTGGGAGCCAATATGAAAGAAAAACCAGTTTGGGAGTTCAAATTACCCCTCCCATTAAAAGCTAGAACACGTGCAGTCCGCAAGGCGGGCCCGCTGCTGCTGATGCCGTGCTCTCGGTCCCCACGGAGGCAGGGAGCGTTCCAGTTGCGCTGCTTCGGTCCCTCCTTCCTTCAACCCGTCCCTTGTGCCGCTGGAGGCTGCCGGAGCGCCGAGCCTCCGGGCAGCCCTGGGAGCCGAGGGCGAGCGCGCGGCGAAGCTGCGGTGCCTGGCCTCCCATGCGCTGCAGCTCTCCTCCTCCTGCTTCTGCGCCTGGCCAAAAGATGCTTGCAAACGCACACTGAGATTTAATATCTGGGGGAAGGGAAGCCTTGAAAATATGTTAACAAGATTTTCAGCATTAAACACAATTTTGTTTCAGATTTCAGCTGTTAAACGTCTTAATTTGTTTTGCTTTTTACTCCAGTAACATAATGCTAATAAACTCTGACAGCTTGTGACTCCGCAACGAGGAGGTTTCTCAAACCAATCTCTTTACTTGAAATTTGATTTACAAAGTGCCTCAGTCCTTTAGCTGGATGGCAGCAGTCACCGTCACAACACTTGTCATGTCTCGAAGCAGGAGCACAAATTGCAAGTCTGAAAAGCGACAGTTTTTGCTTGTTTGTTTATTTTCTTCTACTGGAGGATTCACTGAGGTGAAATAATCCTTTTAACCATTTAATATCCTCTTCTGCCAGTAAGCCCATTCCAGAAAATGCTGTCATGCAATGTCTGCTACACTCCAAAAGAAATAGTGGATGTTTTCCCGGAAAAAACATTAAACTCTCGGTGCAAAACATAGGTAGTATCTATGCAGTCTATTTTTATGGTGTACCATATTTTTTATGGTATTAATCCATTTTTGGATGAGTTGGTTTAATGGCTAATCTTTCAGACTCCCACATTCTCGTTCCAGCCCTGCCTAGCTTTGGGCTTCTCCTCACCAGCAGTTAGGTCACGCAGCTTCCTGGGCACTCATCTTACATCTGCAGGTCACTGCTGAGCCACCAGGACCTTCTGTTCCAGCTGTAGGCCAGCCCCAACCTTATGTGGGTCATCACTTTCCTGGACAAGCAAGTTTTTGTCCTCTGAGAAGTGCTTGTGGTAGCATTTCACAGAAGGTTTGAGGCTGGCAGGGACCTCTGGAGGCCACCTGGTCCAACCCCCTGCTCAAGCAGGGACACCCAGAGCAGGTTGCCCAGGACCACATCCAGGTGGCTTTTGCAGATCTCCAAGCAGGGAGATTTCATATCATGAAACCCTACAGAACAGGCATGAAAAATAATAGAATAGATGAACACAGACAGCTGCTCTTACGTAGCATAACCGGTTTCAAAGGAAAAGCATCACTTGGGCCATTCATTAGAGTAATTGTGCAATAAACTGAAGATGATTTAGCACGAAAACTTAGTGAAAAAGTCTTCTTCACCTCTCCTCCCAGTAAATTGATTTTGAATTTCTTTATATTTATATTATTTATATTATTTATATTATATTTATTTTACTAGGATAAAATATGTCTGGTATTCTCCAGGTAGAGGATAAAAACGCTGCTGTGGGAACAGCAGTGCAGGTGTTCCCAACTCTCCTTCTCCACAGGGCTGCCAAGCTAATGACACCAAGCTAAGTAACCCGGCCCGTAGAGAAGAACAGAAAAATAAAACACACACCGCTCACGACAACATTTTGTCTACAGTTTTTAAACCTCCTTTTCTCCAGAAAGGGAACACCTTGCACTACGTTCTCCTCTGAGAAGGACGTTCAAACAGAAGGGTTCGGCTGGCCCCGCTCACCCGAGGCGCAGGAGATGCGGCGGGTCAGCACACGAAATGTCTGCGGTCTGCACGGAGCTGCCGGAGCTGGCTTCAGCCCAGCTCGGCCAGCTCCTGGCAGTGCCGCTGAGTCAGTGCAAGGCTTGCTGCGGGTTAATGGGCCGGATTTGTAGACAGGCTGGCTCCGCTCCTGATGGGCTTCTTGCTCTGGTGGCTTTTATTGCAGTAGCCAGATAGCCAGGTCTTGCTGAACTCTGCAGTCACTGCACTGTAGTCACAGTAATGGCTAAATGCATGCTCTGTTGCATTTTTTTTAAATTTCATTTTTGCTATCTGTACAGAGTTTCTGACATCTTTATTGCCACAGCTCATCCAGGTTGTAGTCCAAATTAAATTTGCTAGTGAAGACATTCTTTCTCTGGGCAAATTAGTTTCTGTGTCCCATTTATCCATTTGGAAATAGATATATAACAACATCTTTTGGCCTCACAGGGGAGTTTTTCAATCCTATCCCACTAATGATTGCAAAGTGCTTTGCTGCTTTCTGGTGATGCTGGGCTCTGTAAGCATCGGTCATTGCGCGTGTGGGCTGGGCTGGGCCTGCCGATTGCAGTCTCCCTTTTCTCTCCGTACTACTTGAACTGTAGTTGAGACACCTGAAAAACAAATTCTGTTGCTTTCAAACATGACCTGGGACTCTGGGTACCTAACCTGAGGCCTGCTGAAGATGTCTGATTATGTGTGGATGTGAAATTCTCGAAAATCTGTCTGCCATCAGGTCCCTGAAGCTGGGTGCTCAGGTATTGTGGCATTCAAAATGATTCAAAGTCTTGTCCGAATTGTTTTGTTTTACTACAGTGCAAAGGAAGTAATTGATATTCGTATTCAAGCTGCAGCTCAGTACTGTCAAAACAGAGATGTCTTTCCTTAAAACTGTAAACCAGTAAAATGATATTGTAGAATATATTTTCTTTCTGTGAGGAAAGGTACTAGGGCAGACCGTGGAGAAATATGTCTTACCACATTTGCCTTGCTAGCCACAGGGATTTAATAAAACTTATCAGTGCAGCATGCACACAGCTCTGCCACAATTGGGTTGCTTCAATCGCCTTATTTACGCATTTCTGCAAGAGTCCCCACTGCAGGCAGTGCCTGCCCTCCTTGCCTGCAGCTTTGCAAAGCCCATTGGGCACCTACTACATTTGTTTCCAGCCCTTTTTCCTAACTGAGACTGGCCAGCAAGCAGCTGAAAAGTGCTGTATTGATAAACTGGGAAGAATCTCTGTCTAAAAAACAGAAGCCCTGGCATCTGATGGAAAGCTGATTACTTTTTACTCCAAAGCTCACCCAGGACAGTGTAAGCCTTCAGTGCCTGGGTTAGCAGCATGTGGGTCATTGCCACGTCCGTGAAAACAGCCACACACCGCTTCAGCTGCAGAAGATGCTCAAAAAACCTTGAAGCAGCAGGGAGAAAGGTATCCATGTCTTGATTTCACTTCCATCAGAAGTCCGTCATCTGCAAAGGTGGCTTAGAGATGCAAGCCTTGCAAGCGGGACGACAAGCACCATCCCCTGCATCAGACACAGAGCAGCGAAGGCATCAGGTAGCGGTGATGATTCTGAGTCAGCGAGGAAAAGCTGCCTCTTTACCAGGCTGGGACATGCCTGTCCCCAGTATTGCACAACATTGGGGTGAATCGGCTTTGCCACTGCAGGCTAAAAAGTCAGCTGCCACAGTTTTTCTTGTAAGTTATTTCTTGTCTCAATTATCAAACCACATGTGTTTATATTGGACGGTATCATCCAGAGAAAAGAAATATTCTTTTATATCACTCAGAGAAAAAAAAAATAGAATGGACAATTTTCTAAGCACAAAAGGATATAAAAGTACTTATTGACAGTTCCAGGCGAAATATAAAAAAAAGCTACCTGAAAATATTTGCCAGAAATCAAGGCCTCTGTTCCTATTAAAACAAACAAAAAAAAAATTGCAACTGCTTTTCTACAAGGTGAGGAGAGCGGATTCTGCACGACAGCCTGTCCCCGTGCTTTCCCATTGCTGTGGGCAACAGCGCATCAATCGCTGCCTGCAAAGCGGGAAGTGCGTTTGGAGGTGACTCCTCCAGCCTGGGGGACAAGGAGGTACTGAGGACCAGGAGGATTAGTGCTGGGGCTCCCCTCCAGGCCCACTGGGGTACTTCCGTGGTGTTTTACAAACCACCCCAACTGCAACCAAACAGCAGTAGGGCATGGAGCGGAGGGGACATCGGATGCGCGCACCTGAGTCCCCAGGTCCCTGGAACGGCAGTTCTGACATCAAAATTAACACAGAAGCTGTTTTAGGAGCAGCTCATTTGGCTGGTACATCCCATTCATTTTCTGAGCTAGAAAAAAATTTACAACCCTGCTTCTGAGACCTTGCTGCTAAGTTTGTAACGTTTTTAGCCCCATTGGCCCCTGAGGGAGTCCCTCCAAATATATATTCCATAACGTTTTATATTGATACAAATATACCTCCTTTAAGCCATTAATGATGCTTTGAGACACAGCAGTTTTAAGTGGTCATGCCATGCTGTGCATAACGTCCCATCCTTAGGACCCTGGTACAGACAAGTGATTTTATTCTGCTGTGAAAATCTTCTGCCAAGATAAATATTTGTACTCTCTCAGATACGGTTGAATAGAGAAAAATTTCTCATTTGCAGAAAATATTGATCTTCATAGTTTACAATGTTGAACCTATATTGGAACAGCATGACTGGTGATCTTGTTTCTGGGAATACAGAGATGCTGATTCCAGTAATGCATATTTGTGAATGTCCTGAAAGCATAGGTTAGTTCTTTTTACTTTTTTTTTTTTTTTTTACAAGCAGTCTTTAAACAGTTGAAAAACTAAGGGAACCAGTCCCTGCAGGAGGTATACAAATGGGAGAAGCAGGTAACTATATTCAGGGTCATGCAAAATGATCCAGGAGTCTCAGAGTCTGGGCATACTGTGGAGAGCAGCAGTGTTTCCTCCAGGATGCCACATGCTCGAGGTGCAATATTGCCAGAGAGGCTCTTTGCCCTTTCACGAGAATGGTGTCAGATGCCAGAAAGCATGTTTTAGTGAGCTCCTGAAAACCAGAGACTAGGCAAAAGATTACTCTGAAGAGTTACATCATGTCTCACACAATGAGCATCACTTGCTATCAGATATTGGTGACCACCTTTCCGGAAGAAAAGGTTTGACCTAACCAGCTGGGACATTTTCTGTCCCTCTGGACTCAGTGCTCTGCTCTCACACTCAACGTGGGAAGCGGCCACACAGTTTCCAGAGGTGTGGGTGGCACGTCTCTGTCCCTGTGCTTGTCATTGGAGTAATACGTTATCTGCAGTCAGAAGTGACAGAGAAAAGGATTTGTTTTCATCTTTCTGTTTGATAAATCCTGTTATTTCCAGGAAAGATTTGCATTTCTGTTAATTTTTGCTGCAGTTTCTACAGCCATGCAACTGGCTTCAGTACATATTAAGAAGCAGGTTACCTGCTTAGAAAACATGCACCTGTGAACTGTGGATATGGCATTAGCCAAGAGAATGTGCAGTGTGTCACGTGCAGTGAAGCAGATGGACTCTACGGATGAGTTAGCAGTGACTCATAAAATTATCTCAAATAATGGATTTTTTTCCCCTAACTGGCTTAAAAACCCATATGCTTTGGGGAGGAGGGCTCCAATAGCTACTCTTGCAGAGCATGGGGTCTTCAGTAAGGTCTGCAGAGCAGCATCTGTAGCCCTGCAGAAGGGTAAGCACTCCTCTTGCTTGTTTAGCTCACACTACACTTTATAAAACAAATGAACAACAAAACTGTAAAATCCCCCAAATACCAACCCCATGCGATACTGCGAGGAGAGTCACAGCCCAGCCTGTCCTTTCTATCTCTGTTTTGGGCTCTTATTGCTCGCAAAACTTGACCGGCTTCCAGTTTAGTCATTTCCCCTTATCAGGAAATTCAGATGAAATTACATTCCTACCGGAGGCTTTTAGAGGTATATAGGAGTCCTGTTTGGCTTTACAAGAGATGTATTTTTTCCGGCATCTTTTTTTCCAGCCGAGGGGCAGTGACCTGATCAGTCCCAGTGTCCACAACCCCTTCCGATCCTCGGTGCAGACGTGTCCCTGAAATGGGGCATCTTGTCACCTTGTTCTGCTGCTCCCCACCCTTCCTCAGGAGAGTGGAGACTCGTGGGGAGGAAAGCGGGGTCAGTGCCCTCTCGCCGAAGTTTATTGAGTACTTAACCAGCTTCCCATTGTCAGGAAGGGGATCTGTCTGACAGCAAATCTTTCTTTGCTAAATTGGGCAGCCGGAACTGTACCTAAAGCTAATTTTCACACAAAGTGGTAGCTGCCTGCTTTTAACTATCCCCCAGAAGAGTTGTCTGCGTAAGGATCAATACTCATGAGATGAGCAAGCTGCTACTGTTTATTACCTGTGCCTAGAGCCTCCAACACTAGCAGGGTCTGACTGTGTTCGCTGACGATCTCTGCACCAAAACACTCCCTAAAGAGAGAAAACAAAGAGCACATTAGCTGGTTGCCTCCCCTACAGACTTCCCGAGCGCAGGGATGCTGGATGCCATTTAGCCCTTTGGTCCCTCTCCCACCGGTGCCCCAGGCTGGTGGGTGAGCGATGCACAACCCCACGTGCTGGGCGCAGGCGTGAGCTTTTTCCCACGTGCCCTGGCTCCACAGCACGTGGGCGCACCCTCTGGGGCCCCAAAGCAAGGGTGCAGAGGAAGAAACAGAGCCCTCAACCCACTTGGCTCCTATGGAGAAGAAACGGAGCTTTCCTGGGGCACACGTCCCCCTTTGCACGGGTATTTTCTGCCCAAGCCTCACCCGCCACAGCCCACACCTCTCCCATGCTGCCCCTATTTCTTCCATACACCCCCAGCTTCACCCCAGTGCTTGGCAAGCCATCATCCTCTCCCAGGGCTTGCTGCAGCCCTGCGGGCAGGGTGGTCTCCCTGCCCTCCTGCCAGGATAAGGCGCTGGCGAGGCAAGCAGGCAGCATATAAACATTTTATAAGGTCTACTGGACTACTTCAGCATTAAATTTATGCAGGATGCTGCGCACCTGTTGGTGCCCTTTTAGCATCACAAATGGCTCTGGTCAGGTTGGAGCTGCTGGAAAATAATACAAAATATCATACCAGGATTTCCACCATTTTACTGGCTCGTAAGGTCACAGTCACCAAAACTGTGCTTGTGCAGAAAAGGTGCAACACCGCTACCTGTTTCCATTAAGGCAGCTGAGATCCAGGCACCAGGATAAAAATCTACTTTTGAAAAAAATTAAATTGTCCATACTTCCCCATGACTCATCTAACAGCCGAGATGCACTTCTGGCACAAAACCAAACCCGTCATCCCCTGAACACCCAATTAAAAGGAAGAAAAGGGGTCAGTGTTTACTCGAAATTTTGTGTGAACCTTCTGCTGGTTACTGGTGAAGTAACCACAGACTCACTGAGATTCACGAAAGTGCTTTATTGAGCCAACATTTGAACCACAGTCCACTGCCATCAGTGAAAAGTCTTTGGAGGACTGGATTTGACTCACAGCTGCTACAGTCACAGAAAGCCTTTTTTCTGCTTGCCTTTTTCCACAACAGCCACATGTGCTCTGGTAGACACTCAGCTACAGCTTGCAGTAGCAATCCAGAGGGTTTGTCCATCTCCTGTATGTCTCATTGAGCTCATACGCTACATTGTGTGGGGTACAGCTCAGTTCAGCCTACCCCAACCAAGCAGCAGCTTTTACCCATGGGATGTTTGTGCTCCACAGTCCCATTTCACAGATACATCACACGTAATGCGAGAAGTTAGTTATAATAAATAAAATCAACACCACCAAAGGTAATCAATGTTTTATTTATAAACATACATTTACTATAAAAGCTGTTGCATTTTAGACAAATTTTCCTAATTTCCAGAGGCATTTTAGAATAAATAAAATAAAGGAAAGATTAGCGTAATTGGTATTCAACATTAGCCCCAGCCAGGACAGCAATCCTTGTCCTTGAATGGACGTGCACATAAGGATGGTCCCCTTCTGGTTCACCAACCTTTGGGACATTCACTGAAAACTACAGATGTACTGCATCAAAAACACTACATAGCAAGAGTAAGGAAAAAATACACCATGGAAAGTGGGGTAGTGAAATACAGATGGGTTATGACACCTGTTCAGGTTCTCGGAAGTAGTAAGAGGCTAAATAAATTCTGAAACATATAAAACCCATTACATACATTGTACTTGCTTAGCAATAATAAATCATTTTTGCAACAAATACATTTACATTGTAGTTCAAATGTAGTAAAGCGTTATTTTTTTCTGTGCTTAAAGTTCCTGGTAAGAAATGTATCATATTCATTTGTTTAAAAGGAAAAAAAAAAAAAAAAGGAAAGAAAGAAAGAAAAGATCTTAGCCTGAATGAATTTGCCATGTAAGACTCCAAAGGAAATATAAATCAAACATCAGCAGTTGGCAAGTACAATTTAGAAAACTGCTGGAAATGATTCTGTGCTGGTGAATAGATGCTCACTGGGGGGAAAAACTGTAGTTTGAGGATGCTGCTTCATTTTGCTTTACATACAATCAACTTCACTAGAACATGCATATATGAAACTAACGGATAGACACTGGGATAAGCTAAGCAGCTCCGGAGATGCAGCTGTGTGCCTGCAGCGCTACGCGTACCCCCCACCCCACCCCTTGCTCATGCATTTTAGTCCCAACCATGCTCCTAAACAGTCTGGGCTCTTATCATGAAGTTAATGAGAAGCGGATCTACCCTCCGTGACAACCAACCCTTTTATACACTTGTGACCAGTCTGCACATCTAAACTATGTCACATGGGGGAAGCAGTGACTCATACCAAACAGACGCACAAGCATGCATTAAAGGTCTTGTTTAAAAATTAGGCCCAGGCATCATATGTTCACATATCCTTAACGCAGCACATGGAATTGCACAGATGTACAAAGTAGTTTATAAAATCTGCTTTTTGAATTTCCACGTTACGCATTATTTGCAGGAAAATGTTATGATGACCACATGCAAAGTGTAAACATCCTGGTTATCAAAACCCTTTAACAGTAAATCATGCAAATGGTTAATCAAAATATTGGACTTCACTGCTTCATTTCCAAAACATTTTTCTGATTTTTGATTTTTTTTTTTTTTAAATATTCCCCAGGTAAAGTCCTTCAGTTTTTTGGATTTATTGCATCCCTAAGTCATCACTGACTGTGTGCAACAGCTTTGCATTTTCTAAGGCACAAGTTTAAGGAAGTAACATGTAACTTGCCAGCAGATCATCACAATGTCCTCAAATGACAACATGGTACATGTGTTTCCAATGACACGCAGTTTTGCATGGGTATGCAACTCACGTGCAAGCAATTGTGTAGTGTTTAAACAAATAGTTGCTAGATACATTACAACTCAAAATTATTGCTTCCCTAATAAGAACTTAATTTCCATTTACCAACACATCAAAAGACAATGGATGTGCGCATACATAAAACAAATCTCTATTAATTTAACCTTATCATGGTTTTAAGGCAGAATAAGTAGATTTTTTCCCTCCATTTTAAGCTGCATCTCAAACAGCTAAAATGGGACATTTCAAATAACCATTTCCTTTACCAAGCTGTGCTATGATATTTTACAGTTATAACACATGACTTAAACTTGTCTGTGTATTCTGGTAAACTCACACAGCTCTGGCCGCTGCTTCCAGGAGCTGCTGGAACACTTCAGTAAGGAGCACACGCGTAACCAAAGAGCACAAAAGAAAACTGGCCCAAACAGGGGCAAGCTTTTGCCTACCGCTATCAGCCTCCGCCCTGCCTGCCTTCCACGCTCGCAGGTTTCGCTTCTTTTGTTGGGGTGGACGTATGGAGGAACACAGGTTCTCAGCTCTGTAATTCACTACTGAACTTGTGTGATGACTCTGGAGGGGACCCAAACCACACATATCTGTCCCTATGAGATTTCAACCAAGCATAATGTTAGCAGGTGGAAGAGCAGATCTCGAACAACTCGGACCATCAGTGGGAAAGCAACACGCCAAACAGAAAAGCTTCACCGTAACCATCACACTGCAGCTTGCAGACTCACAATTCAGTTGTGCCCACCCACTCCACCGCCTCTCCCCCACTTCACCCTTTCACCAAATTTAATAACAACACTGGCTTCTGAACTTAGTGAGAAGGATTGCTCCTGATGGGAGTCTTGCAGTCGTTAACGGTATACAGTCTTGAGGTTTAATGAAGAAATCTTTATTTGAGAGAATATTAAGCTATAGTCATGAACATTACTTGAGGTACACAAACAAAAAATCCTATCACTAAAGGTGCAATAATTTATTTGTATAACTCCTACCCTCCACTGAAGGTAATATAAACACAAAATGTTTCAGAATTACAGGATGTATTATCAAACTAGTCTCTGTATAAAAAAAGTTATAGCTTCAGTTATAACAGAGAAGTCGTGCTGTGATGCTTAGTTTTTTGAATGCACTGATTAGACACTATCTTAAAATTACTTCTCATCTCAACTTGGCATATTCTATAAAGGTTCTGTAAACTCAAAATTTTAATTCCTAGAAATATTAACACAAAACAGCTTTATTGCATGTTTATTTTCTTATTACTTTCAGGAGAACAAAGTAACAGACTGAAAATCATAAACATACCTGAAAAGGTGGGATTTTTTTTATAGTACTTAGGCTTTGCCCTACCAAATACAGTCATACATATTTTGCAAATTTCTTAAGAAAGGGAAAAACAATATATTGCATTTTAAAGGAGCAGGTGCAGCGCTTTTATGAGTTTTTCAAAATGAGATGAGGGCCACGATGTCCATGGATTCAAGCTCTTACAAATGATTGTCTGGAGGCAGCCGATACATAAGAGAAGAGAGTTCCTTCTTCAAAGTTATTAGGACTGAAAGTCATGTCACAAAGTAGTTGGCTGTCCAGCAGCTGGAAAACAAACAAACAAACAAACAAACAAACAAAAAAACAACACACACACAAAAAAGTCATTAGTTTACAAATTTTAACAAACATTCCTCCTGAAACAATGGAGTACATAGGATTTTCCTCACATGATTTCTACCATTTAAAAAAACACATCTGGAAATACACGTCATTTGTGCCCTGCTTCTCCTCCTTCCTGCAAAGCTGGGGCACTAACTGCAAAGAAGCGTTCCATGCCATTTGCATTCTGCATGCACTTTGATTTCATTTACTCAGGAAGTACTTGTGGGTGTATTTACTATTAGGCTCTGCAGTGGCAAAACAGTAAAGCAAAGGACTGATGAGTCATCTTCATCTGTGCCTGGTTTGTGTTATGGGATAATACAGAGCCCTTGTGTTATTTGGTCATACAGGGAATCTCTTGAATTTACTGCTTGCCTTTGACTTCAACGTTCACAAAGGTTTTTGATAATTGATTTTGAAACAAAATCACCCACAGTTTCAAATAAGCAAGCTTCTGGCAGCCAAAGTGTTTCACCAAGATGTCCATAAGCATCTTAAACCAATACTGATTAATCCTGGGTTTGTCAGAGAGTGTCAGTTGTGTTCACTGGTGTGTAGGTTTTCAGAAGAAGACAAGGGTGGAGGTAGGCAAGAGCTGTGGAATCAGGCAACTGATTTTATATTTAGCATCAGTCTTCCCAGAACTGAAAGGCAAAAGACTAGCATTGTTCCAGTTTGTTCTTCATTTCAGATGTGAAGTCCATCAAATTTTAGTTAAAAGTAAGCGACTAACCGTGTTTGCAGTTTCTTGACATCAAAATCCGTCCCTTTGACATTGTCAACAAGAACCAGTGTAACATAAATTTACCCGACCCATATTTTGAGATTTTGCATGAGGAGTGTACACAGCAGGAAGAGGCAAATTGTAGGAAAAAGACAAACCCTTGCCATTATTATAATCATAGGATGGCTTGGGTTGGAAGGGACCTTAAAGCTCATCTGGTTCCAACCCCCTGCCATGGGCAGGGACACCTCCCACTAGACCAGGTTGCTCAAAACCCCATCCAACCTGGCCTCAAACACTTCCAGGGATGGGGAAGTGAATTATTATTATATCCTGAATTATTATTCAGAAACAATACATTTCCACAAAACCTATTCCCACAGTCATTGACACAGTTCCCATTGTGCTTGATATGCACAAACGCAAAACCTGATAGCACAGAACACTGCACGCAGCTCTGTACTGCATTTTTCTAGCACTGCTGTGGTAGAAATGATGCTAGAGGGATTTCTACAGCATATAGGCTGATGTATAATTTTATTCAGCATTCATCTTTCCCTAAGGAACCTCAATTCTTGTTTAAGCAAAAAGGATTAAAAAGAAAAGAAAGAAAAATATGACTTGTATCACCTTCCTTTCCTTTTTGTGTAAAGACAGATGTCCAAATGTGCATTATAAAGGTCAGGACTTCAACCACATGAGGAAGTTTTATGGTATCAAGACTGAAGAGGAAAAACTATTTCTAAATGTGTTAGGTTAAATAGTTAATACAAAAAGTTGCTAGCATTTCTTATGAGAATTAAAAAAAATCACCAAATAGTTATACAATAGCACCCTCTAGCTCTGCTGATGGGGAAATATCTCTGACCTGAAATAGAGGAAAAAAAAAATCTGTTCTACCAGCAAAGGTAGGGAGGTACGTTTCCTACTCCTGAATTTCCACTGCTTTTGAGGGAGAAAAGGAGAAATAGCAAGTGAAAAGTGCTCTATATCCCCATTCATCAGTTACGGTTGTAGACAGTGAATATACTGAACAGGAACATGTAACAGGAAAGCAATGATCACTCCCATGTTTTTCTTCTGTGCCTTAGGATTTTCAACTGACCTACTCTAGGGCAGAAAAAATGCATTGAGGTTTCTTTGACATGCAATTGACTGGCTCATTCTTCAAAACCTGTAGCAAACAACACATCAGCACATGCCTGTGGATCCCACCACAAGGATTCATTATGGTAAGTTACACTAAGTTCCTAATATTTTCCTTGACCCCTTTCTCTGCAAATGGATGCCTGGATGGAGACATAAAAAAAAAAAAGGGAACTTCTCCAAATAAGGCTCAGGGTCCTAGACCTAGTGGAGATATCTATATTGTCTCATGTGAGGTAACATATTCAAGCCTCCAGGACATGCAATGTGTGTGCACAATGTAGAAGTTCATCTTTTTGCATGGGAACATCCTTTAAGCCTAATATTGCTGAACAGAGATCCTTTGGGCAAGATTTAATGGGCTTGGAAGTCTTTTTGATACAAGAAGATGACTAAAATGAGATGGGAAGGCTCCACTTCCCATGGCAAAGCTGAGTTGCAAAGCCACTTGGGCATAAAACATTTCTTCCAGGAGGAGAAGAGTTCATCAGTTAAAAGCATGGTAACAGTACTGTTAGAGTTCACTGTGAAATCAGACAAAAATACACAGCTATCTTAGGACAGGATTTGGTACTTACTTCTGGATCGGATGTAACAATCGTTGCAGTTGAGAAGACCATTTCTAATCCTGACATCTGTTCCACTTGCTGCATCTCCCAGCTGTCCCTTGCAAATGCCACACTGTAAATTGAAGCACGCAGAAACTATGACAAATCATGCACTAGTATCTGTCACAGCTGTCTCAGAATTTTGACTTTTGTTTCAATAGTTTTTGGAACAGTGAGAACAAACAACCCTCAGAACCCAGCCCATTCTCTCGTGGAGCACTGCAAATCAGTGACAGTTTTTTTAGAGCCAACAGTACTTAGGACTGGACTTCACCAGTCACCACTCATACAGAAATGAAGTCTAGTGTTTTTAAGGGACATCTGATTTTGACATTACGTTCTGGAGCCAGCCCATTTGTGCAGGACAAAGCTTAGAGAGGCCAGAGGTTTAGTTCGAGTAAATGTCTAAAAACAAAGTCTTCACAAGCATCTAATACTACCTGGAATCTAGACACTTTCTGAGTTCTCTAGATAACACTATCTTGAGCCATTTCCTGAGACACTCAAGAACAACCACAAAGTATTTCTGTTCAGAACTCGGGTGAAAGCCAGAATACACATAGAAACACTGAGAAAATCTTCAGAATATATAATCTTACAATACTTTTGGAAGACATTCCATAATCCAAACTTTCCAGCCATGGGTCAGATAGCTTACAAACTGAACAGGTTTTTGAAAAAAATCACAAGGTAATTAATTTTCTATTTAGAAAACAATGAGTACAACTGGAAAGTTAAACGATGCTTCCCTCTGTAAGTTAGGAAGCTAAGTTCACTTACTAAGTCACAGAATTTAGTCCAACTAACATGTCCGACAACGGACTGTTTAGCTGTATTACTTTCACTTACCCACAAACAAAAATAACAAGCATTCAAATCCCCTGGTCCTCTCATTTCCAGCACCACATCTATAGACCTTAATACACTCTCTCCTCACTCTGCACAATGACTTGAGATTTTTTGTAGGTGGACACAATAAGAGACGTACCCGGAAGCACTGAATATGGAAATAAAGACCAAGTGTTTCAATAATCATGGCAGCTCCCTTTCCAAGAGGAAGCCCACAGGTGGAACAAAGCTTCTTTCCACTGACAGACCTAGGAGACAAACACTGCTGTAAGGAAACAGAACAGCTACTAAAACACAACCAAATGTTTACACATGTTCAGGGGGAAGGACACAATGGGAGAAAGGAGCACTGGGGGGTTTCATATCAGAAATGCACATTGGCCCTTCAACCATTAGGACATTTTCTACTGGAAAAGACAGTTTAACAGAAGACATGTATGTTTCAAAATTTTGTCTGAAATAAGTAGGGCTTCTGATCGAGCCCTGGGGCTAAACCAGGCTTTTGCTGAATCAGCCTGCGCATGTGCCACACAGCCACCTGAGCAGAGGACTTCAAAAGCTTGAATGCACAGGAGCTCAGACCCACTTCCCTGACAGTCTGCTGTGCTACACTAAGGGAGAAGCAAGCCTTTTAGCAGAGGTCCAGATGGGTGGGAATCATGCATGTGGATTACCAGGACCCAGTCAATGATGCAGCAATCATAGCAGATATTTTGTATTGATAATGTATTCACATACATTACCTGACTCAGATTCTTAGTCTGGAATTTGCTCTATTTGTTTGCAAATGGGTTTGCTTACTGCAAGTCAGAAGGCAGGAATGCTGCTCTGACACCCAAATGAGCTGGCTAGGCTAATGCAGCAGCACAACTGCAGTAGCACAGACCAGGAATCAGGCACTTACTAACTCATTTTAGTCTGTGTTGCTGCAGATACATGCCTGTTATACTCTAGCTAGATTAAAGCTGAAATCAGATCTTCATCTGTAATGCAAAAATACTTCAGCTCTCACCTTAAGATTCAGTCCTGTCTAGACATTTCTAATAAATCAGCTGTCTGATGACAGCCAGGCCCCAGGTACTCTTTTTCATAATGTTTTTAATGGCAGTGTAGGTGTACACTTCTATGTGCTTCAAGCTCTTCCCTTCTCACCTGTCTGCCAGCCTGTCAGAAGTGATGTTCATCTAGTGAGATGAACCTGAGAACAAATGGGATCCCTTGTCATTATGTGTCATCCATGCTTTTTTCAGCCAGGGCTGAAACCAGGAGAAAAACTTCAGGATATGTCAAGAGTTTTGAAAAGATGGTTTGATGAAATTGTACGCAGATAAGCAAGTTTACAATATCTCGCTTCATGTTTTTGGTGCAACAACCTAATAAGCCACCAGCAGAGACAGATGTGGGCTGCAACATGATTAAAAAGCCATTGTTGTTTTTTAGAAGAGACAGAAACAGCACAAAGACTCATCACAACCAGAAAACTGTCCTTGCTTCTATCTAATCTCTGTCACTACTGAGCCCATCATTTTTTATCCCACCACGTACACTGACAGCACAGGCACCTCACTGTCTTTTCTTGTTGTTTCATTCTTGTCACTCCTTTTAGAATAACTTTCTTGGATTCTTCTCCTCTCCTTATGGCTACAACTGTAAGCCCTCTGCTCCCATCCCTTTTTACATTATCCTTGAGTCCACCTTTGTATTCACTTCTTCTCCACTATCAGAGTTATTATACAGACAACTCAAGTGTTGAATCAAAGAATAAAGTGCTTTGGGAAAAATTTTAAGAGAAGTTTTCTGAGGTTTTACTGGAAGGATTAATTACATCTTATCCATTATTTTCAAAATGAAGATTTATTTCAGGAGAAGATCTTGGAAAAGGGACTCAGATCAGGTTATAGCTGCTAAATAATATGAAGTAGCTATCAAGGCTAGTTACGTGCAGCGATAAACAATCTGCAATACCACCAAAGCTGCAGCTACTATCAGCAAAAATAGGAGATGCTGTTCGCATAAAAAAATCCCAAAAGTTTCATGACAATGTAAATGGCATTGGAAAGAAGGCTTTGCTATCAAACCTGAAAAAAAATGTTATTTAAATAGAACAAAGTCTTGATATGGGTTCTGTGCTGTATGTCTGCCCTATTTAATAAACCAACTGATTTTAATATACCCCAAATTATCAGTGATTCAATCAGGCTACTGTTACCATTTATTTAGAGCTGGAACATCTATCTCACTGAAAGCTGCACAGCTCATTGCCTGACAGAATCAAATCTCTAGGAACACACCTTAGTGCTGAGCATGTGACTATTCACAATAAAGATAACATCCTTAAGTGCTCTGAACTCACGCTTAACTGCTTGCTTTGACTCGGGCTTATATTATCCCATTTCAATTCCATTGAAATTTCAATGATCAAGCAGCCCTATAGCTGCTTTCTGAACTGTGTTATTTTAAAACATAACAATACTGCTGAAGTAGGCAGGAAATGGGGGAGAGGGAGCTACATGTTTATGACATGGATGGTTATGAATCACAACATTTAGAAGAATTAATAGTGCATCTACATAATACTAATGCAATATATACTGCAGCGGTTCACCAGTGACCACAAGATGTATTCAGTCTGCAAAATTCCTTATTGACCTTTTGTACCTGTTGGGTGACTGACTCGGTGCAGCAGGAGAGCAGGGAGACGATGGCCCAGATCGGAAGTTCTCATAACAGCCTGCCCTGAAATACAGGAGAGAAAATGCATTACTGCAGCTGAAGAATAAGTGAAAACAGAGGTTTTGGACGGAGAAACGTACATCCAGCTGATGGATCTCAGGATTCCCAGCACACACATTTTGGTTCAGTCTTGATCTGCTTGTTATTGCTCAATAAGGTAACTCACAAGGTAATCACCCATGTGCTGACTCCTACCCACCTACCGACACAGCACAGCTCACACCTTGATGAAGGAGGGTCAAGCCAAGGCACATCATCGTGCCAAAGGGATGTGCACAGAGGCACACCGGTAGCGCAGATGTGGGGTCACTGATGGAGGGTCTGTGCCCTTCACTGGGTAAAAACAAAGATGTCAACACTGAAAAGTGATTTATTCCTATCTGCATCCATTCTAACTTGCAAGAACTTGGTGAGAGAAAACATGCATGTTTTCTGTTATCAGAAATCATAGTATTGATTCAATCTCTCACCGCTTAAAGCTGTTTACTGATTAAATATTTTTTTTTCCAAACACACATTAGCAGTTTGTTATGAGGATTAGGCAAACAAACCTAAATTTACATTAGTTTTGACTGGATACAAGCTTTATAGAGGCAACAGTTCGCAAGGAAACTGTGTTCATATATGTGCTAAAGAAAAGTGATGTTCCTGTCTCATTACATAGATATACTTTTTGCAAATACTAGGCAAATGTATCGCCTGTTTACTGAAAGAACTGGCATTACCTTTTAGTACACGGCAAAGCATCAGAGAAGAAAAAAATCTAGGCAAAGTTTATAGCAGAAAGAAAATACTAATCTCTAAATATCTTATTTTAAATGCCATAATCCTTAAAGAACTGGAATGGGATAATCAATGTGTGTTTAGAAGCCAGGGAATGAAGCTCTCAGATACCAACTTCAATGAGGCAGACTTCAGGGGGCCAGTGAAACTTAACTTACAGAGAATGCTGAGCAGGGATATAGGGGAGGAGAGTCAACACGACTCCTTACACTCTGCAATAACCTTTATTTTACGTTCTCACCTCCTCCCTTCCCCTGTGGAGCTCAGCTGCTGTCCTGGACTCTGACCCAGGAATGGTCTCTGCCGAATGTCCTCTGTACAACGCGGGGACTGTTTCGTCAGTAACTGCTGGTTCCACGAGGCGTCTAAAACGGGAGGTAGGGAAATCTTAATACTTAGGACAAAATGCTTTTGTCAATACTGATTAACCAGCATAACTTGTGGGCACACCATAAAGCAGATATGAGATGTGAAAGTCAGAATTAGGCAAAGACTCTTGTAAGAAAACACAAGAAGCTTTCAGTTACATATAGTGCTGCATTTTCACATCCCCAGCCCTCTCCTTGGATAACTTGTACCCCTTTGAAAGTACTGTTACTTAAAAACAAATTCTCAGAAAACCCACGAAAAATCAGAGACAGGCTCTATGGGATAACATCCTGCTGTATTCCCTTCACATACACATAACCTGCACTGCTGCTGCACCTCATTTTCTATAGGGGGAAAGGAAGAGGTCAAACAGCTGTCCACAAATAGTGCTTGGGAAAATAAAGTATTTCTGTCCTAAGGAAGGAAGCACCAAAGAGACGCTGAAACTTCCTGGAGTGCAAAACTTCTCAATCACAGAATCACAGACTGGTTGAGGTTGGCAGGGACCTCTGGAGGCCACCTGGTCCAACCCCTGCTCAAGCAGGGACACCCAGAGCAGGTTGCCCAGGACCACGTCCAGGTGGATTTTGAAGATCTCCAAGGAGGGAGATTCCACAACCCCTCTGGACAAACATTAAGAGTTAACAGAAAGGTGGTACACTCACTGTTCTCCACGAGCTTATCAATAAACAATTTTCTTCCCTTGTAATTTCCTTTTATGTTTCAGATGGGTGCATAAGGCACAGAGACAACAACCTCTCAGCGATATGCAATGAACTGTGGTGCCCAGGCAACCAACCATCCCACCCATGAGACAGAGCATGCCACACAAATCCTTCCAGACAAATTTTGTGGCTCATTGGTCAGGAAGGGCCTTAGCATTCAAAGCACCAACCAACTGGTTAAGAGGAGAAGAAAAATTTTACTGGGACCTATGAAAGGCATGTTACCTATTTTTCATATCATCAAGGTCAAAAAAAAAAAAACCCAGTCCTGACTATTTAAGATCTTAAGGAGAGAGCAAGGATGTGATGTGTCAAGGGGCAAGAAAGGAGATGTCAGAATACTAATGGTAGAACAAGTTGCTGAAGAGAACCTAGAAAAAGCCTTATTATCAGAAGTTAAAACTGTCAAATCTTTGAAGTTTGCTTAATCACTACTACAAATCCACAAGGATGGATTGCTGGGCAGCATCTTTTGCTTTCTTTACTTGAGCAACCTTTATCAAACTGCTAAGAACACAATAAAATTGTGACAGGGTGAGCAAACCTGCTAAGTTTAATAAACTGCATTTGCATTTGGAACAAGTAATAACACTGAAACCTTTCCTATCCACAGGTGGTTCATTTTTTAGAATCATCAATTTTTATGCCAGATTGAAAACAAGGATCTAAAACTTGCTTTCAAAATCTACATTTGCTTTCTATATGTAGTCCTACTTATTTACTCTCCACTGTTCACTTGCATTAGACAGTGACACTAAATTAGTGATTTTCCCTTTTTTGAGGATGACCGGGTTGACAGCAATGCTTTGGGGAAATTTCTTCATTATCAAACCAGCATTATTTATGGGATCTTAAAAATTCTATCAAGATATATCAAGATAAATCCTGTATATATGTAAGATTATGTAACAAATGATTACGGTGAGATTACTGTAAATGAGATTTCTACCTGCAGCCAAAACATTAATTGCTGATGTAAATAAGATTTTAAATTTCACCTTAATTCTCTTTACTAACAGAAAACAACTTTTGAATCTGAGATATTCAAATTTTGAAGAAATAAATGTACTGTTAATTTCCAAAATTCTCTGAGTTAAATTGCAAGCCACTGTAAATACCTGCAAGCTTTCTATTTGGATAAGAATACATGCGTATGAAGGTCTTGACTCTCACCCTGAGCCAATGGCAGATTCAGCCGGGCAGGCGAGCTGCACTCCATCACTGAAACCTGGTGCTCCTGTTCACCTCCTTTCAAGATACCCGTCCCTTGGTGTCCTGAGAGCGCCTTATTTCCACTGCCAACAAAAATAAGTCACATTGTATAAATAAAGCCAGGAAAAATTCCAACTAGTGTCTAATGGCAAAATCAGACTTTTGAATGTAAGTCCACTACATGCAGCAAAATTTTTGTTCTGTGTGTCAGCACTGACAAACCAATGGATAACAGCCATGAGTTAACAAGTCTGACTCCAAACATGCCAAGTGTTCCTTCTTACCTCACACACAGCCACTTACATGCACTAGAGACCACTCTGGATTTGGGGAAAATGGTTTCTTTGACAGAAAAACAGCTTTTCTCAGTCTTCTCTATACAGTGTTCAGCATCATCAGATGCTTCTCGTCTTTGTGAAAGCTGTGATTACCAGTTTGACAAAGACCAGGACTTTGAACACCATCTGGCAAGTTTCGGTATGGCACTTCCGAGACAGCCAGGCAATCTCACAAAGATTCTGAGTGAAAATGGCTCCTTCTCCTTCATTCATCCAAATGGCTTATGAAACTTGTACACAAAACATAGTGCAGTGCCATACACAAAGGTCTGAGCTAAGAGCTAATTCTGATCTAGTTGATGCAACAGCCTCTCAGCAAACCTTATGCTGAAAAGGTAAGCCTTCTGACATGCCCAGCTAGCACTGTGCATGGCAATAGGCCTGATCAGGATGTATTAAACCTATCACCATGCCAAGGAAATGAGAAGACTAACACCAAATGCATTTTATTTCCTCCTCCAGTAGCTGCTGTACCACTGGAACCATCACCTTGTGATGCAAAGCAGTTATCACAGCCTCATGGTCAGATGCTGATGCTGCAGCATCAATCATGAGCAAATGTGATGTCCCAGAACTGTACAGAACACAAAGCTCCACAGGGCTAAGAAACGCCTAGGCTTGATCCATACCTCCTCTTTTCTTGCCAGCGTTCATTTTCCTTGTTTTTCAGAGGTGGAATACTGTCCTGCTCCCAAAGCAGCTTTTTCTGCCTTGTAACTTCGTTTTGTTTGTCTTCCTCTGGAGAGCTGTTTGAATCAGTTGTGCTCTAAAGACAGCAAGGGAGGGAACAAGGAGTTTCCCTTAAACTCAGCGTCAGCATGTGCATGAGCAAAGCACAGGGTGCCCCCAGATATAGCGTGTTGACACACCTTATCGTCATAAAGAACACCTCACATTACACAGTGGAATCGTTTGACTTTGGTAAGGCTAACTTTGGATTTAACAAAAACTTCATGAGTGATAAGAGGGGGCAGGAAGGGTGTGAAGAGAAGCAGATGACACAGGATATCTAAGCCTGGAGTTGAATGGAAAAAGGCAGATGACTTCTTGGGTGCCTTAGGGAAAATTAAGCCTGGGAAACCCACATTATTCTACTGATGTCATCTGGGGTATCATTCTCTGTTCTCTGGCGAACACTTACTTAATTATACATTAGATGCATCAAGTTAAACATTTTGTGCAGCATATGCCAAAAGAGAATCAGAGAGTGAACATTCCTCCATTTGCTTTGCTGCTTTCTAGAAGGGATAGCAGGAGAGAGAAGGAGGAAAAGTGGGGAGGTAGGATTCAATCTCAGCTCAGATATGCTTAAAACACTGTCTTACAATCAAGGTTTTGGATGCAGAGGCATAACTTCAGAATTTGTTGGCTTTGAGAAGGTAGGTAAAACAAACTGAAACAGGTGACTTTTTTCACAGTACCAGTCAAAAAAGAGAAGCAGCTGCAAAAAAAGAAAGCTTCACCCTCTGCTCCAGCCCAAAATGGGATGATGGCAGTTGTCTTAGGAATATGGCTCTTCAGTTGTAAAAATATACAAGCTACAGTACTCTGAGGTATCGCCAGTTATGGAAGGCATCCAGGAAATACTCTTCCTCTCATTGTTCCCAGACTTTGTTAGCCTTCAGCGAAAAGTGAAACTCTGCACTGAAAATGGCTTTGACTTTATTGCCTTAGGATTCCTCAAGGAACTCACCGCTGCTTTATTTCCTTCAGTGGTAGAGGAGGAAGAGGAGAGGAGTTCAGCAGAGTTTGAAGAAACAATGAATGGAACTACTGTATCCTCAATTATCTTACGTTCCTAAAAAATGAGGACCGGGAGAGAGCGGGAGTTAAAAAAACAGAATGTCAACTATATGCTTAAAAAGTAGAAGCATAAAATTTGGCTACAAGTTCATATTTAGATGGCTAGGTAAGGACCTGTGCTACCAAGAATAACAGTAATATTTGAACTTTTAATTTGCTACAATGTTTGCACTCCCTTTCCTTTCACCATTACCATCTTTGAGATGGGATGTCCAAAACTGAAAAAAATATTCCACTTGGGATGGCACCACTGTTTCTCACAACACCAGTCAATTAAATTACATACAAAAAATATGAAATTACACTTAGTACAGGAGAAACTTATTTCAAAAGCTGGAAAAACTACTTTTTCTTAAGATCACAAGTATGGCCCTCAAGCACAGATGATAAGACATCAATTTGCATAATATACTACTAGTCAAACTGACAACATTGATATTTTCCAATTTCCTGCAATAATGACCCATGTATAACAGAAGAAAAACACTATTGTCTATATTGTTAATATTCTACAACTGCAAGCTTTGAACATTTCCTGTGATTTTTTTTTCTTTTTTAAACAGGCTGGATTACAAAACACCTACATGATGAAGCCCATGGCAGACAATAACTTCATCTGGAATTCCACCAAGTCCAGACATCAAGTATATGCCAAAGCACAGAAGACTCTCACTCCGGAGGTAAGCCTGAGCGTGCCCAGACACAACCCTTTTGACTTACCCAGACTTGCATGGCAATTAGGCACCTCCACCTATGCAGAGATTCTGAGGATACCTGTCTAAATATTTAAATAGTTTTCCTCAGTGCCTATGGTAGTGTTTAAGAGAAACAATCCTCCTGAGAATTCAGCCTTGAGAAGACTTTTCATTAAATAATTTAGGTGTGGAATTTCTTTTTAGTTACATAAGTGGGTGCATTTAAATACAAAAAAAGTCCATAAACAACCTCCTCCTTTCAGTCTTATACCTCCTCGTAGTATCTACGCTCCTCCTCTTCAACTTCTCTCTGTGCCTTTTCCCATTCCTCTTTCAGCTTGTCCTGCTCCTTCTGATACTTCTCCTGTAAGAGGATACAAACACAGGTGAATTCAGAGCATACCATAGTAGGAGTAAATTCTGTATTATCTCCACACTGAAAATGAACCTGTTAAGAATGGCTCAATCAGAAACAGGATGAAACAGAAAGGTAAAAATTAGAAACATTCATGGCTGTCAAAAGAGCTTTCTTTTCTCCTCTGCCCACTTGTTTCTGACTCTTACAATTAACACCTTCAAACCATGAGGAACGTTTAACATACTACAAGAAGTTTAACCTGTTAGAAGTTTTTACGTGCTTGGTCAGAAATGAAATTTATTCTAAATAATTTCAATAATTCCTTGTTTATTGTACAGTTTTAAGAGTTGTAAAAAGCTATCACACACCCCAAAACACTTAAGCATGGATTTTGCATTAATAATTTCAGTAAAGTAGCACATAAACAAACAGGTTTTGCAGATGCTGGTTTTGGAACTAATTTAAGAGAGATGCCAGTACAATCTAATGAATGATGAATACTTGTGCAAGTTTAAAAGATAAATAAAGAGTGTGCAAAGGTTTGATGAAGGCAAGCTCATAATTGCTAAGCAGTTCATTTTCCTCCTTGATGGAATCATTTCTTGAGAATTCTTTTCACACAGTTTTACATGAAAAATTACTTCAAAGAGATCATTAAAATTGTGAGATAGAACTGGTTTGAATATGGGGAAGAATTGTGACTTCTCTATCCCTTTTACACCAGTTCCAACTTCTGTTCAAATTAGAAAGCACATCTGCCTAATCCAAGAGAAATGCATTTACTATCGAGAGAACACCCACATTTGCCAGAAAAACCATGATGAGAATTTTACACCATTCTAAGAGGAAACAAACGTATTAGCTAAAAAGAAATAAACTTAAGAAAGCAGCACAGAGACATACAAGTCATTCCTACAAGATGAAAAGACTCCATTTTACTATTCTCCATCCTTGGACAGTTTGTTGCTCTTCTGTTGCATGGAGGAAAGATATGATTTCTTTCGGACCAATCAAACCTAATCACAGTATCAAAAGATACTACTGACTGACTACTTTGATACCGAGTAATATCAAAAGACAATACTGAGTGCAGGGGAAATTCAAGTTCTCAGGGCTGTTGCACTTCTCCCAGCTAAGACACAAAACCATACCTGTTATAGCATACTCTACCACCAGGCAAAAACAGTAGTTCTTTTGAGGGGGTTTCTCCCCCTCAAAAAAACAAATCAAACCAAACCAAACCAAAAAAACAAAAACCACCCACCACCTTTGTGTACAAATTTAGTTTGATGTTTTCCAAGAAGAACATGCAAACACAGCAGAAGTCTACAAAAAGCTACTAAGACCATCACTTTAAAGAAGAGTTGCACAAGCATCAGGGTTAGCAAAATACTAGTCTCAGGAAAGAGGCTCTAAGTAATTAAGTCTCACGGTTTATGCTCAACATACTTTAAATATAGTTAAGGATCAACATTTGGTTGAACTCTGCATTGCAGTGCAGAACTAAGTCCTTTCAGTCCACCCAGGGTGTGGGGAAGGGAGAAGTAAGAGTGCACAAACCACAGAGAATATGTGGTTCATTCACATGCCACAGAACTCACTGAAGCATCCACAGAGGGTATGGAAGACATGACATGACATGACATGACAAGGCATGACAAGACATGCTCAGCTTTTGTCTAAAGGGCAATGCAGCTGGAAACGGCTAAACCACACCGTAGAAGAAATGTAGTGTCTTCCTTACCTGAAGCAAGCGTTCTTGCTCATGCTGCCACCTTTCCTGCCGCTTCCGCTCTTCTTCTGGATCCCAGGACCAGCAATTGAAACGCTTGCGTGAAGGAAAACCAAGCTATTAGACTTTAACATTTCACAAGGCTACCAGAAAGCTGCACTTCATCTGGTCTGCCCCCAGCAATGATGTTAAAATGGGAAATTCACAACTAGATAATGGGACTCTTAGTTAGCAGACCACATTCTTAGCTTCTTTGACATTTGGGTTTGCCCACAGGTATCCAAGTGAGAGAATAATCATTTGGTTTGCAAAGAAAGGCTTGGGAAACTTCAACTGGAGGGAAAAAAATAAAAAGATCTGAAAGAAAGCTCTAAGCAGCACTGAACAGAGATGCCTTCAGGTGCCCAAATTTAAGGAAAACTTCTACTTTTCTCCTCTGTAATCTTCTGTGCAACATGTAAAGCCATTTGCAAATGTAAAATATATTCTCTCATTTCATATGTCTGCCAGCACAACAGCCTAAAGCCTCGCTTTAAATTTTTATCCAAGGAAGAACACTTAAATTACAGATTCAGACTATATCTTGGTCGGGGTTCTATTTTTCCTTTCTCATTCAGATTTGGGGATGTTACATGTCAGTTTGCACAAAAATTTCACTTTTGTTAAACACATATCTCTAAACCAAAACAACAATGCAAAAAAGGTACTCACATTTGATTTGTCACCACTATCAGAATCAGCTATTAAAAAAAAAAAAAAACAGAAAAAGGAAAAATTAAACTTAACAGGACAAAACAGCAAAAAGTGCTTAGCCTGCAATTAAAGCTACATTGTATCTGTATATAAAAAAGCCCTATGTTAGTTTCCTATTTGTTCCCACAACCAAATGCAAGGACAAACTGCAAGCAAACCAGAAAAACAGATTACGCCCATCACCAACAAAACTACTTCTAATTTGGGTATGGAGAAGCACAATTTTAACTAAGATCAGGTTCTACTCTACCACTAGCTACTGCTGTCTACTGCTGGCCACAGCCGTTAGCAGTGTGGGAACACTGAGCGTTACCTACTTCGATCTACTTTTCCCCTTGTGGTTCAGTACAAGGAAGGGAAAAGCACAGCAAAGCTACAAGGATGGGACTATGCTATTCAAGAGCCACAGTTACGAAGAGGACCATTGCCATTTTCTATTCAAAGCCTTTGAATTAGGCTGATTTAAAGAAGTAAGGAAAAGGTATTTCCAGGCAAGTGATTTCATTTTGTGCCTGAAGCCAGAGCATCACACCGATGCATAACCCAACAGCTCTTTGTCAACTGTGCAACAGGAATAGACACTTTCTACGGCAGTGAGAGGTAGAACAAGTCCCCGTGACCGCCAGCTTTCACCCCAGTCCCACGGCTGAAGACACCTACGACTTGAGGCAGCGGAAGGGACGAAGCTGCTCTGAGCGCTGCATTTACCTGGCTGCGAGAAAAACCATGAGCGCCGCCAGTCGTTCCGCACCCTAAGCGGAACCGCGGCCCCGCGGGGCGGCTCTGCAGGGAACGGCACAGAGACAAAACAAGAAACAGCGCGGTCAAAAGGCGATGACGGACGGTCAGACCCAAGCCTACTCGGCCACCAGTGGGGTTTTTATTCCAATCGCTTTGTACAAAGTGGCTTGACACAGCAAGTTTTCAAAGGACTTGCAGATCACACGGACTACCCTGATTTAAATGCTACTTTTGCAACACAGCACCTAAACCTATATGAGAGCTCTAGCACAGTAATGCTCATTCACTCTCGCATTTGTTTCTATTGGAGGTGCATGTTTTAAAGACTATGTGATCCTTTTTGTAGTATACATGCTGTGAACACTAGAGAGCAGCCAAGTGTTTCAGCATCACTCAGAAAATACCAGAGACACCTATAATCTGTTACTTGGTATTTGGACTGATTTGTGCTTTAAACAAAAAAATATTGTTGGCAAAGCCTGTTTGGAAAGCACCTTCCCACTTAAGTGAGATTTCTAATTCCTCTACTGACATTCTTGTTTTCCACAGTGGATAACCTTCAGTAATTCCAATCCTGAAAATACTGGGATAATCATTATATTACCTATACATAAACTGACAACCTCCTAAGTTCTCAGGGGTAAGAAAACTTCAGATAATTTCTCCTTCTCTTTCTTTCACAATACCTACATATATGCATCTCTAAAATCAATATAAAATAAAACTGCAAAACATTACCAATCTCAAGCAAAACTTTGTCATGAAGGCAAGAAAAATAAGTTCTGCTTTGCAAGAACTTGTGATGTGCACAGGTCAAACTGAAGGATGTGCCCAGATATGTGCATTGTTTATCTATAAAGAGGAGCCACACACGAGCAGCTGAATGATAAATTTATCTCCAGGAGTTTTTAGTGTGAGATAAACCCAATCTTTAAGCCATTTTTGCCTGTGAGCAGGACTACCAATAAAATATAATACTCATGGACATAATACAGCTTTAATTGTTAGGCCTGACAAGTGCAAGTTAGTGCCCACCCTGACCCCCTCCTTTGTGTCACAATTCTGCTGTTGTCTTTAAGGGTAACAGCAAGAAGAGTCCTTTGCATCACAGAAGCCACACTACCAGTATCTGTCAGATGTAACTAGAAATTAAACATATTATCTCCCAAACCCTCCAGGTCATTGATTAGGCATTCCCCCTGAATACCACACACATGCATCTAGTTATGTCCAGCTGAGTTCTCTGCAGCTCCCAACCTCTCTTTTCGCTCACCTTGTAGATCAGAATTCTGTAGAGTGACCTGGCGGGTCTCGGGCAGTTTCTTTAAAAATGGCAATACTACACTCCCTTCTTGTTCCAGGTCTTTCAGTTTTATTACCTGTTCAGACATTTGGGAACAGAAAATTGCACTCAAAAATCACCAGGTACAATCAAAGGCTAATTTAAACCCTTTCTATTTATTTTCTGAATCAACATTATCAAAGATTAATAAGCCCCTATCTCCAGAATTACAACATGGACTTGCAATATTGAAGTCCTGGAAATATCCATCAGTTGTTTGTTCTTGATTCACACTGTCCTACACACCAAAGCTCATCCTAACCCACGACCAACGTCTAATGTACCTGACTGAGCAGTATGGTCATGGCCATTTGTCACCCCTGCCACAACCTGCTCTTACTCAGCCCTTCAAGAGCACTAAGAGGGCAAGCTCCACCATTTACACCTCCGGGATACTCTGCTCTCCCAGTGTGTGGAGGGACCGGGCTTTGCAGTTTAAGTTCTCTTTTCTGCTCCAGCCAGTTTACAGGTTCAAACACTACAAGCAGATGGTGGGGAGTTCCTTTGGAGGAGGAACTCTCTTATAATCATTGGATTTGGCACAGAAACCATCTTTCAGGGCCATTCCCTGACATGTTTTGAATGAATACCCAATGTGACATTACACAGAGAGAAAATACCAACCACCTGTTTGCACAATACACGTTTCTTTGTGAGGTCTTTCTTCATTTCATTTTCCACTCCCTTTCTTTCTTGCCCATACACACCTCCTGTGTAGCAGGGAGCACTGCTTCCTTCTGCTGCTCCATTTCAGGTTTCTTCACATCTTTCTCACTTGGAGCAGCTTCCTCGGAAGGGACAGGACTAGGAGGAAATTCTAAGCTCTTCACAACAGGGCTGGCACAAGCTGCAGTTGACTTGAATTGCTTTTGATCTGAACCTAATCCACACATACAAGAGAGAATGTCGCAAGGTTAAGGTATTTTTTGAAGTATTATGTAGACCTATTTCTTACAGTCCAGTTTCTTACTGGGCATACTGTGAGCCCATAAACTGGATTTTTTTTTTTTTTTTTAATATCTTCTTTCTTCAACACAGGCAAAATTAATCTCTCAGAGAAGATAAAACTTTAAGGATGAATTTCACCTGAAAAAAATGTAGATGCTGACACTTGAGTTGGTCACCGTGGGACACCCTTTATGGTCAACGAAGGCAGAAAGGCACTTCCTGGGGAAGGACCACCCGAACTATTTCAGACACTTCTCTTTGTCTGAGATGAGCTGTAACTACAACACACCTACTGAGAGATAGACCTCTATACCGCACATTCCTGAAGATGTGTGATGAATCCTATCCTAAGGTGCTACCCAGACAAGCAGCTCTGTAACAGTTAACATGGTCTCACTGTCAGCACTAGAAGATACGCCAGCTTGGCTGTTTCCACTAAACCAAGTCAGTCAAGCATCAGAAAGTAAATAAACTGTGGTAAAAGGAAGCATTGGACTGGAATAACTGGGTTGGCATTCAGTTCTTAAAAAAAAAAAAAAAGTTGATGCTGGTTTACAAGGACAAGGGACCAGGACTACAAGAGCCTGAGGACTGAGGACTGCAACAGCCTAACTACTGTCAGCTGGTACCACCATTGGAAGTGGAGTAGTTTCCAGCATCCCAGGCAGCGCACAAGCACCCAGACATCTCTTTAACCTCCTAAAACGCAATCTCAGCTTCTGATCCTGTTCCCCCTCCAACATGTATGTCTTTGACTGGCTAGGAGAGGGAGCTAAGAAAGGGAGGCACCCCAAGGCTCCACTAAGAACCCGCACACTAGCAGAGACAAGAGCTGATCCTGCTGCCTGGCAGACGCATGCCACTTTGGAGCAGTTCCCAACCCATTAGCAGCATAGGGGTCACAGCATGGAAGTATCTGGCTTGTACTGAACAGCAGAGGAGGTTGCCTGTTCTCCTAAATCACAAAGCTTGGACCACATCTATCCCTCCCAAGCAGACACAATGAAAATCCACGTTCTTTTACTATTTCAGCTTCTGCAAGGCGTTCTCTCAGTTTTCTTTGGCAGACAATATTAACCTTTGCTATCAATACTTAACGTTTAGCATTTCTCACAGGTGTGGAGCCAGACACAATGTGGCTTTGTGATTTGTAGACAAACATCACCAGCTCCTCACTGCTGACTGTTGAGAAGAGAATTTGGTTGGTTCACTGCAAGCCTGCAGCTGCTACATTACTTGCCAGGTGCAATTCCAGATTGTTAAGCTCTTGTGCTGCTATTCAATGATTTTTCTACCTGAAAGGCTGACCTATTTCTATCTATGACACAAAGTAATTAAGCCAGCTGATGAGCTGTCGCTAACAGTACCTGTGCTTCACAGTCATGCAGCGCATCAAGAAAAGGCTGGATGTGCTTCTAATCTTGGGGGGATGGTACCCCATTGATGTCTGAGAGCCAAGCTCAACTGCATAAGTCACATTTATCCTCAGCAAATAGGAGCAGTATATTTATATACCAATTACAGGCAGAGATTTCCTTTAAATATCTGCTTTAAACAGTACCTTTTACCTACCTGTACCAAGCTGAACTTTGATAGACCCATTTTAAAAAAATGAACAGAAAAAGACCATGAACTTAGTATGATAGCAGGCAGTAGATAAAACAAATGCTCAATGTTTCAGAAACACCCTTCTGAGGAAAGCAGCTTCAAATTTTACGAGCAAATTCATTTCCCCAGATTAGGGATTGTGCATAAAGCCTTTAAAGCAGAAAATCAAGACTGTGCACAACACTATCCATTTAAGGCCCTTATGAGGACTGAAGTGCTCTTCCTTATTTTCCTTCTTCATTCGCTAATGGCTTGGGAAAAAACAGAAGTGTTAAACAGAAGCTATTAGTGGCCGATAGCTTCTGCCCTGACCGCTTGCTGACGGCACCCTGTGGCACCAGCTACCCACGCACACGCACGGCAGAACAGACACCTTGCACCCCAAGCAGCACGCAGCCAAGAATGTCATTTCTGCCATCTTCTGCACTGTCTAATAAACCCTCTTGGTGCCGCTGCAGATGCACTGATTGGGCTGCTGCGGCAGGGTGGGCATCGAGCCCAGGCCAGCGATGGGCCAGGGCAGGGGCCAGGGCAGCAGCCACCCACCTGGGGATGCTCCCACCGGGCTCCCGCATCCTGCTCCGCCGGGGCTGCCCTCGGCCTGCTGGCTGGCTGCCGGATCCGCGTCCCCCGGGGAGGCCTGCAGAGGATTGAAAGACAGTGAGTGCACTGGAAATGAAAGTACGGGTTAATTCCGTAGGGCAGCGCTCACTGCTGCTTTGTAACGCGTTGGGACTGAGCTGTTTCAGAGCTCCGCAGGGAGCTGCGCACTGGGGAGCGAGTCTCTGAGCAGCATGTGCTGCTCCAGCGTTGAGTCACTGGGCTTTAATCTTCTCTTCTAAATGTTCAGCAGCAGCCATTATGCAGTTGCTTTGGAACAGCTCATGCAAGCTTTTAAAATTGTAGGATATCGTGAATTGTGTTAGCTGGAGATAAGCATACATTTCACCCCTAGTTTTCTCTTCCAGAATAACACAAAAACGTACGCATCAGTGAATACACAGCACATTCAAGGGCTTTAAAAGTGGCAAAGTAATTAAATACTTCCTTTATTTCACGGTTGTCTAAACAATCTGTTATCAGAAGGGAAAAGCCAGAGTTAGTATTAAAGGTAATGAAATACTTGAAACGTTATTGGGAAAGGACTGAAAAATATGGTGAGACCATATCAAGCCAATAATCCAAATCACTTTGAAAGCCAGCTTCCCGACCCAGGACAAGCCTGGTGCAGAGCTAAACCACACCATCAAAACAACAGTAGCATTTCAGCTGATTTATTCTGCAGCTTCCACTTTACATCTGCTTTCCCGGTAGGCAGATCAAGAAAAAATGCAGCAAATCAATCAGCTACTGCACGGCGCCTCTAACACGAGAGAGCTGGAAAATGGAGCATTCAAGAGAGGGAAAAAAAAAAGAAAGCAGGCTACTTTTAGAAATGAAAAGCAACGCATTTCAGAAGCGAGCTGTTGTAGACTCCCTTTCCTGTCCCTGTCCCCCATCTTATTAACAGCTGCAAGAGAGGAAATCTGATGAAATTTCCTCTTTTCCGAGGGCAGGATTCACACCTCCACCTTCTGCACAGATTCTGTTTCCCATCCCCACAGATGCCCATGAGCCTATGGCCCCTCATCCACCCACGCCCACGGGCAGCAGACCTGGCGCTCACAGCTGTGTCACTGGGGACGTCTGGTGGCAGTGCCACACTTTGGCTTCAGAAAGCTTTGCTGTCAGCAGCGGGAGTGAATCCCTGCATCTCTCCTCCTCTCTGGAGGGAAGCGTGCTCTAGCAAGGGGCAGGGAATGTGTCTGCGACAAGTCCTGCTGCGGGGCTGTGGCCAGGGGCAGGGGCCAGGGCAAGCCCAGGGGCAGCCAGCAGCGCTGGGGGCCGGAGAAGCAGCCCCCAGCTGCCAAGGGACGGCCCTGTGGACAACCAGGCAGTGCAACAGGCTGCCATCTCTGTCCTTGGAGGTTTTCAAGACTCGAATGATCAAGCCCTCAGCAACCTGGTCTGCTCCCATATCCTGCTTTGAGCAGAAGACTCCACTGGAGACCTACAACCTGAATTATTCTGTGATTCTACAACCTGCAATCCTCTGTTAAAACTGAGCAAATAGCTATTATCAAAAGCTCACTGTTTGCCCTCAACAAAGTACATTTTAACTGGAAAGGCAAAAGGTACCCACCCAACAACTCTATCCAGTGCCCCAAAGCACAAGCCTTCCAATGAAATTGTTACATGTTTCAATTATTAATATTTAAATTATTATTATTTTTGGTAAAGCAATGGAACTCACCCTCCACTCTCAAAAAGCAACTGCTCAAAGTGAAAAATCAAAAGGCTCAGCAAATGCACGGAGCTGATGCCACTTTATCTCCTCTGGCTCTAGAGTTACCTCAGGAACCTACACATGGTGCTGTGTCACACTGCTATCCTGCATAAGTGAAATCACAACTGAATCTAACTACGACCTCAATATCCAGTATGGAGGTTAAGCTAGGTATAGATACAGATGTTATTGATAGAAATTCTTTCAAAGAGCAGTAACAAAAAAAAAAAAAAAGGAGCTACCGCTTGCTGCAGGAAAATTGAATTTGGAAATGACATACTGCAGAAGCCCTGCTCCTGCTCACGAGACTCGACTCTTCCTCCTCCCTCTGCTGAGCAATTAAATGTTAGCAACATAAAGCTAAAAATATAAAACTGATTAGTAAGTAATTTACAAAAAAAATTAAGTGAACTTCACTGGGGAACTCTCATTCCCAATGTATCTAATTCTATTTGTAATACCAAGTAATATTATCTAGTAATATTATCTGGTATTTTATCCACAGGTATATGATACATTTTAAAAAATTCATGTACTGATAGAGCTGATAAGCTCTACCACAGAAAACTCACATTTCATAAATATTTTGTAATCAAAGTAGGATGTTATCAGTGGATAGGAAAAAGCCATAAAAACATTTAATTGCACTTAGGAAGATTGTATTTTGACATGGACACTGAAAAACAACTTAGTGAGTAACATTTCTCAGGCATTTCAGAGCAGATCTCAGACTTCGGGACAAAGGACCCACACAGCCTGTCCACACCACAGGCATTCATGTGGGAAGAGGCATCACTGCCTCTGCTGCAGGTGCTTAAGAGGGAAGCTCTTGTATAGTGTTATCAAACACCTGTGTGGCATGACAATAAATCAACTCACTTTGTGGCAGACAGGACTTTTATCCCATGAACTAGGATATCAATCCAGGTATTTCTTTAATTATCACCATACAAGCCAGAAACAGCCACATTGCCTACTGCTGTGGCAGAACCTTTCTTTCTTATAAAACCCTAAAAATACACTAACTAGGAACTCCCAAAACACTGAACTTCACAACTAGTACAAGAATTCAAACTCCAAAGGAAGTTACAGTAGAACTTTATTAACCCTTATTGTAAATTAAATCAAAATGTAGGTCAGTTAACACTACTTGTACACAAAATCACATGAAATGGTAATACTGTACTTTCTATGAAAACATGCCAAAACAAGCTGTCCGGAACCAGCAAGAATGCAGAGATCTGAAGAATCATGTTAGAACTACAGTTTGAATTCTGTAAAATCACTCAGGAATGAAATTGGTTGCAGTATCAATAGCCACATGTACAAATTACCTGACACATCTTTTAAACTTCTGCAATGGAAATTGTATACATATCAGTATTTTCCAGGTTATACTTCAAGACTTTGGAATGTCATACAATGATTTTTTAATCAAAGCTTGCATTTTCTGTTGTGAGTGGTAATGCTGACATGACCTTGGGCTGCCACAGGTAAGGTCTTGCACGCTGCGCCAGTGCAGCACTACAGCCACACACTGCTCTGACATGTTAAATCATCTGGCAGCTATACAATGCTATAACCAGATCAGCTATTACATCCAAAGACCAGGGTGGGTCAGAAATTGACAGAGAAGCCTTCAAAGTGTTGCAAGAAATAGTGTTAAGTATTCTTGCTAGAGTCATTTTTGCTAGCTATTACTGCTCAACTGGGACGTAAAATAATCTCCCATCACTTGCAGACACTGAAAATCAGATGGGGGTCTGGAGGATGGGAGACATGGGTGCTAAATTCATAACCACATCCCAAGCAGAGTTCTGTTCTACCTGCTTTGAAGTTTTGTTGTTCTTATTTCTCACCCTAAACCTTTTTCCCTTCAGGTAGTCCAGCCTTCCATGCATCTTCCCATGTATGGTTAAGGAAAAGCTGTCAATCTGGAATATATGTACCTTACTCTGCAAGTGTTTCTTGTAATGAATCAAAGAACAAAGACTTGTCTTACCAGATATGTACAAATCAGGATTTCAGCCCTGCTCTCTTGTAGTTTGGCCAACAATCCCCAACCACAAGAAAGCTTATACTTTAATCTCAGTTCAATCAGTGGATTTTTGAAGATGAAGGAGAGTGTTACTTGGATATAGAAAAAAAGTTTCTTTTGTGCCAAGCACGCAGTGAGTAGAAATGGACAAGTTTAAGCTGGCTAACTAAAAATTAAAAGAAAGCCCAAATCACTCTCCCGCACCCCTCCACCCCACCCTGATCTTTTTAAAGTTGCTGTCTATATTTATTTATTTATTTTGGTTGATCAGAGCAAAGCTATAATTAGAGCTGAAACAAGCCAGCGATTTCTATATAGTCATACAAAGATTGGTTAAAATAAAGTGACGTTACTCACTGACAAATTAATCCCCCTACACTAAAATCTGCACGAATATTGTTTTAAAACAAAACATTTATTTTGCCAACTTCTAATTCAAAGAGTAAGAGAATACAACTTCTCAGTACTTGTAATGTGCATAACTGCTATGTATAATAGAAAGAAAACACAGCCTAATGGCTGAAAGACAGGACTGGGGTCAGGAGATGATTCTCATGTTGTTGCTGGCATTGCCACTGACTGATCAGAGGATTTTGAGCATGTCAGTCTTTGGGCCTTTGCCCCAGCTTTTGCAACTGCAAAAAAAGGAGGTGTGCTTTACCTGCCACCTCTCTTAGCTGCACATTGCTCCACAAACTCTAGTGGGATACTTCCATCCTACTTTAGGCCAAATTTACCCTTCCTAGCAAAGTCATCCTTGAATCAGAGGCAAAATTTGACAAGCTACTTTGAATAAAGGTATGCCTCTGCTTCTTCATCTTGGCTGCTTCCTCTCCCTGTTTCTGTCTTCTCCTCCTCTCCTAAAGCAATTTAAGTACTCTGCATATACAATACAGACACAAGCACATTTTCTTGAAAATATTCTCCTTTACCATCCTTCCCACCTGCTGCAGCTTTTTGCATCCCATTTCATCATGAATTCAGACAGGAGTTACATATATTTCCCAATCAGTCTCTCATCACCAGTCATTACAGGGTTCACATATATGTGGGGGTACTTCTTTGTTAGAAAGACAACCTACACTGAGCTATGGGGTACACCCATACAAAATGATTCCTATGTCTCTCTAGCTCCCCAGAAAACTAAAGCATACTAATGTTTCAAGTGGTACAACTTGATTAAACTTCTTTCCAAAATTCAGGCCAAGAGAGCTGTTGAAGTACAGCTGCACAGCATCTTCCCATATAGCAGACAACGCCTGAGGCCAGCCGGACAGATTTAGAGCAGGGCTACAGAGCTTCAAAGGGAAGGCTGCCAGGCAGAGAGAAGACAGGACCGGTCAATTTGACAACTGAACTGAAACAGCAGGGGAGCAGCCTTAAGAGGGATGGAGGAGGAAGGGGCACGCAAAGAACAGGAAGAGAATCAGATGAGGAGGACAGGAGGGCCAAAGGTAACATATATATGAAAAGGAATATACACTCTCACAGTCTGGGTAGAAAGTGAGTGAATAAAATACAAAAAGAAAACAAATCTCAGAGCAACTAGAGGGAAAAAAAAAAAAAACTAGAAAAAGCATCTCTTAACAGAAAGAGGAACTAGTGCCTGTGAATCTTATTCCAAGCCAGGGAAAGACATAGCTAACAAGTCTCTAAACCATATCAATAAAGGAAAGTGTACAAATAATGGCAGTGAAAGCAAATTTAGAAAAGGCTTTGAAAACATGCTCCATTGCATCTATTTGTAAAATTTTTCTCGACAGAAATGTAGTTGTATCCACTTCAGATAGCTCTGCTTCTTCATCTTGGCTGCTTCCTCTCCCTGTTTCTGTCTTCTCCTCCTCTCCTAAAAGTTCAGTAGGGTTAAGCACCAGACAAAAACTCTCTAAGTGGGTCAAACTAACCACATGCTTAATCAAGCCCATACAAAGAAAAATTTTTCTTTTGAAAAATGCCACACTAGTTACTTTCTCATAAAAAGATGCAGCGGCCAACTGAGCTGCTGCCTCATGAGATAGTATCAACATCACCATTAGCTATAAGACAGTCTTTACTTCAGCCTTGCTCTGGTTCCTCCCAGCTGGAGGTAATAAAAGTGGCAGCTTCAGAGGTTTTCTTACTTCCAAGAAGGAGTGCGACAAGCCCAGATGGCTCTTTTCTTTCCATGCTTGGATTCCCAGCCCTCCTAGGAGGGCTTGTATCTTCAGAGATGAGTTTAATACTCCAGACTCTGCAGATGCTGGCTGACATCATTGTATCAGTTGTTCCGAAACCAAAGTAAAATAGGGACAGGGAGAAGGTTGAGTGAAGTGACTCCAGTGTAGCTGCCCGATTCCAGCAGGTAAGCAGGCCCCAGACCGATCGCATCTATACCGAGCTGCCTGGCAGTGCCAGCCTGTGTCCTAACACCCAGTGAGGAAGCCAAGTGTCAGTACCACGCTCCATCTCTGCAACCTGGCACCTAAGCCCTTCCCATCCAAGAACTAGGGCACTCCTGTACACTCGATAGCTAAATTACTGCCTGGAAAAATTAAAACTAAGCATCTGGGTAAAGAGAAGCAAGTATTTAGAAGGAACCAAATCAGTACATCTTATCTTAGTCTAGCAAATTTGCTTCCAGCCACAGGCAGGTTTCCCTCTCTCTGCCCCCATCATACTCAGTGCATTCTACTTGTTCAGCCATGGTAGATTCCCTCAAAGCAACCTCCCCATCTTGGTCTGCCCTTGACACACATACTTTTGTTTGAGGCTGAAGTGCCCGGTGAAACTATAACGCACTACCCAGTCACATTATTGATCAAATTATGAAGCTAATGATAAAAAAATCCTTTGTTCAAACAGAGAAGTAGCACCATTTGGGTGCATGCTCATTCTCTCTAGATGACTTCATTGTTAAGTACACTCAAGTTTACAAACCAGGAGGTTATTCTGCAAATGTCAGAGTTGCAAGGAATCTGGGAATTCAAACAGTTCTGCCTGTTTGCCAATATCACCATGAGGGCTGCGACACTGGAAGCAGAAAAAAATAAACTCAGCTGGCCACATCATCCTCAAAGTTATAGAAAGGAAAGGATGAGAGGGCATCAAACAGATACAAACATGCCCAAGCCCTAACAATGGCTGCTACTGCTGAATTTTCCCTCAGCTCTCCCACAGCTGTACTGGTCTGGAAATCCTAAAAATGGAGACAGTAACACTTTTGTTTGGCTAATTTTCTCATCACCATTGTGCTTCTTTCTAATCTACAGCAAGCTGAGGCCCCTCTCTACCCTCCAAACATTCCCATTACCAGCTCTTCCAGACCAGATGCAATGCCCACCTGGCTTCTCCCTCAGAACCAACTCATTCTGAAACAAGCACTCTCTGCTCTGCCATCTCTGCAAATCATTAACTCTTGACTCTACACCCATTCCCTCTGACAGGATCAAGTCTGTGCTCAGGGCACATCCCAGCTCCCATGCTTGCTGTAGACTTCAAATGCCTGGCTGTCTATGGCCAAAGACTGGTAAGCTGGGAAGTAAGATAAGACACAAGCCCTTTGGCATGAATGAACCATCACTCCCTGAGACAAATCCCTGCCCACTCCCTGTTATCTACCTGGCCGATACTTGGAAAAAATCTGAGATGAAAGCAAAAAATTATCATACTCCAACTTCTACCGCATCTCTGATTCTCTTTTGTTGTTACACAAAAAGGAATGGCTAAAATTCCCTGTCCCACCACTTGTTTGCAATCCCTTAACATGCTTTATTAGCAGTCCAATCCTTATTTCTTGTTTTGTTTTTAACCATCTACTTTTATGATAGTTTTGTAGCATCTAGATTCCTGCTGTGATATGCTCCAGTTTTTTTTTTGTCTGCCTTTCTCTCTGGGGAGGATGGGGAGAGCAAGATGAAAAGGTAAAATTAATTTGTTTCTTTGATAAGGCAGTTAAGAAGCACATTGGCCCCTCAGAGTATTTCAATAGCTTATCCCCTTTTCTAATATTTCTGAGAGGGTAATGAAAGCTGAATGCTCAAAACTGCCAGCACATCCACATCCTAATTTGAAAATTGAAAACTGAGACTAATTATAATGGTTTACACAGTCCAATTATGTTGCTGATCTAATCAGCTAACATCAGGAGAAGAGCTGAATAAACGTGCACAATAGCTGGGACACAGAGTCAATTTCTCCCTGGACCAGCACATTTAAAGCATGCTTATCAGCTGCATGTCATCCAAAAAAAAAAGAAATGTTGGCTGCAAAAAGTTTTTGAACCTTCCCTTCCCATTTCTCTACCCACATCCCAAAGGAAGAAACCTTTAATTTACAAAGGATTTTTTTTTTTCCTGGGCACACCCTCTGGAAATAAAACAAACATAACCACTTGGGTTTCATTAGTTAGTGATTAAATACATTACAAGGCAGAAAATTGGCAGAGAAAGTAAGGCTGGTTTGTTCATGTTGCTCTTACTGTTGGCTCTTTGTGCACACTCTGAGTGGCAGGCCTCTGTAAACTGAGCTCAACACTTGTGGGGTCCTTCTTCAACTCTACTGGGGGCCTGTCCCCTCTGGCTACTCCGTCAAATTTCAGAGATCTGCTTGGCGATTGAGTAAATATTACTGTTGTACACTCTTTATCCTTCTCTTCAACTCCGTTGAAATTCTCTCCATTCATGCTGACTTTTCCATCTACCTGCAGAATACAGTTAAATAAATACACTGAGGAAATTAGCATTCAAAGAAATTTAGGAAATTAGAACTTCAGCACAACATTACTATTGTTGTTAACACCGTCTACACCATCAGTGCAGGACAGAGCCAAGCACACATTTCAACAGGCCAAGACAGAAGAAAACCCCAATCTAGGTGGGTTTTGTAAAATACAGGCAAAAGTTAAGGATTTTCCTGGATTTCCCAGTTTCCCACATGTCACTTTGCCAGTAACTTACAAGTACCCTTTATGCACATCACATATACTTTGGATTTTAAAAGAAGAACAATGCTCTAAGCTTTATTTAGACCGAAACTTTGGTGTTTTGCATTGTGTCATGCAAGAGGCAAGCAGGTTCCCCAGGAGAAGTTACATGGACGAACTGCTGCGTAAGCTGGGAACCTCACCACAGCACGACTAGACCATGCTTTCTGAAGCACTGTCATGTGAACTTTGAAGGCTCGGAAGCAGCAGAGTTCATTTGCTTGTTTCTTTACTGTTTGTTAACAGGGGAGCGAGGAACCAACAAATAAAACTGGGCACTCCACCTTCTCCTGAGGTTATAAAATAACTAGCCACTTTCCCAGAAAATGATTTTATGCAGTCACCACAGAAAGGAGAGAGCAGAAATGGTTTAACTACTTTGTTCTCAAGGTTAAGCTAGCTCCTTGGTGGGCCTATATTCCCCCTGAGGAACTTTTAAGCAAGGAAGAAAATACAAAATAAGCTCTAGCTTCTTCCTTTGCACCGATACAGCTTTCTCTCAGGACTTCAATACTTCATCATTATGTTTTGAATGGAGGAGGCACTTAGAGAGTTCCTTCAGTTTGGCTGGCTGTTTGTAGAAGTCCAGGTATACATAGAGAAAGTCTCACTCCAAAAAACTCAGAAGACATTCACAATAAGAGCCCAGCTGGAATCCGCAGAGGGCCCAGAAGAGCACAAGGTATCAGTAATACCATATTGCTCCTGCCTAGCTACAGCAGAGAGGTTTACAGGCTTGTCAGCAGGGCTGGGTTTTAGATAGATTTGGAGAAGGGCTTTGCTACTCTGTGCACAGAGATCCTTCCTTGCAAAAGGATCATCACAGGAGACAACACAGAGGTGACAGAGTAAATACAGACAGGCTCTGCTCTGCCACTGACTGGACTTTGGGGGAGTAACAGTACAGATCAGTGATTTCTTAGAGAAGCTATCTGGGATATATATGGTGATGAGTCAGTTCAGGTTTCTCCACAGGCACTGCATAAACAAAAAACATGTAAAAACAAGCTCAAAGGTAAGCCTTTCTGTGGGAACTGCTTACTTCATTGTTATTGAAAACTGATGCAGTAAGTGTAAAAACTGCTCTATCAAACTGAAACAGTTTACGAAAAGTTCTTCCCAGTTCATCCTCCCTGCCCCGCTCCTTTGTTCACTATTCACTTATCTTCAATACTTTACTTCTTGAGTAAACAGCTTAGATACCTCAAAAGCTGCACTCCAACTTAGTATATGCAATCAATGCTATGCTAAGGGCAAACTACTCCTGTTGACTTCTTGTATACGTGCATCCAGAGATCTGTTCTTCATCTGGGGATGATTAACCGAGAGGCGATCTCCAAGGCACTGGGCATCCTCAGCTCTGACAGAAGTGCAGGGAGGTGAAGGCAGTTAACACCTCACACTAGCAGCTCCCAGGCAGGGGAGAAACCGCCCGGCTATGTAAGCGTTTCACCCCTTCTGACTGCTTGTCAGATGAAAAGTTCCCTCCGTTTCCTCACTGCCTTTATCCACTCTGCACAGTACTAGTCTTAAGGTTTATTTCCAAATGCCAGTGTGGGCAGACACCGAGCCTCAAGTCTTCTGGGACTGTGTGCTGGATTATCTGCTAGAGAGGTAGGTCATGAAAGACCTCAGAAATATAAAAGCCAGAAAAACACTGGCAGGCCACACCATCCATTTTAATGTCTCTGTTTAGACTAAGACATTTCTCTATTTATATTAGGGAGGAAAACCAAATGTTTGAATGATCAGGACAGATGCCCCAGCTGCAGAGTTAAACAAACACACTCCTCTCCTTCTGATCTGGAGCAAGTCAACGCATTGTCACTGGAGCTGAGAATCATTGACAGACTGGTGTTTCAGGGCAAAATAATGCTACAGCTACATATTCTACAGAATGATTCTTACTAAGACAAGCCACATTCTTCCACATCAAGCAAACAAGATCTAGACGGACTTTCAGTGGTGCTAGGGTGGAGAAGCATCCATGTGTTAGTTTCTCCCTGTATATGTGAAGTATATATGGATTAACATGAATGTGATACACACATATGTCTTGGTCCTATGAGAAAAAAAATGGTAAGGATCACAAAAAAAAAAAGAACAAAACAAAACATAACAAAAGCAAAGATTCACTGGGTTCAAAAATGTAAACACTAGGAGAAGACGAACTGAGGTTGAGAAATAGGAATTGCCAGTTTCACATTTCAACCAAAAAATATTGTGGGGGGGCAGTTCACAAGAGCTTGGACAGACTTCAAGAAATTACTGGCATCACAACATGCTTTTTCACCATCTGTACAAAGCTGACTATCTTTTTAAAAGGTAAACAATCTGAATATGCATGGTAGCAATGCTACTGGGACATCAGCAGGGCTGCAGGGACCCCTGCATACCACTAGCAAAGTAGCAGATAGCAATGGCAGACACAAGGGGACCAGATCTGTACAGGCTTGGGACACCCTTGCCAGTAGGCTTCACACTGCCAACTGCAGAGGCTACAATGAGGCTGGGGAAGCTCCAGTTTTGGTACGGGCACTGTTAGAAGCAGATTTCTTCAAGCTTGACTTATTCTGGCCTGTTCTCTCTAACACATCCCAGTTCTTTGTTTTCTCCATCATGGGTTCAGCATCCTACTCTCATTCTCCACATCCACCCAGTCCAAGGACATACTCCCCAGGTTTCATATCCTAGCTTCAGTCTCTTCTCTGACCCCTCCTGCCAACCCCCCAAAGCCTACAGCTGGCTCCTTATCTGAGGCAGCCCTGCTTTTGTCCAAGCTCTCTCACTTCTTATATTGCCATAACCTTTGTCCAGTTCTTGCAACCTAATGCAGTCACCCCACCTCTCTCACCAGCAACTCCCTGAGACACCGCTGCTCCAGTACAAATCTATTTTTCCTCAACCTGCATGGGCAGCCCATATTCCTTCTCTACTCCAGTGATGCAACTTTCCGCATTAATCCCTGGTGAGAAGCATGTTTAGGACAGAGAGCATTTGGGCAAGCTGGTTCTTAACTCTGAGGGAGTAGTGACTCAATGAAGCACATGCACACTACAGTGTTTCAAAAGCTTGTGACTTGGCTGACTGGGTCAGACTTGTTTGGGTATGGCAAAAATCAGAACTTTGAGACAAAAGCTAGTTCAGTTCTTGCTCCAAAGGCAAGGCCTCCAAGGTCCACGCCCTTTCCTTGTTTAAAAAAAAAAAAAAAAAAGACAACATACTCCTTCCTAACCTCTTTCTCACAAAATGCCTTGCTTAGATCCTAGAATCCCCCCTATCTCTTTCTTTCCTCCAAACAAATTTAGCCTGATGAAAAATGACCAACACAAATATTCTAGTCTGAACAGGTCAACTTTCTAAAAAGGTTGGTGACCAAGAAAAGACCATTAGGCTGGAAAGCACAGATCATGAAGCTGAATTTTATAACATCAGAATGCTGCCACGATTTTTTACTTAAATTGAATTAAACATTTACATGTTGAGATCATTTAGTCAGGACCTCTTTGCCTCCTAATTGACTTTAAGGAGTGCAATGTATCCTACCTTAAAGTTCTTTAAAACTTCCTGGGTATTTTTGGGTTGAGAGTAAGGCTTGGGTGTCAGCATAGGCACAGCCTTGGAGACAACACTTTTGCTGGGCGATGTGCGGCCTGTCGAACCACTCGGCTCTAATTCAGTGGTGGGAACAATGGTTGCTTCAATGGTGGCAGTAAATTTTGGAGCAGGCAGCGACTGTTGCCTTAAGTATCTCAGAGGATTCGGGTCTTTCAGTGGGGAATTTGGCTCCACTGAATGGCTTCTTTCCAGAATTTTTGGCATCTGCAAACGCTCAAGGACAGCTTCACTAATGGTGAATCTTTCGATGTACTGCTGGAGGATGCTCTCAGCCTCCTCCTGGGACTTTGCGTTCTTGTATGCCTCATGAAGCTCCTGCTCTCTTCTCTCTCTGCATGGCAGACAAGACAAGAAAGACCATCGTATTAAAATTAACACTGCAAATCATTCCTGTTTCCTCTGCTCCATCAATATCCTTCCCTCTTCCTCACCCCAGGCCTACAGGCATGGCTGCCCACAGCTGCCTATCACCTATGAAGCACAGAGCATTTCATGTCTCTCCAGTAAAAACACATACTTCTCTTCCACAATTTCTCGGTAGGTTTTGATGCTTTTTCTGCGCTCGTTTGATCCGTCTCCAGACAATAACCTTTCCATTTTCTTTCTCTCAGCTTCTTTTTTTATTAAATCCTGGGAAGCACTCCTTCGACGACTCTTCCACCGAGCCAGGTCCTATGAGAGAAGGAAGGCAGCTGAATGCAGAGTTGCAAATAGCTGAAAACTGGCCATAAGAAATCAATGAACCCAGTTAGCCAAGCTTTGCAATGCCTGCCCCTGGCTGTGGACCAGGTTCTCATTACCTGCAGGCAGTGGTGTTTACTTTAAAGAGAAAAGGAGATGATATCCTAAAATGATGTTGCTTATTTTTGTCCTAATAGCAGCATGCAGTAATAATTTCATAGTGTATTGTTACTGGTGGTTTTTTTTTTTTTTGGCTTTGTAGTGTTGTGGAAGCATGCAAGACAATAACATTAGGAAATGCGGCCTGAAGGGCCCAGTTAGGGCACTCACTTTCCCTAGGGACAATTCTAGGGACCAAAGCTGATTCCATAGGAAGATGAAGTAGAAAAGTTAAGTGTGAAGAACAATTTCAATGATCAGATGTGCAGGACATCGCTGGCGGAAGGGACACTATTTCACCAGGAAGTACAATTGCACTGATACACTGTCTGGAAGAGCTGAAAACCACATGTTGCCCATGCGATCAGCCAACTACATGCAAGCACACTAGACCTGGGACTATACAGACAGAAAAATGCAGTGCAGCATCGAAACTTAAACTCTTCCTACAATATTTTGGGCCCTGATCTCAAAAACACAGGTTATGGACTAAAATGACTCACACCTGGTTGGCTTGAGATATGACAGAGAACCAAGACTATGGTTTGTATCCAGCTATGTAGACACATTCTTGCTGAAGTAACAACCTTACTCTTTTTGGAAGCTGCCCGTCCAAAATTGTTCAGAGAACCCAGTGATTCTGGTTCTTTACTTCTGCAAAACCAGCCTGACACTAAAACACAGAAAGCCACAGGGGATACCTGCTATGGGCACCTATGTCCTGCATCCTGCTTGGGTTATGAATTCACAAGTACTGGAGGGTACAGAGACAAGATTTGTTTCACAGTAAAATATTACAGTGAACAAGTGTTTCTAAGCTGTAAAATTTCTCCGCAACCCACCAGGAAAGGAACAAAATTTTATGTGTAAAAAATAACCTCTGCAGGACTTTTGCAAAGAAAAATAACTTCATAGGAAACTGCAGGGGCACATTTGTCATTAACTTTACAACATCAGGAAATTAGCATACAGATTGTATTTCATGCACTCTAACAAATTCTGGTTTTAATAAAAAACAGAGATTCTGTACACATACTCAATTCAAAGGCTATTTCATTAATTACATGGTTTTCCAAATATTTTAATTGCATTTTTATTGGTAAACAGCAGAAGGTACTGCAAGCATAGCTTATTTTATTAAAACCAGGAACAAACCTTGTCACTTTTAATTTAGCTTAAAACCACAAATTATTGACGTTACACTCAAGGGAATGCTCATTAAAGTATTTCTTCTCATGACCTACATATATCAGTCCATAATCCCCTTCTTGAAACATGGCCCTTCATTTTCCTCACTTACTAATTATTCTCATTGAAGTACAAAAGCATTTCTTTATTCAGCTACTCCCACTATTGCCTATTGTTTGGAAATTAGTTTTTCATTAGCAAATTTCATAACATAAGCCCTCCTCCTCTTTTTGCAATTAAAAACCAGACATGTTTATCTTTTCCAGCTCTGATGCTCTAGAAAAACAATAATAGTAAAACAAGCTATGAAACTGTTAATTGTTGGCAAATTTACAGCATGGGCATATAAAAAATATGAGACCATGAATGTGGTGTCGTCTCTACAAAGCCCTCTGAATGCCAAGGACATTCCAGTATGGGAATTTTTAGTAGCTCTTCAGAACTTTTAGTTCAGCATGTAAGGTGCTGAGGGCCTGGAAAACTTGTGCACTTTAGCTCAGAGGATTTTCCATTCAGCAGCAAGGAGTTCTCAAACCTCTTGAATTCCTTTGGACTCATTCTTATCTCTGCTGGGAAATTATGGCTTCCCACACATACAGACCGCTCACTTGAAATCCTTCATTGTCCTACTAAAAGTTATTTACTAGTTGTATATACTGTTCTTTTTGGGGCTTTTCCTGAATTTTCTATAAAAAAAGTCTCTAAGATGTTTCATAGCAGCTGTCCTTTTAATTGGAAATTACTGTACCAGCTGCTTGAAAAGATTAAAAAAAAAAAAACAAACACAACTCTGATATTCCTCGTTTAAAATCAGTCTTTAGGAATGAACAGGATTGATACTGAAACTCCTGGTACTAACCTACCTGCAAATCATGAACAACGTTTTTCTGTCCTTATTAATTCACTGAAGAGAATGCAAAATTGCCAGAACAACTTAAAAACCACATTGAATAAGGAGGGTTTGGAAAGGGTTTGTCGTGCAAGCAGGGTGTACCTAACTTGAAGGCTAATTTGTTTGCTTGGATAAGATGGAAAATGTTAGCATTTTCTGTATCTATTCAAATTTATTGAAGCCAAGTCCAACCTATATATTTATCACCCTGCTTAGTCTTATATTTTGTCACTTCAGGCATTTACTAATTAGAAAAATTAGAGAAGTCAGCAAATAGAAGCTGTCCTCTTTCCATTTTTACCTAATCACAGTTTAATTACATTTTCTTAAAAATCAAAACACCTGATGCACCTGTGTGTTCTGTAATGTATATCAAACTATGAACTTCTATGCTTTTAGCAACAACCCGTTGAAAAAAAATAAAGAAAAAAGCTCCTGATTGTTTTTAGTAGAGAGCAACTGTAGATTTAGCAGGTTTTACTTTTTTGCCCAGCTGGCTGGCCTCTGTGCCAGTGTTGCAGACAATGTTGTGCACTCACATCTTGCCATCTGGTCTCGTCCTCTTTCAGCTGGTTGTGTATATTCTGCAGTTTTTCATGGCGAGCTTTGCTGTGAGGCTGAGCCACAGCTTCCTCTTCACATCTCATGTCAAACATGCTCACGCTCCTAAATGATGAGGGAATAATAAGAAGTGCAGTGTTATTTCTAAGCTTATATTCCCTCAGCTTTGTTAGAGCTAAAGCCACATGAGGGTGCTACAGCAGAATCAGACACCTGCACCGTTATGAAGCTCCCCAAAGCATCAGTCCCCTAAAAGGACCAATTAGCACCATATGACTTCCACACAGTACTTCAGGCACTATACTCCTCAATTTTCTCTTGTTTTTGTCAGCCAGCAGCAACTTTGTCTCTCACTAAGAAGCATTACTAACAACAAAACACCACCAGTAGCTTTTGTTAAAATCACTGTATTCAGAGGCGAGTTCAGAATATTTAACTTTTTGAAGACATTTCCCACTGAGTTTTCACTGACCCCTCCAATTATATTGCAGACAGAAGTTTCCATTTTACTGTAAAACAAGAGAGGCTTGAGAAGTACATTGCAGGCAGCATGGCTGGCTAAAAGCTACTGCTAGAGAAACCTGGAGAGCCTGCCCAGAGAAGCACATGCAATACAAACAGCATGTTGCTTCCTCCTCTCCCCTCCCTGCCTTGAAGGAACTCAATGCTATCAGCACCAGCTTATTAGTGCAGCTAACCTAACAAAGGGAAAGCCGACTGTACAACAAACAATCATGTTCAGGACAAAACAGTTTCTTTATACACATGCTATTTCTGTCCCTGACCTTTGGAAAGTTAAAGGAAAAAGAGGTCATGGTTTGATATTATACAGCCATTCATATTATTTAAAGATCTCCACATGTAGATAATGTACTTACTACTCCCCCGTATTACCTATTATTAGTAAGACATGACCTCAGTTGTGCCATTAAAAGCAAAAAAGGAAAAAAAAAAGCCATGCAGTTCCAGATGAGGTGATTTCACAGCAGTCTTCAAATGATCATCTCTAGCTTTAGGTGAGCCAACTAGCAGGAGAAGCACCAAATGAAGATAAAATTGTAGGCAACTGTGTACACAGTAATCAAAGTGAATACACACGGAAAGCAGTGCATATATACATTTAGCTGACATTTTATTCAGGCAAGCAAAGATGTGAACGACCCACTCTAAAGGGAAAACTTAAAGGTCTGAACAGGGGATGGGAAAGGACATGCAGAGATCCCATCCTGTTAGTAGGCATTTATTCAGAAATGAAAGATAGAAAACATACCCTATTGCCTTTAAGCATGGCCAGTGGGGTTAGCATATTACCACACTTCATCCCTTAAACAGAGTGCTGAGGAGGGGTACACTACTTTGGGTTTCTCTGTGGGTAATTTAAGGGTTGCATTGTCCAGGACTGGATTGGAGCACTCTTAAATAACAGAACCTAAAGAGATGTCAAGTTTTGTTGTTTTTTTTTAAACTAAAAGCCTACTAAGGAACATTTAAATATCAGCCATATTTTGCAGACTGATGAGGTAGGTTGGGAGATGAATAACATAATAAAGCCACCCTCAATGCACTTATTCCAGCTTAAGTGCTTTTGAAATTCATACTAAGAAAAGCCTTTAGTGTTAAGTATTTACTTACTAGGTCTAACTGGTTGTGTAGCTCCCTTCTTGTACTTTTCCCTCATATCAAAGAATATTTCATTTGCATAGAGTAGAAGAAAACAGAAGACCCAAACTGCTGATAACTGGTTCTAGCAGAGTGCATGAGGATTAGCCCTGGGTCATTTGGGGTGGTAGAATAAAAATACTTTCTACTAGGAGTCCTGACATCCTAATGAAAGGCTAGTATTTTTTCCCTGTGTTTACTCAGGGTACGCAAAGATGGCAAAACAAAAGTTTTATGGCTATTAACAGTGTAATAAAAAAGGCACTCTGGAAAAGGCTTCAACCTACAACAGGAATCAAGCCATACACTACAACCCCATATGCACCTTCTATTATAGTTGTCACCTCATGCTTCTGGGCCTTCACTGCCATGGATAAGCAACCAGATAGGTTCAACCTATCATCAGCCTAACATCAACTCTTCAGTTAACATGTTATTGCACAAATCTATGCTCCCAAGAGAGCAATCTGAAGGAGTCTATGATGCTATGAGTCATCTCAAAGCACTGTTTTCTGCTCTGACCAACATGTAACAGCCATTATCGAGAGCCACCTCATTTCCTGAATACATGGAAAAGGCCAACTGAAAGGTCTACATTGATTTCTCTGCCTGACAAGTTCATCCTTAGAAGAAAATTGAAGAGGCCAGAACTCTGAGCTTCTGTCAGAAGACACTTTCACTATGAGTCCGACATCATTTCTTTCTATTTCTTTCTTACATAAGCTACAAATGACTCCAGTCTGTCACTAATACCTGCATGAACAGAGCTAGATTTACTCCTTCCTTCAACTGCATGCCAGGTCAGCAGGCACGTAGCATGCAAGTAGATGGGGGAGATAGAACAGTACAGAATTCATGATCGTGAATCTTCTGCCATGAGCAAAGCTCTGGGGATTGCATCCAAACTCTGGAAGCAATAGGCTTTTCTGCTGACCAGTGTACCAGATCTGCTGTTTTAACAAAGATCTGAGAAAAAAAACACCGTGCAGACCAATGTTATATTTTGAAGGGCTGGGTCTTTGGGATAATATTTTTTTAAGTTACGCTACTTTATTCTTGCAAATTACAGTTGTTTTTGTCAGTGTTATGATACAGCAATTCTTTTTTCTTTTCTTTTTTTTAAACAAGTCTGAAGTATTAGATAAAAATGTCCTCACAGACTTAAGTGTTCAGACTAATTTAAGAATCAGAAATATGGTAAAAAAAACTTTTTATGAGAATATGTTAAAATCCTTAGGCAAAGCATTTATTATGTAGCTGCATTACCATTTCATAAACATACTAAGACTTAAGAAACCCCAACAAAACATAAAAAAGAGACAGGCTGGCTAAAGGATCAGACTCTAATAAACAAATACTCAAAATTCTCAGACAACTATAATTCATTTGTTGGGCTTAAAGTATAAAGCATAAGCCTAAGCAAACACTGGCCTGTCACACTATCATCAGAAATCAACCCATCTCCTAGGGGATGGGAATGGGACTAATAGCAGCGACACGCTAGGTACAGGGAAGGCGACTGCAAGGAGAAGAGAGATATCCACTGCATTCAACCATATCAAGTTAGCCTTCTGGTGCCTCTCCCTCTTTAGAAGAGACCATATTGCCAGCATGCCCAGCTACACCACTCTTCGGATTTTTCTCTCTCCATTTTGCTATATCCAATCTGGAGAGAAATGAAGATGCCCCAGAATATCAGCACAGTCCCTGCCAGATCTAAAATGGCTCCCACTTCTACTCTGGGCGGAATGTAACAGGAATAGGAAAGTAACAGGAACTGGAAAGCTAACAGAGGGTCACAGGAAAGTCTGGGGAGTGGAGAAAGAGAAGTGAGAACCATGAGCAACCTCTTGCTGTCCCCCCAGTAGAAGACTAATATCTCATGCGTTGTTCACACTGTTGTACTATGCCTTTAATTACATCTATGGGGTCTCCAAGCAATCACAGTGCCTAGCCAGGCTTGTCTCCTTTTACACTGAGTACTCCTCCAAATTACACTGAGTATTGCCTCTTCTGGAGCTGGAGACAGTCCTGGGCTGATGACACAATCTGATCATCACTAACCAGCAAAGGGAACTCTGTCAGTCTCACAAGGGAGTTTGTGGGTTCTGCTGCTAGAATAAACAGCACCAAGCCTAGGGCTCAATTCAAGTCACAGCTTTCAAAGGAGACTTGACAAACATTTTGGGAGCTTTTTAGATGTCAGCTCCATTTATTTTTTCTACTTGGGAGTCACATTTTATTAGATTCTTCGTAAGTGCTTCATCTTCAGAGGAAAAATACAATCTTACTTTTACAAGAACTTTAAAGACAGTTTAGGAAAATAGTTGCTCTGTAAACTGTAGCACATCTGGAAAGGATGGCTATAACATTTATTGTTTTGCCTTTTAAAACAAAATTGGAATCAATGTGCAATAAACAGTATGATTTATTTGTATCTTTGCTACTCACATTATACAACCAAACACATTGCGATGCCTCTTTGAAGGCATCTCCATGTACTTTCTCTCATGTTTGCATTTAATACAGACATGCAAAACAGTGGGGAAATAAATGAACAAATCAATCAGACAGGTAAATGCTTTATGAAATGGCAGGAAAGATTCCATTGTAAAGTATAATATTCCTCTGTTGTTATGTTATTTTTATCTCATCTCTTAATTTGATTGAAAACATTTCTACTTCTTGAAAATGATCACATTTACTCTGTGGGCAGAGGACACAGGCTTTGCACAGCATAAAGGAAATACATTTGTGTACTACAGGTCTTGTGAAGAATATTCAGTCCATGATTCTAGCCTTTATCATTGGAGGAAAGATTGAAATATACGAGTCTCTCCATATACTTGTTATTAAAATAAATATAAAAAAAAAAAACAACACCTCTGTGCCATTTCTATTTTGTGATTTAATCTGGGAGACAGAGGTCATACGCATTTCTGTGAACAGAAGAAGGATATTAAAGACACTATTATGTGTGTAGTCTCCAACTATTTCTTTGCTTCTAAATGCCTGCACTTTGTGAGAATAGCTAATACATTCACATAGCTGTTTAAATGACATTGCATATTATTCTGAACTACAGTTCACATGCATCCACACACAATAAAAATGTTTAAGTGCAAAAAATGTCCCTGTTCTGTTCCTTTTCTGAAATGTAAAGCATTGAAGTGAAGAGCTTAAAAAAGGTTAAGTTTAGTATATTATTAAATTAGAACCAACCTAGAATGGATTCAAGAGAAAGTTTTAAAAAGACAATAAAGGAACAGCTGAAGATATATCTTCCTGATAATTATTCTGAAGATCACAATGAATTTTATTCTACTTCGGGTTTTCTTTTTTCTTCCCGTTTGAGTTGTACAGGTCATACTTTGTTTTCTTCCCAACACCCATCCCAAACTCAACCCAACTGTCTTTACCTGTAACTGATTAGAGGCAATGGAAATTCAGAAGAAAAACAAAAGAAAAGGGGAAAAAAAAAAAAAAAGAAATAACGCTTTAAGCAACAGCTGCAAATTAGTGTTATGCTCAGTTTTTATGGGCTTTTTTATATAAATTATTTTTAGCTGCAATGTAAGCCATATTGCATTCCATTTTTCAGTGCTTTTCTGAAAAAATTATTTGCTGGAACACTGCAAAATAATAACGAGGCATCAACTGCATTTTAAATTAGTAGAAAGACTGGAAAGCATGCAGTGTAAGTTGTTTAAACTAGAATCTTTTGAACACAAGACAACTTACTCTGCGTCATCAGACACAGCAGTTCTGGGGCCGAATCTACAAGACCAAATACAAAATTAGAGTGTTGATAAAAACATTAAATAGTAATTGCAACTGGACCCATCCAATTTGGGTAACTTTTCCTTGAACATCCAACCTGTCCTACTAAAGCATACCAAAAGAGAACCATACTGTGCAGAGATTATGTACTCAGTACACGAGACTTACCTAATCATCTGAAGGTCACACTGCCCAAGAACATTGCCCCTCCCTCCCTGACTAATGCCCCCATTGTAAAAATGTGCTACCGTACACCTAAACTAGGTTTAGAAAATAGTTATTGAAAATAGACAATATATTGACATTTACATTAAGTGTCACACATGCAATGAATGGAGACAAAACTTAACAGTTACATTCCACAGTAGTGCTCAAATCACCATTATCACAGGATTTTTTTCTTTTTTTTTTTTTTGTGCAGCTGAAAAAAGGTACTGGTAATACACGTCTGTGTCATTCACTGAAGTGACTGTCTTGTTTAGAGTCATGCAAACGACATGTTTGTATGTGGGATTTATCAAAAAAGAACATGAAGCACAAAAGTTGACACAGCAGCATTTTCTAACCACGGAGAAGCAAGACGCATCTCTAAAGATGCCCAGCAGAGTCCAGTTGAACTTCTGCTACTCTTAAGTGATTTTTTTTATTCACATGAATACTGCAATCAAATATTTGCTTTCAATAGCTGTAGAAAAGAAAACAATACATTACACAAATACTCTTTTTGTTTCTCAGAAGTGTACACTGACATACAATATTTTAGTCTGGACTGAAAACACACCAAGCAATGCAAAATCTGAATTCTGAAGTGTGCACACAGTAGAAGAGCAAGGGGTGTACAAGCTGTGTGAGTCACACCATACAGAGCTCACGTTTGCAGATGCTCATCCTTGGATGGCAATGTTTCATTTTTGTTTTCCTCAGGAACCTCCTGAAGCTTAGACGTTTGATCAAGGTGGACTTCATTAAGGCTACGATCACCCACTTGGGCAGTACAAATAGTATCATCTTGTCCTGCAGGAGGGAGATCACATCTTTCCTGCCCTTGCTGCTGCTCTTGCTGAGGTAGCATTACAGGTTTTCCAGAGCTAGTAATGCAGACTTGCGGATGTTTTTCAGGCCTGAGTGAGCCAAAGGCAGCAGTGCAAAGAAACGTATTAAGCAACATTTGAAAAATCACATATACATAATGAAAAGCGTAACTGTAAGTTAACAACAACAACAAAAAAAACCAAACCCAAACAACTTATAGCTGATGAGCTAAATGAGACAGGTGCACAAAACATAATTATAATAGAGTCAAATGCTTATACTTCCATTCTTCTATGCCAGAAACATAAACTTCCCTGAACTCCCCCAAAGATTAAAGTTTTAAGCACATATTCAACTTAAGGTCTTCTCAACATCAAACCACTGTTCAAGTCTACAGTAGGTGACAGAGTTTTCCTTCTCCTGGCTAAGCTGTACATTAGATTCTCATTTGTGTATGCACAGGTGCACCTGTATCCTTCCCTTCTTATGTACGTTGAAAATGCTGATGAGTGAGAACTTTCCAATCTCACTTGCATGTGGCTCAATTAGTCAATGCATAACTCTGTTCAAAGGCTTAAACCTCCAACTTCCCCACATAGCCCTACTCATCTGAACAAAGACACCAAACCTCAACAGGAGGGATCTAGTTCCAGAGTCGTCTTCTCCTGTTGGGAGTCACAGGCACTAGCTAAGCTACAGACAAGCATCTAATCTACCATATCCAGCACTTCTATTCTTGATGGAAATATTTTCAATGATTAGCTCATATTTAACCAGAAACCTCTACAAATGTAACACAGTCTTGCTATATATATCTATTTACACATGCCGTTAGAATTTTGCATCTGCTAGACCTCTGGTCTGAGTCTTTACAAGGCTCTATCAAAAGGGCCAGAAAACCCACATTGCCTATTAGAGCTGTTAAAGCAGAAAGAGTCAGCACAGATTTAAGGACCAGTATGGAAGAAACCTCTGCTGGGCCAACAGCAGCTCTTCCAGACCAAGAGACCTTGACAAACAGTCCACAGGACCCACTACAAGGGAAAGAGAGAAGCAACTTTCTTACCTCACAGTTTTCTTCTCAAGTTCTCTAGCTGTGCCCTGCTTATTCTGCTGCTTTGAAAATGGCATGGGAAGGAACTGTTTAACACTTGGCCCCGGCTGTTTTAGAAAAGCTCCAGTTCTTCTGGCCAACATGTCATCTCTTTGTGGGTCTGGAAATTTCACTTTGTTTTCTGTTCCACCACTCTGCTGATGAGGGATTTCAAGCTGTTCTTGGCTCTCTTCTCGTGTTACAGTGCTGCTCAGAGAGACAAGTGACACTGTTCCATGATAATGTTCACTTGTACAGCCCAAAGGCAAGCAGCTGCTGAGGCAATGTGGGGTACTATTACTCAAAACACAGCTGCAGAGTGATGGACAACGAGGCATCTTTAGCTACAGTGCAGGGAATGAGAGCATGAGGAAACTACGTTGAATGCCACACTTATGTAGGTGATATGTTAGGAGTTGGGGATTGCATAAAGATATATGCAAGGAATTATTCACTTAGAAGCTGGCATAAAAGTTTGGAGAAAGCACCATGGATTGCAAAAGAAATCCCCCCAAAAGATGAAAGACTGTTTTCATGCTGAACAGCAATTAACAACTGAAGTACTTAAATATTATGAAAGAAAACAGACTGTTTTATGTTCATAGGATACATTCTTGTAAGTAATTTCATAAAACAGAGCACATGCCATGATGAATGAGTAAAACACATCTTTAAAGGCCGTGTGAAGAATGGAATAACATTGCTGACTGATCTAAGCTCACACCACACACAAACCAGGCATGAAGCTCAGAGGGATCTGCTTCTGTTCTCTGACCTTTCTGCTTCCCGTGGAGTCTTCAAATCCTTCTCACGAGCTACTGCCTCCCCTTGCCGCTGCTGCAGCAGATGAGGAGTTACTGACAGGGAAGGACAATGTGTATGAACAGGGCTAGTGGTACGCCTCTGAAAAGTTCCCATCCTTCTAACCAACATATCATCTCTCTCAATGTCTGGTAAATGCTCATCGCATTCTTCCTCGGTGCTTTCTTGCTGTTTGTTCGAACTGCATAGGGTTTGTTTCTCAGAGACAATGCAAATAGCAGGAATGGGTGATAGCATTCTCCCGCAATGTTCATCTGTATCTGACTTTGCTACCTCACTAGCAAGGAGGTGGTGAGGAGGGGTGAGACAGATAAAACATTCTCAGGTCAAATGAAACGTAAGAGTCCTTCAACTCAGTTTGCAAATGTTTTATAAACACACAAACTTAATTGAATGAATTGCTTGCTAAATGCATTCATTAAAAAATCTTGCTACAGCCACAGAATAAGCAATTAAAGAAAAGCCAAATAAATGTAAGCTCCGTTAATATGTTAACTTCCCAGAGCTGCAATTCTATTCCAGATAAACACCAGAAACACAGAGCACCAATACACCTTGGTTTCAGCATTACATCTTCAAAAAGCAAGTACATTCATTAGGAATGAAGAAAGCATTTTTTGAACACCAGTAAGGCCAGAAAGCTGAACGACAAATCCCTAATGTATTGAAAGCAGGCAGAGAAAAGCTGCTGGAGTTCAAGAAGCAGAAGGCTTTAAAGATAGCTCAGATTCTGAGATACCAGTGATTTCACTGATAACCAGAAATGTTGAGGTAAGCTGTCAGAAAACATATGCACAGCATTGTTTTGCGTAACCCTAAACACATTAAGATACTGTGAAAGCGTCAGATGTCTTCTGAACAAGGCCGTGCGTTTAAACAGCTCTTAGGTATGTGCCACAGTCCACCCCCATGCAGACCAGCCTCTCGCAAGAACAGGTCTCGTTTCCAGCTCAGCAGTGCTTCCTAAGCCACACTAAATACCTGGGCTCGTTCTGTGGCTTAGATACTTCATCAAACTGGAGACTGCCAGCAGTGGTTGAAGGAGAGCTTTCAACACCAGAGTGAATCTCCACACTGTCTTTCTTGCTTTCCTCTTCTGCTTCACTCCTGCGTGAAGCTCTGCCAATACTGAGCCTGTCCCATTTCTGTTGATCAATCTCAGTTACTGGCCCAAAATGGACAAACTTCTGCTTGGGGCTACCAGCCTTTTTGTTTGCTCTGGCTTTGCGCACAGCAAAATCATCATGAATCGCTGCTTTCACTGTGACTTCAGCTGGTGGCAGAGTGTCACTGGGACATTTGAAATCTTCTTCACTAGTCAGAATGAGGAATAAAAGAATGCCCCCCAAATGAGACCCCAGAATAAAGCAAATTAAATGCTCCTAAGTTTTTAAAGGGGTTTTATTTTAAAATTCAAGGACACAGGTACAAAGAGGTGTTGTAGCCTGACAAATAAAATCCAAAGATACCACGGAGCTGCTGAGAAAACTCTGGGGCACACCCATGAAAGCCCTTCCTGAGGGGAAGAACCATAGGATATGGCCCGTTGCAAAATCTGTACTTTGCCCTAACAAAGCCATAGTTGATCAGCCCACGTAGACCTGGGCCATGCACTACATGGGACTGTGCAGCACCAGTACACCCCACTTGTCACGCAGGGGTGCCAGTGGCACGAGAGTACCAGGAAGGGCAATTCACTTATCCCGAAAAAGAGGCACTGAATCTTGATTTGAAGATTGCCTTTAATAATTCACCTCAAAAGTAACGGAGAGACTACTAATATCTTTGAGACGAGAGAATGATTGATTTTTGGTGGTTTGTATTAGAGCCAGAATTACACACAGTAACCACATTGTTAGAAGAATGCCTGAACAGATGGCTACCTTTAATTGGAAAATGGCATGCACCTAAACAGGAAAGCCAGGAGTTGTTACCCTTTCCTACTGGAGTCACAAATCATCTGCATGCCTTATAGTCCATCTCCACAGGGAAATAGCTTAGAATAACTGCTTTATACCAGCTCCCTTTGTGGAGGTTTAGTTTACAATATAAGCATCTCTACACCATACAACGAGGCTCCTGCAATTTCTGCTGTAGTGACAGATAGCACTGGCACATTTACTCAGCACAGTAAAATACCATGCAGATATACTAGCTCAGGTCTCAAAAGCACTACAGGCACATTAATGCAGAGAGATGCCGATACTCAGTGAAAGCCCCCAAGGTAAAATGCCCCGAGTCCTGCAGATAGCAGGTTAGCAGCAGCGTAGAGCGAGTTAGCGGTGCCACGTGGACCTTTGTGCTGTTCAACTTACAGCAGCTTCAAAGCAGATTGATCCACAAGACAAAAGGGACCTTTCTAAGATGACACTAAGAGCATCCAATGGCAGAGCGACTACGAAACAACTATATTTTTCTACATATTGGACACACTTCCATTTCACGATAGACAGCATCCTATACAGATTTTTGGAATCCTCCTGAAAATTTAAATACGTAAAGACTGGTTGTCATCAAGGCATTCTTCAAGGTTAAAAACAGAAGCACACAGAAACGGATTGTGGCAAAATAAACATGCTTCCTAGGGTGCCAATCCTGTCCACAGGAAAAAACTATACCTGGGCTCCCCTGACAGTTTCAATCTTTTCCAGGTCTCCAGATCCGCTTTTGTTATAGAGGCGTTCACAAAAATCTTATCTTCTTGCAGCTGACGGAGTACATTCTGAGATTTCCGTTTAGCTAAATCATCTCTCTCAGTATCGGGTACTTTCACCTGTTCTTCCTCATCTGACTTATTCTTCTCAGTTTTCAGAAATGGGTTCTCTTTGTGCGTCACTATTTGCCTTGCTGATGCCACATGCACTTGGCTTCCTCTAATGTAACACACATTCCATTTCAGCAAGAGAAGATATTGAGGGAGCAATGACAAATCAGTGTCAATAGAAGAGGTGCAGAGCACAAGATAAAACTGAATTTATAAGCAGATTATTTTTACATTTATTTTAGGAAGTAAACACGAGAAGTTTCAGCATCAACTGATTCCATGTGCACTACCCTGCTCATGCACTATTGAGACCACTTCATTGCATGACTTCTGCTCCTAGCTTTAGCAACAAAAATCTTGGAGTTATTACTGTATTAGGCATTTCTGCATTGAGCCTTCTGTTAAATAGTTACAAATATCTCATTTTCATATTATTAGTGAAGTGAATTCAAGTTTTGCTTGCAAACATACTAGAGAATTTCTTTGATCTTAGAGTCATGTCAATAGCATTAGAATATTAAAATTTGGTTATGTGTTCTTCAGATGCCGTGCCAAACTACTCATTACAGAATGTTAATATAATCAAATAACCAGCAACTGAAAGGCAAGTTATGCATTACTGAAAAGAGCTACTAGATATTAAAAGAAATTTTCTGAATGTATCAGTTATTACAGTCAAGGTCCCCTGTAATGTGTATATAGTGGTTTCATGTAGGATCACTTCTCTTTGCACAAATAAATCAAAAAACTTGTTTCCTCAAAAAGATGCATGCCTAGCAGATACTTATACTCAGCAACTTCCTAAAGGTCTGTATCACTGAGTTGAAGAAAGAAGAGATTTTCTAGGCTGAAATCTTGTAAGCCATGCTCCATTTCCAAAAGCAACACTATATAAGAAACATTAGGTTTATGTGCAACAATTCAGTACAGTATAGCCAGCACAGGTATTCAGTGCATTAACTAAAGACTTGGTCCATGATTTATGCAAGGTATTAAAAGAATGGCATTAGATGAAAAAACTGCATACAAAAACATGCTTCTAAAATGTTCAGCAAAAGAGGGAACTGATATGCAAAACACATCTTTAAGCTTATTTGCCACCACTCACACTCATGAGCTGCCTCAGCTTAGAAAATGAAAATGTCAGGTCGTTATTCTATACTCAAGGCAATTTAAGCTCATGGTCCTGATACTCTTAAGAAAAACTTACAGTAGGTAATCTGTATCTCTTTTTTGTTCACTTTATGATAAAGCACTTGCATTACTTTACCCTGCAAGTTTTTTGTACCCAAGACAGCTTTAGCCCTACACAGCAACATGCCATGTGAAATTAAGCATTACAATAGAAAAAGAAAGACCATGAATGCACACCTTGCATGTTCCTGCTTTTCCACCTGCAATGGCTTTTTACTGTCTTCCAGTTTACCTTTATCTTTATTTGTATAGGGTCCAATTATAAAGGAGTTAAATGGAACTGTGTGTTTGGGCTGATTCATTCTGGCTCTCCGGGTGGCAAAATCATCCTTTTCTAAATCAGGAACTCTGCTTGCTGCTTCATCTTCTGAACCAGAATCCCTCCTTTGATAACGTGTCACGAAGGGGTTCTCCTTGCGAAGGATGATGTCTGGGGTGCTTCCGTTGTCTTCACATGTTTGCTTTTTACTAATACAGAGCAAAATTAAAGAAAGCTCTTGATGCACCAGGGGAGGAGAGGGGAGCGGCAACACACACCTCCAGGTCATAAAACAAGCACAGTTAATCAAATATGTTCCAGGCTGCTGTTAGATTTGGCAAAGACTTGTTATAAGTAAAACGTATACAGGTAACAAATCTGCAAGGACTTCACACAGAAAACCAGCAATGTTGGATCTTTACTTATTTTAGCTATAGCTAGAAGAAACAGTAAGAACTCATTTACCATATGAGATGCAGTGAATGTAGTACTGTAAATAGTAGTGTTAAACTTCTTGAACACTTCAAAGAAAGAAAGATTTGATGCAAATACCTGATCCTTGGCCAACATTGCTGAATCCCGAAACACCAGATATTTGGCACTTCTTCATCTTAATGGCTCTGGTGTTTTTCTTTTTTTTCTATTTTTTTTAAGACCTGAGTAATCACTGAGGCTGCATGCCCTAATATTCTTAACTGTTTTCTTTCTCACACGCGTCTATGCTTTATTCTTTCCCTAACCAACCTCCCCTTTCCCCCAGAATAAGCCCTCTGTGCCAATGCTGACATACAATACCGTGTTGAGTCTGCTAGAGATACTGGCATTCTGGAACACAGTGCCATCTGCCTTGGTCAGAAACGAAACCAACACCAACACAACCTTGTTGCTACTGAAGATTACAACAGTAAAGACCCTTGACAGCTGGCGCCCAGAAAGACTAAGCTTATTTTAACTTGTAACAGTCAATATTCTTAAGCAAACTGAAGAGACAGATGGCAAGAGCTAGGCAATTCTCCCATGTGAAAACCAAATTGTATATATTGATATTTTGGAACCTGGATGTCAAGTATTAGAATGTGGTACTTTTGTACACTGCAAATATCTCACTTTTCCTCTCTTTTATAACACACCTCGCTATACAAAAGAATAAGAAGGTATCAATTAAGATTAAACAAACTGACATTAAGAAAGCAAATCTAAACAGGTTAGGGGTTGTTTCAAGTCTCTCTTCTATTTCAGAAAACAGTACTGTTGCAATTAGCTGTGTTTCTACACATTTTAAAGCCCTGCAAGCCCACTGTACACACCGCTTATTTCATGACTTCAGCTGCCCTTTCAAAGTACTGCTAAACAAAGTTGCAGAAAGGTATTGGGAAGCCATAAACCAACTCTGACAGGTCAGCCTGCAGCCTCAGGAAATAGAGGAGCGATACAGAACTGCCTTGCCATGCTGCAATGCACAGGACCGTGTTAGTGATGCTCTTAAATTAGCTGAAGTTAACTGCTTTCATAGATCTCTCTGAAGGATCAAGATTCCATGTAAGGCAAGTGACAACGCTGGCTGATGGCACAGCAAAGGGAACGGCTGTCCCTCTCCCTCTGTGAGCATGTCTGTTCCCAACAGCTTCACAAACAGCTGGAGCAGACGGGTCTGAACTGCTGCATGCTTCGTGGTGCTCCACGTTCCTAACCCTCCATCAGCAAGTATTGTCCAGTCCCTTGGCTTCCACTCACAACAACGATTTCTACTCTTTCTCCTCTAAAATACATGGTAAGAAGTTTACCACAAATACTGACTCTTGCACACACCAAAATCAACAGGCCTACAACGTCATCTTCAGGTTCCAATTTCAGAGCTCAACAGGTATGTCACATCACCCAATCCTAAATATTGGGTTGTCAATACAGTTCTGTAATTTGCCCAAATCCAATTTGCTTTTTAAGCCTTCAATATCGTAAGTACAAAATGACCACCAGGGAAAGAGTCCTAACTAAAAAAGTAAGTCTGCTTTTCCATTTATGGTTTCCTAAGAAATCTGTTTCTGAAAGCTTTAGAGAAAATATACTGATCTAAAGTAGATGAACTGTTCCTAAAGTTTTAGGCACAACAGAAAACGGGTAACCGAAAATCATATGCACTGGGACTTGTTCTGGCAAATAAGCCAGGGAATATGATTAACTTGATTAATCTTTTACCAGACTTTACTACTGGTGCCATTAGTCTTTTTTGAAAACTACTCATTTGGAAATAATTTTCAGAACTCTGGCCATAAGGAACATGTGTAAAATCACATAGTACTCTGTCAAATCATGTTTATATTTACTTCTTAAATGAAGATCCATAAGATGAATAGTTTTGTTTTTGTCTGGTTAGGTTGGGAGTAGTGTTTTATTCTTTTAATTTCTAAGAATTATGTATAACCAAGCGATTATTCAGTAAAAACTAATGGATTTTTCCAGTCTCATGTCTATCGATGCTACTGTGCATCAAACATACCATTTCTGAAAAGGGTGTTTTTAGCAACAAAGAAATAGGGACTTAAAATATTCAAAAGAAAAACTATGAGTCATTGTAATGAATAACTGAAGAACTTATGGCTTTTAGTATGTAACTAGATTTCCACAATTGTTTCTAGGTTAAGAATATTTTCCATTCATTTACATTTTGTTTTTACTGGAGTCAGAGATAAGCTGTGACATTTTCGGGTCTCCTGAATTCAGTGTGTGACAATTTCAGAAGTGCCTTTTAAGGTCAGTTTACCATAAAGACAGCAAAGAGTGTAGATGTGAAGCTTACAATGGACCAGAATTTCACTGCAGATTTGCCAGTCGCTCTCGCATACCCAGCCCCAGCCCTTGCAAGGAACAACACGTGTGTCCATGCTGGTACAGTAGGTGCTGCCTTCCAGAGTGTCAGACCCTGGCTGTTTGTGCTCCCTGAAGCAGGGTCTCGTACAGGCTTGTGGATCCTTCCATTGCATTTCAGAACAATGAGAGGGTTTTGCATGCTTATGCACCATCAAGATAAGAGTCAACATCCCTTTCACAAAGAACGTGCCAAGAATTCTTGGTTTGCTCACATTTCTCTTACCCTCCCTCTCTCCATCATCTATTAGAACAGACATAATTCTTCTCTTCTTTTTAGGGAGTCTCTACGAATCTGATCCATATCTTTCAGATACAATAGTGCAAATAAGAGACAGATGCACACAACAAGCAAGCATGGAGGATCACACGTCAATAAAACAAACACTGTGCTATAAAGAGACAATATACTCCTTTGGGAAGAGTGAATGCTTTTTGGCATGCATTTGTATAGCATCTAGTTCAATGGAGTCCTTTCCTAGAACATGCTATAGCAATGGAGATAAGTAGTTAGATTTCAAGCAAAAAAAATGCATTTGCGTACAAGTTCAAATCCTTCCTGTGCCAGACCCAGAAAGGTCCCCACTGAGTTTCAGCTTTAGGAACAATTAGATGCCTTGTAGAACTCAAAGTCACAGTGGGTGTCATCCAGAGGTCAAAATGTTGAGAGGAAAATGCCTGTAAACAACTCAGCGCAAGTGGAAAACAACTGACAACCTCAGGTGAAAAAAGAGAGGCTGACATTGTAGAAAAATGTTGGAAGAAGAGGGGCAAAAGGAAAAAAAAAAAGATCAGAATACAGAACCAAGAGAGACTGAGAATGTTCAGTGCCTTTAGTGCAGAGAAATTTGAATTTGATGCCAAGAAGAAAAGAGAAAATGGAGAGGTTCAAAGTACAGGGAATGAGAATGAGACATTAAGAAAGACGACCAAGTGCTCTGCTGTATCCTGAAGTATCAACACTGAATTCTTCCCTTCTCCTCACCTGCTATTCTTCCACTTCCACAAACACACCATTTTCCTTACAGACCTCTGTCCCCAGTACATTTTATACTGTGTCTTCCTACAGTCCCCAGAAGCAGGCTGCTGCTTCACTACAGTGAAGCTTGGGATACAAAGCTCTGCTCTTTGACCCTCAGCTCAGGCAGAAAACCAGCAGCTCCTCCTTCCTCCAGCTGCCAAATTCCAGGAGTTGCTTCTGCTGAGAGCAAAGAGGGACCAAGGCTTGTTTTATCTGCTGTCTTCTCCTTCAGCACTGTCAGGACAACAGATTGTCCAAGGAAAGAGGGGACCCAATTTCATGTCAAAAACCCAAACATTTGCCCACATGTGCTTCTTTCCTGGAGAACAAGCCAGTGGATCAAACACGGGGTTGGAAAAGGGGCTCTCGGATAATATGGTGAACATCCTCCAAATGCAAATGCAAACAGTGCTATTTGTTGTGTGCAGCACTGCTAACCACAAGCTATTGCTACATATCAGTAGGAATACCATGGCCTTGGACTCAGAATGTGATTATGCTTGTATCTTACTGATTTATGGATTCCTGATCAACTAGCACACTAACTGAGCCTGAAGGACTAATTTCTGACCGACAATTCATCTATATCAGGATTTGCCTTTGTAAAGTAGTACCCCACAACCACAAGCAAACGCTGGTTCTTGACAGCTTCTGAGTGACCTAAGGACATACGACAGTGTATATACAGTGTGACTTTTATTTGCATATGATACATCTGCATATGGATGCAGACAAGTTTAACTGTATGTATAAACAAGCTGTATAACATAAGAGCTGTACTTTCAGCTACTACCACACTCCAAAGCCCAGACTGCAGACCAACATCTGCTAAACTACCCACTGTCAACATTACACCCCATGATTCACCAAATTCACATCTCAGGAAGTTGCCCGGATCAGAATAGAAACGTGGCAAGTATTTTCCTCAACAATCCAAAAGAAAATGTTTTAGATGGGAGGACATTTGGACACCTACCCTTTTAGCCAAATCATTTCGATAATTTATAAGAGCCTAGTCTTCAGACATGTTGGTAAAAATCTGCTTTGCAGGCCACCCCCAAAGGAAGGGATTTTCCATGAGGATTTGATATCAGATCATGGAAAGCCGTGGGCAGTGAGCCTAGCCATCATTCAACTCTCTAGTTAAAGAACAGGAAATAACCAAATTGAACTACATCCAAAAATAAATAACACAGGTAATAAGTGAATAACTACTGATACTCCACACCAAAGCCAGTCAAATCGTGACTGCTGAATTATGCCTCCATGCTTTAACTGGTACATGTTAACAAGCACTGTACTTTTATAGTTCCTGCATTTAAAAATAAATGCACCATTTATTAACACAACAAAACTATTAACCACATAAAAAGTGTGAGTCAGTAAACTAATACATCCCGTCACCAACAAGTATGTATCTGAAACTTTTGCCTGAAGAAAGCATTTTTAATATACATTTATATGTATTTTTTTATTAAACGCAAGAAAGCATTAAGTGGAAAGTGACAAGTAGTTTGCGTACTAGTATCCTTGGGGCTTGTTTACATTATGCTGTAACACAATACGATTGCTCAACACAAATGCAGTTAGCATCATACAACTCTCCAATGCACAACTGCCACATTACAAGCCTTTTCATACCAAGACCTTCACTAAAAGGCTAGCCATTGTGAGTGCTTAGCAGACTGGATTTTTGTTAGAAGTGAAATCACAGTGGATTGAGGGAGCCCACACTTCAGCCAATCCTAAAAATGTGAAGCGTGCACAGTTTCCCACACTGTTGGGCTAACCTGCCATAGCGCTGGGCTGCTGACATGACCTTAATGCCAGCTTGTTCCAGTCTTCTTAACTTTCTGATCTCTGCTGCGTCTTTCCCCTCGGGTGCTGATGTTTCTTTTGCACTACATGAAGGAGACTGATCTATGGAATTTCCTTCGTTTTGATCAAAACCTACTTGATTTTTATTGGGGCTTGCCTCAGGAGCCACGGAGCCCATTTTCTCCTTTTCACACAGTCCTGACGTTTCATTCTGTTCTTCTTCTATGGTTTCAGGTTTGCTATTGAATTATACAAGGTAGTTTAAGGTATGTTGTGCCTCATACATAGCCACTTATTTATTATAAGCAAATTTTGTTGATATCAAGATGTCAAAGGACATTCTGATGAATGACGCAGGACGATAATTATGCTCTTTAATGGAAGTTGCTCTGAGGCCAAATCAGAAGTGAAATATCAGTTGACAAAAACAGCATGCAGAAACATATAGTCACATCTGTATAAACCATACCAATGTACACGATACAACATACAAATAAATTAATTAAAAAAAAAAAAACACAGGAAAAACATTACCTATTTTAATTAAATACAACCAATGTTACTTATAAGTATCATTTGTTAGTAACTGTCTTGAGAACTGAGACAGGTCATCCTGAGTATTTTTGTCCAGCCTGGGGTTGAGTCAACAACCATGGTATTTATAGTAACCAACATCTTGTCAAACACAAGCTATATAATGCACTGTATGGTAAATAATAATGACATTAAGACAATGAGTTCCACTCATTGCTTTTCTACCATCTTCACTAATTGCTACCATTTATCAGTACCATCTCAGCAAGAAATTTATTACAGCAGAAGGCGCTTCATACATCTTAGGAAAAGAACAATAATTAGCTGTTAAAAGCATTGTCACTGAGGAAGGAGAAGTTGGACAGGCCAGTCTTACCTGAAAGGTCTGTCTCCTTGCGGTGAAGTTGCGGTGCTCCAGCTCTTTCGATACTCTTCTTGTTCAGCTTTCTTTTTCCGAAGTGGAGCAGGTACATAGAAAGTCTGATTACTCTTGTTTGGGAGGTACTGGTTAAAAGGCACAGCTGATTTAGGTTCACCGTGTGAGGTCCGCCTTGCCAACATATCATCTTTTTTCACATCTGGCATCTTTCTGTGTGGCAGGTCACTTTCTGAGTCACTTCCTCTCCCTAGTGAGGAAGGAGAAAAAAGTCCTTCTTCTTTTCACTTCCATCCAGATTTTTTAAAATTATATATCAGAGAAGACACCACCAAAAAAAATACATTTAGCATGTGAGTACCAAGAAATGAAATCATTTTTGCCCGTATTTATATTTTAAAATCAGCCACTGAAGGTAGTAGCTGTAGTATCTACACAGATAGTAAACGTTTTTTCTATCAACCCTTATTTTGTATCCCTGAAAAACTCATCTTCAGCCACGGGTCACGATGCAGGATATTCCGACAAACTCAGGGTCAGATTAAGCCAGAATTGTCACTGACAGAGGACAGCTACAGAAGCTTACTTGGCTTATGTCCAACTGACTCCTAGTCATATGTATGGATATGTCTGACCTGGTTCACACTCTTGAACGCAGACTTACATTTCCATATCACAAGCTCAAGCAAAAAAGAGCTACACACTGTGTTTTTAACAGAACAGCATGAATCTGGATGTTTCTACAGATGCATATTAACTGAACTTTGAATGCACACAGCATCAGCTTTGATCAAAGCCTAAGAATAAGCATCAGCTGCTATAAACCAGAAGACTCAGATGGCCTGTCTCCAGCCTCACCAGTGGCCTGGTCAGTCAGTCCAGTCCAGTGCAAAACAGACAGAGACTTCATCCTCAGATGGAAAGGGGCAATCTGCAGGATTTATCGGTTAGATCAGTACTGCAAAGACTGACGAATACTTGTTGACAAAGAAAAGAAATCAGGTGAGAGAGGAAGATCAAGAGTTGCAGACAATAAGATGGGAAGTGAACAGAGTTGAGTGACTATTTTGTACAAATGAACTAAGCTTCCTGATATTTACAACCCATTTAAAAATCATATTTGCAAAAACTTGGGAAAGACTATTCCAGCTTGAATATACAGTTGAAAATAAGACTCCCAAATGGTGGGACAAATACATTAAAGGGCATTTGCAGTGGAACTACCCTTACAGCCATTTTGGAAGACGCTTCATAGACATTCACTAGATTCCCGGCACCATCACGAGCCTTTTTAAGTAATTCACAAAGAAGCCATATAAATAGTTCTCTCCCAGCAGTGTAACATCATCACAGGCCCTGGTTTGATGAGGGAAATACTCAGCCAATTCTCCCACCAGCATTCAAACCTTCTCCCAGCTTTGGAGTGTTGTCTCTCTCTGGCACTTGGCCCCCTCGCAACACTTGCATATGCAATAGCTGTTCCCCCTCCCTGGGGTGGGGGGGAAGCCACCCAGGTTGTGTCCTCTTGCTAATTCACCCTGCTAATAAATTAGTAGCTAATTCACTGAGCTACCTAATGAAAAACTGAAAACAATGAAGTCATAAAAATCACAAGTAGCTTGTGTATAATTCAAAGTAGGGGGGAGGAAAAGAGGTCTAAATATGCTAGGAATGTTATTTGCAAAGAGCTTTTGCAGCAGATCGCATGATTCAATTTTAGCATGGAGAGAGATGAAGAAGGGGAAAAGGGGACAGTAAGACAAGACAAGACAAGACACAATGGAAATGAGTTAGACAAAACTCACAATGTACTTATTGCCAGTAAGTAAGGTTTTGCTTGGACAATTTTGGTTAAGAGCATATGATAACTAGCATTGTGATTGGTAACCTCAGTCTATGTCGAAACAGAAAGTGGAGATGCAACCACAAAATCATGAGTGTCTGAGGACAGCAGAGGTTTGAAGAGCTGTAATACCATTAAACTGAGCAGGGCCACAGAGGTGCTAAAAGAAAGTGAAAAGATCCCTTCATGTTATTTGCTATTCTATTTGCTCTTGACTTTGTTCTGGTGTTTATTTTTGTATTGCATGAAAACTAGTCTTGAACAGGCAGACAGAAATGTTGGAATAGATACCCACAGTAGCAGAAGAACTAAAACAGATTCCTCTCCCTCATTATTTATGTGCCTACAAGCATATCCAAGCTGAGTACTTCAAAGAAAAACAGCTCATTTAATTATTCATATATAACTCATAAAATTATTTTCAGCTCAAATTTGAAAAAAAAAAAATCACTTTAAGCCAGAGCACTGAATGGAAGATGCAGCTGTGCTCTACATTTATAACATTAATTTTATTCTTCTGCATTTCCAAGTAAGAAACAGCCAGTTTCCACAACCCGTAACGAGCAGTTATATACTACAGACTTGCACACAACAGTGTGTCAAGGGGCCTACATGAGTTCATAAAAGGCACTATGCACAACTGCCAGCCAAGTAAAGGATTTATGCATTCCCAAATACATTAGTGACTCTATGTGAAGGTCAGACTGCAGTTCTACTGTTTTAAATGAACTGTTCTGCTCAATCACTGTTTTTGTTTGCTTTGTGCCAAGTGACAGGGCCCAGGTCACCAGAGCAGTCCCTGAACAGAGATGCTGATCACAGATGGCATTAGTGAAGGTGGTATTACTTAATGCTTCTGACTTAACTTGTCATTGCTTGACAGTCACTTACATGATCTCCATCCATTTTTTTTTTCCCCAGGAGTACAGGGAATCATAATTTTATTTTGCTATCATATTCTTGGGTTTGTAAAGATCTTATCTGAGCTGGGAAAGAAGCAAAGCAAGCAAAACTTTTTCCTCTATCCAGCTTTGCATAGAGAGCATTTCTATCAACAAGCACATGCAGCTGAGTGAAACACTGGCCTCCTGGGGCCACAGGAAGAGGTCAGACAGCAAAGAGGTGAGCCAAGCTACACCTCAGCTGCAGCTCTTGGAGGAGACAGCTGTGAAGTTATGGCAGCAGCAAGTGGGGAAGATGGGACATATCAGAAAGGGTCTGCAAGACAAGTCACACATACGTGTGTAAACTACATCTGCGTGCACCCCCGGTCTGGATATGGTTAAAAACTAATTTCTAAGAACAAGCTTTGTATGCTTGCATCTTATTTTTGTGTTTGTCATGGATTCGGAATGTGACAAGATAGTATGTCTTAGCTGTGGCAAACAAGCAACCACAAAACCTTACTAAAATCTGCTAATACAGTAGAAGTTGTCAGGAAGCAGCTACAGGACGGGTGTAACTGACCGCCCAGCAGCTCTGAACAGGCAGGGACCCTGAACGCTTCTTCAAGCAGCCAGGACGGAGCAACACAACTCAATTAGGACAGGTGAGGTGTGCTTATTTGCCAATGCCACACTTTTGTCTCATTTGAGAAGGCAGAAAAATGCTTTGGAGCATGGAGGCTGTCTTCATTTTAGTGTCCTGGGGGCATGAGGCTGTTTCAAGGAATCAGTCCCAGTACGTGGTTCTGGATGGTCGATCAGCGACAGTCCCAGTAACACATGCCACTCAAAACAGCCGAGCAGCAGCACAGCAGAGGTTAACCCTACTTTCCCTGCAGCTCCTTTATAATTCATCTGTGATACCAGCTCTCCCTGCCAGCTTTCCAGTTTTAAGGAGTTCCCCATCACCTCAGGAAATCTCTCAGGCATCCGGTTATGATTAGCACCAGTCTCCTTCACACTGCCAAAAGCAGTATGAACATCTGGTTCCTACCAAAAAGTCTTTCTGCCCTTCCTTTTTTATTAAATAAATAACACTACTAAGGAGAACTGATTCATGTGTGGAATATAACTTCATCTGATGATGAAGTTCAACTGACTCATTCACGCATTGTGAATGGAACCAAGCAGACAGAGCCTGAATCAAGCGTCCTTTTGTTCTGAACTGGAATCCTGCTCAAGACAGGTAACCTAAGTGCATGTTCTACACCTGCCCCTGGCAAGTCCTTCCTCATGCAGCATGCTGTGTTTACAAGCCTCAGAAAGCCTCTGAGAATCAGAGGAGAAAGGCGAAGAAGCAGCACCCCTTCTGTAAGCCAAGAGCTGCATGTCCTGACTGAAAGGTGTACAAAGATGGCCACAGCTCTGGTGCTGGGAGCTATTCACTTGCCCAATTTTCTAAATACCATGGAAACAAACATGGCACTTGGTGACATGTTTTATATCAGACTTCAAAAGTCTGACAAGTATACACATTTCCAAGATATTTCTATGTCATTTATCTGTCTAAGGTTTATTTAGGCAGCATTTTATTCACTTCAATATTGCCCCCGTTCCTGCGCTTTTATTTCTTGCTCCAGCCTACTTCAAAAGTTAAAATGAGTCTGCATAACATCCTCTCACACTGTAACCCAGAAAAACACTATCCCAATAATAAAATTACACTGCAATGATGTAACTCATTTTCCAATGCTACGCTATCCTAACTGAGACAGACTTCAAGCAAGCTGTTGGCAAAGTCATCTAAACCTCAGGGAGCACAAATCAGCATTCACAGAGAAGCTCTCCCGCTGGATTAGCGTGATTCAGAGGCTGCATCCAGCTTCTGAATGGCACATTTGCTCCAGAAACGCATGTGCCTCATTGAGACCAGCACTTACCATCACTGCTTCCTCTGAGCACTACATCTGGAGACGGTGTCTGCTGCGAGCGGGAGCCAAAGGAGTCCAGACTGTCAAAGGAATCATCTCTGCCGTGGCGCGGTGGGGAGAGGGAATCGCTGCGTTCAGAGTCCCAGCAGTCTATATAACCGCTGTCACGAATGCTGCGCTTTGGGCTCTCAATGTCCTCTGTTTCCTACATGGAAGTACAGCAGGTACCTCTTCACAAAGAAGCCACTGACATACCAACGAGATTCATTACACACCAGATAACAAAGCATCTTCCAAAGTACTAAAAATCTCTTCCCCCAAAAAAGATTTCCTCGTTTTCTGCCCCTTCTCCCCTTCAAAACAAAAGTGCAAGCTTGCAATAAAACCCAATTTTATGCTGATTAAGAGCAAAGCATGCTATTAGATTAGCATGATGAACTGAGAAAAAGTTGCAACAACCAAGTTAATAAAATGATCAAAACCGAGAGAAACCTGAAACTTGACTTGTCGTCCATAGTCCATAGCACCGACAGAAGGACTACAATTTTAACTCCATGCCTGCATCAGGTTTAAATCTGCTGCTTTCCAAAGGATTCCCCCCTCCCTTTGCCTATCTATTGTATCTGGCTGGGACACCAGCAGACAGCATTTGTTGTTGCTGCTTCAGCTCAGCAAAATAATGAAGCAGTGTGCCCCAGCCTCCCTCTACCTTGAAGAGAAATTCCTGTTATGAAAGAGGGATGTCTTTCTGAAGCAATCAGCAACGAAAAATATGCAAAACGCTTTTCCTGATGCCTCAGAAGAATTCAGTTGTGCTCTTTACTCTTTGCCAGCTCCTGGCTCTGGGGGATATGAAAGCACTTGTAGCTGACCCACATGTTCAGAGCAGTGAGAACAATGGTTGTCTTTGACAGCCCTGTGATTATAAATTCTTTCCAGTGCAAGCAGCACATACTAAAACACTGAAACTCCAGCAGAGGAAAAGGTCAATAGAAGCCATCCTCACCCTTACATTATAATAAATCCCTTGTTTTAGAGAGTGTCTTAACATTAATTACAATAGCACAGGCGGAGAAAAACAGAAATAACTACTTTTGTTCAAAGATAAACCTGTTTTTTTTCTCCCCCGACAGTAAGCAAAGTCAGAAATGTGGGTGCCATTATCAGACTGACATTTTGCGACCCAAAGAGGTTGGAATGCGTTTTTTTTTCCTTCCCTTCCAGAAGCACTTGAATATTAATTCCTAATTAAGAAGCACCCCTTGGTTACCACTAGCTGGAGCACAATGGCTACGTTCAGCCCAGCTCCCTCTGTCCTTGACTGCTAAGGTTTTACCCGTGACTGGTATTGCCAATGACGAGATCAGTCTCGAACATCCCAGTGTGCTCTGGCAGGCCACCTCCGTAACAAAGCAGATTTGCTGGAGAAGCGACTGCGGGAGGAGAGCGCTGCAGCAACACACAAAAGCTTCCACGGTGGAAAGCAGGGAGGCCCGAAGCGAGACGGAGAGATCAGACCCAACGTCCTGCAGACTTTTCAGGAAGAAGGCTTAATTAGTGCCACTCGCTGTTACGCTGCCAAAATACCACGTTAAGGACAGCAGTAAAGGTTCCCTAAGGCCAAGCTAAACTGTGGTAACATCAGCGAGTAACCTCACTGCAAACTGAAATGAAAGTATTTTCTAAAAACAAAATGTACCTACCAAAGTAGTAACTGAATCCTACGCAATTTCCTTTCCCATTCCTGCTTAGTGCATGAGCTAAAATACTGACAGAAATGCCAGACAACAAAGATTTGTCTCCTTGAAATCTGCATGAGTTACACAAATCCAAGAACAAAACTAAAAATCCTATCAAACCCCTGTTTGTGACACGATCCAAAATCCTTTTTAAATCCAAATTCCCTAACTCCCCTCATCTCTTCATACCGATCAGCTCTCCTCAATCCTCAGGCACACTTCCATTTTCCTAAATTACTATATTTGAGTGACACAGAAACGCTCAGTGGCTACAGGACTTAAACTCAGGCAAAAAAGCCCCATCCTGTGTTTGCTACCTTCTAGAGTTTGAGAACAGTCCAATTGTGAACTAATGAGTTCTGCAGACCCCCCTTTCAAAGGTCTGTTTATGTTAATTCTGCATGCAGCTCACCAGGAATTAGGAGGCAGGCACCAGGATGGTATCCTAGACTTCTGCAAACATGTTCTTTACAGCCTTCCCCTTGGCAAGCTACCCTCCCAGCGAAACGCCGTCTCACAAACGGATACTTGTCCTGCTTTGAACAAACGTCATCTCCCAAATGTTATCAATGGGAAAAAGAAAGTGCTTATCTGCAGGACTGATAATACACAACAGCACACTAGCCTTTCATATTATCTAATTAAAAACATAGTATGTCACCCTGTGGTAGCAAAAGTGTGACTGCCAAATATAAGATGCATTTCTGCAGGAACTTCCACCCATTAAATATAATCAAAAAGCCATGGATGTTTTGTCATTGGGAACTTCCAGTTTAAAAGTAAAGAAGAATGTGTATCCAAATAGTTAATAAAATTAAAAACAGAGTAGCATGAATAAAATTAGAAATGAATAGTCCTTTCAGAAAGAGAAGTAGAAAAAGATGAATCCAAGACAACTTACATCCGAGCTGTCTTTTGATTTGCTTATTAAAAAAGAAAGGCAGAGAGGATTTATAGCAGAAGAACTAAAACAGACTGAATTTATGGTAGATTTAATTATTAAATTCTGTGGAAAAAAATGCCAGTAGAGAATGTGATAAAGTGTCTTTTCATCACTCAAGCTCAGCTATAAAGAGCATCAGAGCATTACACAGCATGATTAACATGTTCTATTTTACGACCGAATCCTCTTCAAATTCAGCAACAGCAAAGGCCACAGCAGCCAATGTGGAGTACTGCAGGGGTACGGGAGTAGGGAGGTGAACTCAAAATGAGCCGCCAGTGGCCCTCGTACCCGCACCACCTGAACAGACTTTGCAGGCCTGAAAAGAGCTCTGTTTTTACATTAAAGGAGTATGTAGCTCTCAGCTTTTATGGGATCTCTGCTCTGCTCCCAGTTCCAACATCTGCAACAGATCAAGTCCCAGACTCTTGCTTTTGTCTCCAACCTGCAGCGCTCGGCTCTGCCCAGCCAGGCGCTCCGCTGTCAGCTCTGAGGAGAACCTGCCTTTTGGGTCCAGCCTTCTTCATCCCACAAAAGGGCTCAAGAAGGAGACCTCCAAAATACTCTGATGATTAGTTTGATGGGTAATTATGACCTGGAGAAAAAGGAGCCTTATGCTGCATAATGAAACATTAAAAAAGAAACTGTGATACCATGTGGCACTAACATTGTAACAACCTGCACTTCGGCAATTTTTCTGCCCTAGTTCCCTTGTCCACCTCTGTTTCACCTTTCAGATTACAGACTTTGGAGTGGAGACTGCTCCTCCTGCGTCTTCTATTTGGAAACAACTCAAGCATTAACTTAATTCCTTTACTGCTTAGTCTCAGTCATATCACTCGTGAGTGGAAAAGTCCCGAGTGACTAGTGCAGACCATTTCAAATGAAGTCCAACATAAACCTCTACAGAGAAGCAGGAAGTTCTCTTCTCTCCCCACTTCTGCTTGTTTTTTCACAGAAACTGGGCTCACAAACAGCAATTTTATCAATCTAATTAGGGTTCTCTTGTCACACAAGGATGTAGAAAGTGCTATCAGTCAGCCAGATATTTCTTCCTGTCTAGTGGCAGTTCAGTGCTGTCCCTCTGAGATCCCAGAGTGAAGAGCTGCAGCTGGAGCAGATGCAGGAGCAGAGAACTTGAGGACAGTAAAGAGCAACGAGTCTACCACAGTCCCCAAACCTACCTGCTGCCTGGGGTGACTCTGCAGTTACATGAGATGGGGAAGGAATGGCAGGCATGAAGCTGTTTGGGGGCTGGAGAACATATCTACATGTCATTTCACGAGCTGTATGTCCAACATAAGCAATACTAGCACTGGGTGCTTCCATCTTCTTATGTGCCCACTCCTTGCCGTTTCCACCGCCAGTAAACGCACACTTGGATACCAACGCTAACCACTGCCGAGGTTAAGCGTCCCATGCCCACGTTGCAGACATGCTCTAGCACTCAACCACAAGTCCACAAACCACTCTACAGCAATGGCGACTTTTCCTTTCCAACAGAGTCCAGCTCATCATAAACCACCAAATCTGTTTTCAGCCAGAATTTAGAGCTTGGCAAAACACATGTTCATCATAACCATGCCCTTTGTAAAACATAATCTCTTCCTTCTACCCTTCAGCTTTATTTAGATACTTTGGCTTGATGCTTCATTTTGCAATTTAAAAAAAGAAAGAGCTGCCCATGAGAATGAGTGTTTTAAAGAAAAGAAATCTATGCTCCCATAAGTTCTGCCAGCTTACTTTTGAGTCTCAGTTCTTCTAGCTGAAACTCTGTGTCATAAATGAAAATAATTCAAACCGAAAACTATGGAAATGAAGACGACAGAGACACATGATAATTCTAAAGCCCTGTTTCACATCAAGTGCTGCATCATTAATATCACCACAAAGCTGGCTGCCAAAGAAAGTCATGTTTATGGCTTCGTAGAGTCAGACACATTTTCGAAGGAGGCAGGGATTTACTAAGTAATTTGTACTCCAGCCCACCATTTCTCTTATATTTAGCAACAAACGGGTTATTTATGGGAGTAATAATTTGAACTAAATTTCCATTCCCAAAACATAACAAAAAGATACCTTTCTCATTTGTGCCAGCAAACCTTCAAACTCCTTCAGGTTCAGGGTTGATCCACTGTATGACGTGCAGCTGTTTGCCGCTTTCCCTAGCCAATAAATGGTGACTAACACCTGCAGAAGTTAATAAGAATTAATTGAAGCCATCCTCAGAGTTACTTAGCTTAATTTACTTCCCTTAAGCATTTCTCATTTATTCTAAACTGCACAGTAGCACAAGACTTTGTTATAAACCTCAATTGCAAGGGAAGTGTCTGTCAATGGTTAAACATAAATACATCAGGCAACTATGAAAATTTAATCAGGCCAACAGAATATGTAACTTAACACATTATATTCCTGGTATTTTTTATAAAAAAAAGGAACTGTCATGTCTGCCTGGAAAGTAAACACCAAAAATAAATCTGAATAGGAAAACTAGGCAAGAAATTTGAAACTATCCAGAAAAGAAACTTGTAAATATGCCTATTTACCAATATGTAAATATTGGTAAATAAAACAGGAAAAAAAAAAAAAAAAGAGAGAGCGAGCTAGTATTAGTGGTCATTAATTAAAACATTTATGACTAATGGAATAAATAAAATATCTGAAATGTGTTTCTGCCTATTTCAAGGAAAGAAAAGGTAGTTCCATTTTTAATCATCTTAACATAGTTTACCAAGTGATCTGTTAGCTTAAAAAAATGCTCAGCCCAAGATTAATCAAAAGCCATGAGCATCTGATTGTTTCCATTATACTAAACTGGAAAGAGTTAGTGGTTTCGTTCAAGTTCTGACTTGATGTCTATCCATAATTCCAAAGTCACTTCAAAAACTAGCACAGAAGAAAAGCCAAGAATTGCACTTGCAAATATATACCCTCTCACTCCTTTAGGTAGCAAAGAAATCTAATCTGACATAGCTGGTGCTGCAGTTGTTTTAGGGAAGGAGAAATTAAGATGCTTAGGATGGTCAAATCCAACACCTCCAAAAGCACAGATACTTAGGACATGAAAGGAAAGCAAAGAGTCCTTCTCTAGACCCACATGTGTCTCCACTTATCTGGCAGCAATATCTTTAAAGGTACCTTTGCAGCAGCAACTTGGACTGGAAACTGATCATCAAAGGAAGTTCAGTTCAGTGTTTTGTACTGGTTAAAATGTCAAAACATCACCTCAGAACTTATGGCATTTTCTCATTTAATGCCATTTTATTTTTGCTTTCCATAAGTACTTAACTGTAGAACAAACAGGAAATATGTTGATGTGGAAAAGATGTGCAACCAATAATAAATTACAGTTGCCTATAATAGTTGCCATTAATCATCTTACAAGAGTTAAATAAACTGAAGTATATTATTTTATGTACTGATGGGACAGGCCCATATAATGCATACTATAAAACGAATTAAAGAAATAGGGCTACAAGAAAACCCAAGGGGTTGGTGGGGACAGGCATCTCTGCCAGACTCTTCTTCCCTAAAACATGCACCCGAATTCCTTCAGTACTTCCTCCTCAGTCACATATACTAGACTTCTGTGTATCTTTTTTTTCAACCAACTTTCTCTACCATCCCCATCTTTCATGTAAGTGTGATGTCCAAAGTCACACACACCACTCCAGCTGAGGTCCTGCCAGAAAACACTGCATGTGTCATGCAGATTGTCTGCTAAAAACACAACCATCGTGCATAATATAAATAACATACATGCCGTAAAATAGCTGAATAAAGTTTTTAATACAGTTCTTTTTTTTTCAAAATTACATCAAAATTGATACTACTGTGCTGAGGAAAATGAGGTGGTTTTGCCAATACTCATTATTTTGTCTTGAAAAAAAGAAGTATCTGAACTGTTTGTTTCAACCAGCACTACTCAACACAGAACAACAAATTTATGTAAAAATCTCTTACAGTCCATGTTTTCAAGCTAAGTGGAAACACTTGCAAATCTACTATTCCTAGCAAAGAGGAAGCTGTCCAATTCATTTAGCTATTCAGTTCTCTGATGAAAGTTGTGGTATTTTTATTTATTTCTGCTAGCATTTGATCACTTTCTCTCTTCTGCCTTTCTTTATCTATGGCTTTTTTTTTTTTTTCCAAATAATGTCACATTTGCAAGCAATTCCAATTGGCTGCCAGCCGAGATTGCAGTATTGTGCACCTGGAAAGGATACATTGCCGACAAACACATTGGGGGGAACACTTTTGAAACCTTGCCTTTAAAACAATACATCTATACAAATACATATAGTCAGGACCCACAAGGGTGCTAAAATGCTAAAAGCTGAACTCATCCCCTACAACTTTCCGTGTCAGATGCAGAAGATATTACGTTAATGATAGTGGGGGAAAGACAGAATGAAATAGTTTTTGTTTTTCTTGTCTTATCCTTTCTTTTTTCTTTTCTTTTTTTCTTTTTTTTTTTTAACCTGCAGTAACTTAACAATTACAGAATCCATTACCGTTGCCATTAGTTCAAATCAGCAAGAAATTAAAGTTAAATGGAATTAGCCTTTCTGGGAAAACACTCATTTATTTGGAAGAAAAATGAGAAAGCTAGCAAATCTGATAGTAAAGATTTGTATGCAGATCTAATGATCATTTTGCTTCATTTTAAATACTTTGTGCAAATTTAATTTGTCTATGTATTCATGAAAGGCTACAAAGGCGTAGCTTCATGGGTGAGTCAGACCATCCCAGCGAAAGCTGTCCCATCATGGACAGCACAGAGATCAGATTGTTTATCTCCTTATCTAAGCAAAGACAATCATTCTCCATTTTATTTCTGCCATAAGGTTGCTTTGCCATAGCAGCTCTTCCTAAGTTTCAGTAGAATCCAGTTAGATGTATATTCAGAAGGACTTCTAAGCGATACTCATCTCTACTGGATTTTTACTGACAGAGTGCTAGCTCAGGCCAAATACAGGATAAACCAGACAAAAAAATACTGCAAGTCATGTACTTACATTTTTCAGCTTCCTACTATAGTCAATGTTCCTGGTTGCACACGCACACACACAAAAAAAAAAAGAGGAAAAAAAATCAGAAAGCAGACACACTTTTCAAGAGCGTGTATGCAGCAGATCACGTTTTCCCTAACAAAAGTCTGCAGAATGCTTCTGTTGGCTGGAAACACATGAAAGCTAAGAAGATGTAGTTCACACGTTCATTTATTCATAACGTGGGAGTATTTTGTCACCATTACTTCAACCATCAAATTATAATTCTGGAAGTACAAAAGAAAATGAGTTTGTAATGGTCCCACAGTAAAGTAGGACAGTGCCAAAAATATTTCGTTTAAACAGAGTTGCTGATTTGTTCAAAAAAGAAGACCAAAGTCCTCACTGCTAAAATCTACTCTGCAGTAACCCAATAATCAGGTTCTGCTCCGTGATAAATCATGCAACCCATACAGATTCTGAAAGCAACTGAACATGCATAAGACTCCAAGGAAATCAACACCAAGCATTAATGAAATATAGCAGGTGTTTCTGAGGAATCGAGCACCACAAAGAACAAAGCAGATAGGTGAAGCAATAAAGATCCTGCCAGTTACAACAGAACCTGCTGAGGAAAGCATGTTCTACTTTTTGAATGTATACGCAAGTACTCACACTGAATATAGGCATCCTCCTCAATTTATTTTTTCAGAAACATTCATCAAAAAGGTTGGAAGTTTGTCAGAAACAACAAAGCAGAAAGTTTGCACAAACATAAGCAACATTTTAAGATTAAGCAGAGAAACCATTAAAAAAAAGAATGAAGGAAATGTGTATCACATTTAGGTGCTAAAAAATAAATGAGTATTTCAGATTTAGTACAGACTGTCTCCTGATCGTTATATAATGGAATTGCTTTCTACTGTAACATTAACTCAGCATTGAAGTTTACCTGACCAAAAAAAATAAATGTACTTAGAACTGTGAGAATAACAAAAGCCTAAATATAGGCAAATACAAAAATGAAGAATTTTTGATAATATCTTCTTAAGCCAAAATTTTATCCATCCATACCTACATGTTAAAAAAAATAAAATTCCTATTTTTTCTTAATAAAATAGCAGCAGAAAAAAGCCTTGTTTAACAAGTCAAGAAGAAATTCCTTACAGCATTAGCTCATAACCTTTATAAGCTGAATGATCCAAAGAAAATAGGTCTAATACCTACTTCAATTAGCACCTATATGAAAAAAAAAAAAGGTTAAAAACTGTCATTATGTTAATCATGTGCAATAATGTCATATTTGTCCTTTACCACAGAACAAACACCTTTTTTACTGTGTTTAAAAAAAATAACCCCAAAGTCTTTAAAGAGGGAAAAAAAATCACCTTTATACTTTCAGATCTAGCTAGCAGAAGACAGTCCTGAACATATTTCTCTACAAGAGTCATGGACTTGGCTTGTACACCTCTCTCAGTTACTCAGCATGAACTTGGACAGTACTAGGAAAACATTTGGCTCGTTTCCACAGCTGCTTTCTGTGAAGAGCTGATGGGGGAAAAAAAAGACACTCCACATCTATCGAGCATCGTTCTCAGGCGAGGGCCAAGGCAGCTCCGCAGTTTATTGCTCCTGGTGGAAGTTGCTTACATGCTGGACAGCTCTCCTTGGAGCTGCACGCAGCCCCAGCCTCCGACCTGCTTCCCACGAGCTGCCCCGCCGTCCTCACCTCCAAAAGCTCAAGCTTCCTGTAAGGGCCACTTATCTCTGGTTTTATACGGAGATCAGGGGTTGTTTTGCAACTCTCTCCAGCCGCTCGTTGTCATGATTTTACAGGACGTCACGAAGAAGCTCTTTCATGGCAGTATTACCAGATTCAGAACTAGGCTAGGAAAACCTCACTGCAGGCTCATTACATGGTCCCCTCTCTCCGGTATGTACATGCAAGAAGTGCCTCATACTCAGAGCCAGAAACTTGGAAAGGAGCAAAAAGCAGGAGACTATTCCTCAAAGCAAGGAAAGTGGCCAATTCAATTTTCAGAACCTTTGAATTTTCCCAGACAGTGCTTGAACACCATGAAAACTTGCCCAGCTTTCAATGCCAGACGGGAAAAAAACTAGAATGCCGTTGAAATTTAGTAAATTGTTTCCATATACTTTTCTAAAATGGATATGTCTGACCAGGATTTCATTAGTGATTTTTTTGGCCTAATCTTTCTGGCCAAATGAAGCAAGGCCATTCAATCAACTCAGCGGTATTTGCCTGTCTGTAGAGCAATAACTTTTTAGTATTACATGACAGACCCAAAAAATTCCTGAAAACTTCAGGACAACAACAATTAAAATCTTGTTAATTTTATGAAACAGTGTGGGTGCTCTTGCTTTTGGAGGTTGGGGAACTTGACTGACACTAGTATAAATGAGTAAAAAATACAGTTTGACGGCTCCTGTTCCTACATGATGACAAAATCTTCCCTAAAAGGAATATTTCCTGTTTAAGACCTCAATCTGTGACTATATAGACTTTGACTGAAGCCTGCTCTGTGCAACCTTAGGCAAGTCAGTAATTCTTTCTGTGCCAGTTTCACATCCATATTTTACATCACTTTGTAGTGTAAAATGCTGAAAATACAAGCACTAGAGTCTGAGCACTTCACAGTGAGGGATGTGTACAAACCATGGCTAAGAAGCTGTTAATTTTGCAGCTGGAGACTTTTTTTTTTAAATCTTTTCAGCCAAAAAAAAAGAGTGAATTAGTTATTAGCATGAAGAACCCCTTAATGTGTGTGTGGCAATCTGTGTGGTAGTAGGTGTATAGCTTTGGTAAAAAAACATCTGAACTGTGGCATTTCCAGTTCATACAGATTAGACGGAAGTCCTCAGCCCAAATACTGTGTCACACCCTATTGTTCTTGATAGCAAATAAACAGACCATGCCCATTGTCTGCACCTCGTAGAGTCTGAGACCTATAAATGTCCTATAATAAATCTTCAAAACAGTTTAATCTGCAATAACAGAGCAGTGATTTTTTTTCCCCAGCCTACATAGTTCATAAGTTGGATAGACAAAAAATGCCATCAATTTAAACTCACAAAACCCCTTAAGTCCCACAAAATCTCATTGTTTGAACTAAATCAGTATTTTAAAAGAGCTGTGGTTGATCTCTCTGGGAAAAATAACAACCCTTAGAGAAAGACTGTTGAAGAGAACAATGTATTCTTCCCAGCACTGAAGATTTCAAAAACCACGGCTGCCTATTGGCTTTATACAAATAACAGTTCTATACTCTTTTTGCTCATCCTCAAATATTTACCATCTAATCACATGCATCTGAGGTTATAACATGCTAATCACAAACTGCTGTTGTACTTACTTGATGGTCGCTCTGTTTGATGTGTCCTGCAGGTCACCAGGATCAAACAGCTGAGATTCTTTAAGTCCCAGCTCTTTGCAGCCTCTTAAGAATAAGATGATATTATCCTGAAATGAGGCACAAAAAAAAAAAAATATTACTTTTAACTTTTCTTCATTTGAAAAGGTAATCTTACCGAACCAACATCTCCCTAATTCAGTAACAGCTCACTAAGAGTCACATCATTAGCTAGATGAAGAACCAAAGCCATTGCCAGTCATGTAATTTAAGAAGTTAGTATGTGTTTTGTTTGAAAACCAGATAAATATGAAACAAAACTCTTTAAAAAAAAAAAAAAAGTAACTTCAACAGGTTTGTTGAGTTTTCTCTTTCCAAACCCAGATGTTGGCAATTTCTTTAAACAAAAAGGCCCTGCTAATTTCCCCACCTACTGCTGTAGGCTGCCAACACAACTTCAGCATGTTACAAGGCAGAAAAGAAATGGCTGGATTTCTGAAGCAAGTGGGAAAGGGAGCTATGGAACATCCTGACACCATTTAAGCAAACAGTTTGTTCAGAAAACGTTCTGCATGTCAGTACAAACACAAGCCAGTTATTTCTATTTCACACAGCCGTTCTCTTGCCCCTCTGATCCTCACCAGCCAGAAAAACCTCTCTGGGAAAAGAGGTAGGTGCTCTCCCCACAAATAAGATGCCTGAAGCTACACCTCACATAACCACTGTCTGTAAGCAGAAGCAACACCAGCTTTGTAATACCGTTCATGGAGGATTTACACTTTTCAGTGTGACTCACTGCTGCTTTAATCAATAACTGAAATTAAACCCAAACTGATAAAAGCCTCTTTCAAACCAAAGAGGGCTGATGGCACATGGGTTTGCATGGAGGGGATTAAATCTGTATGTGTACACGTATGTTTAATGTGTATTTTATACTTACACATACACACGTACACCACCACCCCTTTTATAGAACCAGTGAAGCTTTCTGATGTAGATAAATGCTGAAGATCCAGAGGACAAGCTGTTAGATATATACATTGCTAAATCAGCAGCTGCAATGATGCCTGTGGGGACAAGTAAAGATATAACGTACAGCCTGGTGTCCTCTAAGGCCTCTCATCTAAAGCCTGCAGCCGGAGGAACAGTCAAAGGGGAGAGGCACCACAGTGCGTTGTGGGCACCTGGATGGCAGAGGCTTCCACTTCTGTAAAAATCAGGAAGGAAAGGCCTGAAGAGACCGGGCAGCTTTCACCTCTCGGCCACCCCTGCGTGACAGCGCATGACAGGAGCCCAGAGGTCTCCCCGCGCCTGCTGCCAGGCCGTAGTTTGTGCGCTACCCATGCAGGCCGGCGAGCCCGGCCCCGCTGGGTCTGCCAGGGCGCAGCGATCAGCATGCTAATCGCGACGGCTCGCTGCATGCCAGCAGTCTCACACACAAAGCTTGCTGTCACCAGTCACCCCGCAAAAAAATACCGACTTGGAAATCCAGGGGAGTCCAAATCTCCCTTTCTTCCCTGGCTGAAACTTAACAGCCCTGGAGGGGAGCCAGAGGGAAACGAACAGCAGTTGAGAGAGCAGAAAGCCCATAACCTAGAGAGACAGCATCACTCACGACATGAGAAGATGCTTGTAAAATTCCCCATCTGGCTTACTGTTTGCATTATAATTTTTCCACAGTATTTCCAACTGCAACATGAATAACTCTTGTGTTTAGCCTTTGAAGGTGGACAGTTCTGGTCATTTCCAAATGGTGGGCAGAGCAATGTGTAAATCTAATAAAAATGCAAAAGCATTAAAAAAAAAAGTTCCCAACAACATTTCCTAACAAAAATACAGAGGACATACAGGACACAGTAACCTAATAGGTTTAGAAAACAATCAAGGGAGGGGAAACTCTGGGGATAACTAATTGCACCCATCTTAATGCCAGAAGTTCACATCCAAGATATGATAAGCAGGAACAAAAATATCAGTCATTTGGCAGCAATTTAGTTTGGACTCTCAGTTCTTCTGCTGATGAACAAATGTCCACTTCTCAAAAAGAAATGGTGTTACAACCCTATGCCTTCTTTTGTACATGCTTTTATTTTGATGGTCATCATAAAAATAACATTTGTCAACAGTCACTAACACTACCATCCTTGGAAAGCTGGTATCTTACATTGGCACAAGTAACCATGCATGTCAACAAGATGCAATCAGTGAACACAGAAAAAAGTTTTTGCTTCCATTAACAATCTCACAGCTTTTATTTCTCAATGGTACTAAAAATGGCAATTTATTTAAAAGGATTAAACAACAACAACAAAATTGTTTTCAAGTGGCAGACATTCAGGTAAACCTGTCTAGCCTGCCTATCCCCAAGCCAAAATGTACCTCACAATACTACAAAACTAAACTTTTCCTGCTTTGCTTCAGTACAGTTGAAACTTGTATTTGTTACTTCCATTAAGACATTGGAGAAGAGCACTCCGAAATCACTAAAAGGTGAAAGTGGTCTGACCATTACCACCCAGCTCCTAGAAAAGCTTTCTCTCTGGATTACTACACCTTTCACTGGCCACGTCCTGGTTTCTTCAGTTCTCAGAAAATTTTGCTTACATTTTTTGAGAGAAATTCTAGCTCCTTATCTGTGAGCTCTAACTACTCATTTTTTGTAGTCACCTATAAAGCAGTGCTTCTTTGCTGCTGCTGAAGTAACTAAAGAAGGAAAAAGAAAAAAAAGGTCTTGCATACAAGCAGCAATGTGTCTAAAATTTCCTTACCTTAAATAAAGGACTGAAAACACACCCCTAGCATGCATGTCCAGCTCTGTACAACTTGGCAAAGTTAAATAGGTCACGCAAATGGGTCACAGTGCAGTGGCAAGGATCGCAGCACAGTCAGCTGGTGTGCCTCGGTTAGCAGGGAGGTATCTTTTACAATGGGCTCAGAAGACAACACTGCCCCATACACATAGAATCACAGAATCGTCTAGGTTGGAAAAGACCTCTAAGATCATCAAGTCCAACCGATAACCTAGCACTGCTAACTCTACCACTAAACCATATCCCTAAGCACCACATCTATACATCTTCTGCATACCTCCAGGGATGGTGACTCAACCACTTCCCTGGGCAGCCTGTTCCAATGCCTAACAACCCTTCCAGTGAAGAAATTGTGCCTAATATCCAACGTAAACCTCCCTGGAGCAATTTGAGGCCATTTCCTCTCATCCTATCACTTGTTGCTTGGGAGAAGAGACCAACCCCTACCTCACTACAACCTCCTTTGAGGTCGTTGTAGCAAGTGATAAGGTCACCCCTGAGCCTCCTTTTCTCTAGGCTAAATAACCCCAGTTCCCTCAACATACGGGCACATGACCAGAATTCGGTCCCTCCTACAAGGCAGTAACACACGATTTTCTTAACACATTGGAGGGAGATGATAATGCCTTTCTCTGAGTGGTTACTGGCTGTAATCACAGAGCTGGAGCAGATGGAGGATCAGTCACTTGGTCAGCACATCATTTCCTACATGCCCAGGGGACCTGCAACTGTCTCCTGCTGGCTTCTTGTGGTTTTGGTCCATACCACTAGCCAGTGACTCATTTCAAGCAAGCATCTTCTGGTTTTGTCCTTTGTACACCCAGAGGAAGAGCGAGCTTAAAGATTACAGCCTAAACTTCTATTGCAAATTGTGTAAGATTTTAGAATAGAAAAGCTTTTATCTGTAAAATAACCATAAACTACAGAGGCTGCTTACAGAAGACAAATGCTTCTGTGTGGTGACAGATAAAGGACACACTGACTAAAGCATAGGATACACTGACAAGTTAAAAACTAAATGTTTTGTGCTTGCCTAAGCAGAGCCCTGATAGTTACTATTAGATCAGCACTTTAAGCAGATTAATTTACTTAGAAATGTTGGAAATGCAGAAGTTATCAATGAAATGTTTTGCTATCCTGAATTTCAGAATGGAAAAATTAACCAACACAAACATAACGAGCTTTCTTGGGCAAAGACAGCCGCGGACCAGCAAGAAGGGCTGGGGAGGAGCAGGGACGGACAAGCAGGAGCGTGGGGCACTGGCTCCCTGAGCCAGAAGGGAGCATGAAGCTCAGCCGCAGCACTGGGAAGGAAGAATATAAGGCTTTCCCCAGTTTGCTCCTGCTCGCACAACTGCATGGCAACACGGTCACCTTGTCATCCTCTCTGGTGTGCCACTTGCACGGGTGTGCAACTTGCAACCTCACCTCTACAAAACCCCTCACCAGGACAACCACCCGCAGATAATGCAGACAGGATTGGAGGCAGAGGGATTACAGCTCCATAAAGGTGGAGGGAGGGAGAATATGATACTCACTTGTACATTTTGGGGGGCTGTTTTTTAACAGATGGATAATCTATGTGCTATAGATGTGAAAAAAATGTTCATTGTATAGCATTAGGTCATTTTCCTCGCACACAAAGTGAAGCACAAAATCCTAAATCCTAAAAAAAACCAACAGAAATTGGCAGTTGCGTAGCACAGACACCCTGGAAAGCCACCGCAAATTCGCACAGTAGCCCTGCCAACACACAAGATAGTTCAAGCTAGTGAGAATCAAATATTCACAGCAGGCAAATTCTCTCCATAGGATCTGCTGATCAGATGCAATGGAAAACAGCTTGAATTTGGCCCACTTCCATTCCTTTCATCTGTCACAATAGTATACTAAGTATTCTCGCTGTATCCACACTGCAGATCAGGACTGCAGCTTATCGCTGTGGGATGATCATTTGTCAGATGTACCACAACACGGCCTAGATTAGATATACAGATAAATTTAGGGAAAACAAAAGAGAACCAAGCTATACGTCTGTGCAGAATGCTGAATAAAATGCCAAGTGCATGTCCCATCTGAAAGTCTGAGATATTATTAGTTGCCAGTAGCACTGCGCTGTTTGGTGGGACAGCTGCAGACAAACAGGTGGCGTTTTTCATTTCTGGAATGTTGAAATTTTCTCTGTTCCAGAACAAATCAAAGATTTCTAAAAATATCTATTTCCAAACTGCTTTTCTGAGCAATTTCAAATTCACACTCTTAAAAGCCTTGTGTTTACTCTCAACATTTCTTCCTAATTCCCTCATTTTTCCATTTTATATAAATAATTAATGATGATCATTTATTTATATAAAAGCAATGGATCTTGACTGATTCATAGACCAAAATGAAACACTCAAATACTCAGTTCATGTCCATCAGGAAAGAACTATTATGAGAAGGGCTAGGAACTTTTTATATGTGTTTTATTGTATACAGAGTATGTTTTACTGTATACGCAGTAAAACAATACTTTCACAAAACATTGTTTTCTCTGACTGATTCCAAATCAGTTGATTGGAAGCAACTTGATCATGGTCGGGATACATTCCTTTAGAAACCCTAGGATATTTTTATCTCCAGAAGACAAAGGATTGTACCACACCAGAACCGAAGAAAACCCCCACAAGAGCATTAAGGGGGGTTAAGGCCACATAAACCCCCAAAGGATCCTAGCCTCGCCTAGCCAACATTACATGCAACATGGGGAAAACAGAGAGTGACCCTGGGACCAGGGAGGGAAAGCAGAACTTACCAGCCCGTCAGTCTGACCCGATCCTTGCCTCCCAAACCGCGACACGGCTCCGGAGCGACAGGAATGAGGGCACACGGCCGGCAGGCTGAGCAGCTGCCATTCGCAGGCACTACAGGAACCCACCACACTCCATCCCTGCCCCGTGCTGCAGGCAGCTCAGCCCCATATAGCAGCCCCATGTACCAGCCCCATAAAGGTGGCAAACAGAAACGGTGAGAAAGGCAATCAGGAAAAGAAGGAGCAGACTGTCGTACGACAGCTGAGTCTTCTCCTTCCTCAGAGCAACACTTCCCAGCACCCAGACAGACAGAAAACAGTAGAAGGGCAAAGGAGAAAATTACGAGCGTGTGTGGAATCATGTGAGCCTCTAGGAGAAAAAATAGGCCCGGAGAATAAATACAGTGCTGATTAGATTAAAATGAGAAGAATAGCACAGTGGCAGAAGATGAAGTTGTACAGCTCTGAAGGCAGGGCTACAGGAATAGCAGGGAAAAGGGCCAAGTTTGCCTGGAGCACCAGCAGGCAAGAAAGCCTGATCAACAGTACCTCTAAGAGCTCAGCAAAAAGACAACAAAGCCTGTCGTGGCAAAGACAACCCAGCCTTTTTCTGCTTCTGTTTGGGCAATCAACAAGGAAGGGATGCGTCTCCTCAAGCAATAGCCCTGCTCCCTTTTCCCCAAAAGGGAAAAAACACCTTAAAAACTCCGTGAAGAAAATGGGTCTGTTGAGAGCATACTGCACCTATACAAAACATACTAGAAACCCTAAATGTGGCTCTAAGCAATCTTCAAGTAATACCTAGGACTGCCAGGACGTGTTCTGTACCAGACCCGAAGATGTAGCTGGAAGTGCCAAATTCCTATCAAGGTGCTTAAACCCTGCTGCTTCCAACCAGACTTAGTAGGTTGCAAAACTACAGGCTTTGCAAGAAGATGCTCCAATTATGTTTTTAGAGAGCTGCTCTTAGCATTTTTGACATCCAACAACATCTTTTGCTAATAGTTCCAATCATTAGTCTCACGTAAAGCAGAAGCACATTAAATCTACATTAACAAAGTGTTTCAACTGAAAATAATCATTAAAACTAAACAAAACCGTGCCATGAGAATTGGGGGGGGAGGGGGGTGTCTAAAAAACAAGCACGAAACAGATGAAAATCATTACACAGATCAAATTATGAGTACACTTGTCCTTCAGATATCAAAAAGCACACTGTTTAAAACTAAAAGCTTGCAATTCTTTGAGAAAATCAGAAGCACAGCAGCAGTACTCAGTCTTGAGAAATTCTTTGTTGTTTTCCTAAATCTGTCCTTCACCATCAGGTGATTTGCTTTTTTAAAATCTTTGCCCTATAACAAATTTCAAACACATCTGTAAGCTTCTTAGGTGACCCAGGGCATTATTATCATTTGTATGATGGTTGTAACCAAAATCGCCCAAAAGGAATGGCCATATCATGCATAATAAAAGGCAAACACAAAAATATAAAATGGCATTGCAGGTCCTGGGCAGGCAGTGAGAATTTCATGCTGGGTACAGGGAGCAATCTGGGTATTGAACAAAATGGATGATATACCTTAGCTCTGCAAATTTTTAACATGAGCTTAAAATCCCTGCAGCATAGTATGATATAAATGGAGGAAGAAAGAACATGAGCAAGAGCAGCTTTCGACTCAACGGGCAAAAGCAAACCACGCGGGGGTGGGAGGGGTGCACGCAGTATGAGCACACGGCAGACCCTATGACTTCACTCGTTAAGCAGGTCCCGATATTTCTCCTTGCTGCATCAGGTCATTATCCCCGAAGGCACAAATAAAACATTTAAACAAATGGGGGCCCAGTCAACAGCCTAGTCTTTGGGGGAGAGAGCAATCAGATGATGTGTATTCCTTCAGATTTGCCAGACCCAAGATACACCCAGAGTAAGATGGCTTTGTTTACAGCAATGAAGACAGAATACAGGCAAGCAGGGGAAAAAAGAGCCCAAATCATTTTCAGGCTTGTTCACTGGCTCTGATGCTGATGAAATCATAGCCAGATGTCAGCACCCACCCAATCTTGGAGAAGAGGCGCCTATCTGATGCCATATTGTATGGTAACAACCTTACTATGGCCAAGGAAGAGGACAAGATTTCCTTTTAGTCTGCTCTCCACAGGTGTTTAGTACCAGATCACAGTGCTGGGCACGTGAGGGTTTAGGCCTTATTTTCATTACTTCTTCTTTACTACTTCACTTTTAGTATTTTTGATGAACAAAGCCCATCAAGAGTGGGGTTAAAAAAAAACACATGTGCAGTGCAGTGCAGCCAAATACTCCTAGAAGCTGCTGGGAATTCAACTTGCAAATCCAGAGTTCAATAGGTAAAAACACCAGGAGAAGGGAAAACACCACAACAAAGAAACAAACAAACAAAAGCAACAACCAAAACCTGGTTCCTTCTGCTGTGATGGGAAGGACTGTTATTTACCATGCTCTGTCCTGTTGGCTGGGCTATGGAGTGTGTCAATACAAAATTTCATAGAATCATAGAATATTCCGAGATGGAAGGGACCCACAAGGATCATCGAGTCCAACTCCTAGGTCCCTAAAGGGCAACCCAAAATCAGACCATTTGTCTGAGAGCGTTGTCCAAATGCTTCCTGAACTCTGTCAAGCTTGGTGCCATGACCACTTCCCTGGGGAGCCTGTTCCAGTGCCCGACCACCCTCTCAGTGAAGAACCTTTTCCTAACACCCAGCCTGACCCTCCCCTGTCACAGCTCCATGCCGTTCCCTCGGGTCCTGTCGCTGTCACCAGAGAGCAGAGATCAGCGCCTGCCCCTCCGCTCCCCTCGTGAGGAAGCTGCAGGCCGCCATGAGGCCTCCCCTCAGTCTGCTCTTCTCCAGGCTGAACAAACCAAGAGACTTCAGCCGCTCCTCGTATGTCTCGCTCTCTAGGCCCTTCACCATCTTAGTAGCCCTCCTTTGGACACTTTCCAACAGTTCCATATCTTTCTTATACTGTGGCGCCCAAAACTGCACACAGTACTCGAGGTGAGGCCGCACCTCAAGTACTGTGTACAGTTTTTTGTGCAGTTTACTGCAGAGAGTGTTGGGGAAAGAGCTACAAAAAAGAGAAGAATGAAAGAAACATCACAACAGCAATGTTCTCAGTGCAACCAGAGCTCAGCATCTGTGGCATGCACCCCTTCTTACCCATGTTCCCGGCAATATTTGTGCTATCCGGAGACAGGGGAAAAAAAGTCACAAAGACAAAATTGGCCTTTATTGGCACTCACATTTTCAGGTACTGTGTTATGAGTGTTGGGAGCATGACTAACCTAAACACAGATTTCAAGGGATCCTGAAATCACATTTAGTGCCACACCATTTCCCTCTTGGGGAAACTGGATATTCTCTGATCTCAGTGCATCCCTATGGCAGCTGCCCCCACAGCTGAGCTCTACAACAAAATATAAAAATGGGCAAGAAATTCACAGCTAAGAAGAAAATGCTGTTTTCTAAGTTTCATTTATTTGTGTGACTTACTATCAGGGCACGATAAAGTGTTAAGGAAAGTACTCCGTGTGACTACGTGCTTCGAAGATCTCAAAGGCAGTCATCCCAAACAAACTGCTTCAAGTAAACTAAAATACATAGACTATAAGTCTAGAGTTATAAATCATAACTATTATGTTACACTATGAAAGCTTATCAATCTGCATAAAAAAAGAAGAAATTCATAGATGAATAAAGTTGAATTACCTCCTGAGTTATATACCCAAAAAGTAGCCCCCAGGGGTAATACTAAGGAACACTGCAAATAGCTTATGCTCCAACACAAATACGTCTCCTACACTTTACATACAGCAATCAACTACAGCCAAACACTGCTGAACAAACTTTTACCTTTCCTGACTGCTGTCAAGGCAATCGTGTGTTAAGCCACAGCATGACAGATGTTTCTTGAAACCTATTTATGTATGTGTTCCTGCTAAGATATTGTACTGTGGTGGTAATGAAGATTACCTACGTGAAGCAAGTCTATGTGCTAATTTTTTTCCATGTTTTCCCTAAATATATTCGTAGATCTATTAAAAAATACTACTTTTTCTCACATAGCCTACCTCCCTTTCTCTGCCTCCACATTCCAAGTTTCATGGGATCATTTTATCACATCTGACATCTCAGAGCACTGTTACCCAATGCCTGCTCTCTATATTTTGACTTGACTATTGCGAAAATAACCTTATTTTCCAGGAAGAGCACTGTTGACTACTTCAGGGAATCATCGGATGCAACTTGCCACAGGTCATTTGAGATGGAGTAGGGATAGTGGAAAAAGAAAATTAGGAAAAACCTGTGCATCATGAGCCTCTCCACCAGAAAAAGTGTGCCTGAGGGTCATTAGTCACCTGCCTCGCATAATCTATTATGAACCAGTAGAAGTAACTTAAAGCACATCTAAAAAAATACTTCTCAACCTGCAATCACTATACTGTTCCTAGTTTTTCTCTCTCACTATAACCAAAGCAGATAGCAAGGACAAAAGGAGTAGCTGGAAACGAGCAACAGAGACATTTAAACACGACACTTTTCTGATACACAAGAACCTAATCAATCATATACACAAAGATATATTGGAGTTAGAGCCTTAATTCCTACTTTCCCCTCATCATTTATCATCTGTCTTCCTATTCAGGCACAGAAGCAGATCTCATTCAAGTTGTACAATCATGGAAAATACAGGATTTTTATGAAAATATGTACATGATGAATCTCAGTCGAGAAGGTTCTGCTGCATCCAGCTGTATTGAACTAGCTGAGCACAGAACATTGAAAATCCAGGGCCAGAAAATGGCTGAAGTTTCACGTAGTGCATTTTTAAGCCTTGAAACTGCAAAGGTACAAAAGAAACTGGTACCTAAAATTGAAATCAGTTTGACATGAAACCTCTGAAGATGAATGCACGACCACCACCTGGCAGCCTCATAATGCCTCTTCTAATAGCAGCAACTATTAACATGACTTTACTTTCTTGCCCCTTTCTTTTACAAGGTATTTCTCTTCTGCCTGGTGTATTAAGGGAAGCTATCTGTTGTTTAAAGCCAACGAGCAGGAGGAGTTGGCCAGTACTCTGACTTCTCTCAGCAGACAGCAATCAGCTACGCGAGGATCAGGACACTGCATAGCCAGAGCAGTTGGGGGGCCTCTGTGTCCCAGTCTCCGAGTACAGCTGCTGTAGGTGGGCCTCAAAAGATGCAAGAAAGCTGCCTGTGGGGGCTGAGGGCCTGGCAGTAGCTGTTAAAATCAGACCAAATCTCTATTCCCGAAGGCAAACAGCAAAATAGTGAAACCGCCAAGGAGGACTCATTCCTGCTCAGTTCATGACCTCTGCAAGAAAAGCAACAAATTCCTTTTCTTCTTTCAAATTAAACATCTACTCTTTATTGCCAAGGAATATGTTTTAATAATCTGGGGTGTTCAAGGTTTGATAAACATCAGAAATCTCTTTGCTGCTGTTACATGACACCTGAAATACATTTTCCCCCCACTCACAGCTTTGCATTTTCATGCCAACATTACATAAAACATACTGGACTTCTTTAAAGCACAAGTTGGGGTTTCCTTGCAAACATTTCAAAAAGAAGCTGTTCAAGACCAAAAAACACTATTTTTTTTTTAATTGGCTTTTTGTACTGAATGAAGTTCCAGCACATTCCATATGGAAAACCTACATTATTGTTTTTATATTCATTAAAAAAAAAAAAAAGATTTCACATTTAGATGTCTAGAACGATTTCAGTGAGGAAAGGGGAAGAAAATAATTTAGTTTGTTACAAGTACATTTTATAGATAACCAAAATATCTGTGCAAAAAGATGTTAAGTACATCAGTGCCTATTCTTAACTTTTACCATATATATTTTTACTGCCTAAATTACTGAATAGCACAACACTCAATCTCTCTATATGCTGCTTCTTTCTCAGATTTGAGAACATATGTTTGGTGTCCATGTAGCATGACCATAACTGTCAGTCATCTTGAATATCTCCAGTTTTGGATTTGTAACAGTAAATATTCAAGGCAAGATGAGCTACCCAACAGTTTGGCTGCAATTTATTTTCCGTCCCTGTTCAAGCACCAGTAAAGCACTCCCTAGATGCAATTCAAGAAGTAACATGATTGTTCATGAAGCTATGGTAGCTGCAAACTTAGGTGGACTAAGCAGAATAGCCAACCTAAATTACTACTGTTGATTAAGTCTACAGACATTGTGCAAATATGATTCTGAAGGGCCATTTGGAAAGCAGGATTCATGGATTACATTTGGATGGCTGAGTGGTTTACAGTTCTCAAGACTAAGCTTTCAGGAGGAATAAGAAGTAGTACAATAATATACTGTATTTAAGACTTTCCTTAAGTTTATGGGCATAAAATCAATGGTTAAAACAAGAGGGAAAGAAAGGAACTCTTCTTTAATCCAGGGTGTTCCTATTGCAAGGCTTTCTCCCAGCTCTTTCAGAATGGTTCTGGTTCTTCTGGGCAGTGGAATATAAGACACAAAAGGATCCTTCCTCCTGCAGGACAGATATTCCTGTCCTTCCATTTACTGTAAACATGCTGGAGGTGTACTTGAGGCGTACTGCTACATCCTATCTCCTCTACGAATGCAAAACGCAGCAAGGGTAGGAAGATGAATACATGCATCACACCAAGTCTTACAAACAAGAACTATGGGGTGAGAATAGCTTGTCAAGTTTGGTTGTGGTGGGAAAAGAAAGGGGAAACAAATCAGCTCTCTGTGATAAATCATTCCTATCATTTCAGCTTATATCCTACTTTCCACCCTAACTCGACTTCAGATCACCTTTTGTTTGTAGAGGAAAACAACCAAAGCATGCTTGCACTTCAGTCATGAGTCAGGCTAGCAAAGATGTTCATGCATCCTACAAACAACAAGTTTCCAACTCCTCACCTGCTATTTCTGAAAACATTTACAATTTAAATCCACATTATAGAGACAGAGATAAAACTTAGCTGATAAGAACGTATAAAGGAAAAGGGTAAACTTAGAGCAATTGTCACTTTTTCCTTTAGTCAACAGAGGGACTCAGACTACGCTGGGTCCATCAGAGAGAGGTGTATCTAGAGCGCAGAACCAGTAGAGTCCAGCAAGATTATTAGGCCAGGCTTCATGGGCCATGAAAGCAGCTGCACTGGCTCCAGAGCCAACAACCAACCGCCAGCAATTTAGCTGATTTGAAGCACTGCAGAGCCCCAGTCCCAAGCCAGCTCACGTCTCCAAACCGCTCCCGCAGACACAGATTTCTGGAGAATGCGAATGTTACACATAGCTACCCAAAATCAGCTCAGGGCCAGCGGGACTTACTGGCTTTGGCAAGAACCTCTGCACTGCCCTTCCTAGTGACTGGGGAATATCCATCAGACAGAGCACTGCCTTGCCTGAATGCATGCAAACAGTTCAGGCTCTGCGCTGTGCTCAAGCTGATCAGCCCTTCAATCTGGAGACCCTACTACAGAGCCACCTGGGACTTATGAAGTCAACAGATGTAACCCCATTAAAAAAAAGGGGTTACAGAGCTATGCAACCACTTTGCGGGATGCAGGAACACTGCCCGCACCGCAGCAGCGGTGCACGTTCTGCGCAGTGTAAGCACAGGGAGACCAACCACGCAGGAGGAACCAGGCCCTAGGCATGTTCTTTGTGCTTGTGCCAGCCAGCCCGGATCTGTAAGGGGGTTCAGCACACCCCTGACCCTGCATATGACTGTGGAGAGCCTGGAGAGTCAGCCAGCACATGGGCACTGCCCACTTTCTGGGGCCTCAGACAGCTGCAACCCCCAAAGCACGCTCTGTTTTCCCACTAAACTGACCTCACACCTTTGGGCCACTCGCCCCCAGGACAGGCAGGAGGTGCTGGAGTCAAGCAGCAGCCCTGCAAGAGCCGTCCTGAGGCTGTGCTGAGCCAGGGTGACAGACACTGCTGCTGAACCCAAGTGGGCTGTTCAGTAAGCAACCCGCACTCACAACACGGAGATAACCCAGGGTTTTCCATTATCTGCTATAGCCAAACTCCACCTTCCATTATCCTGAGTAGAACAGTTGACTGTTTTTCCTCTTATTTACTTCTCATCCACTTCCCAACCTCAACCTGGCACTTCTATTCCTCTAACATAGAATCATAGAATGGCCTGGGTTGAAAAGGACCTTAAAGATCATCTAGTTTCAACCCCCCTGCTGTGGACAGGGTTACCAACTACTAAAGTATGTATTACATGTATTTACATGTAATTACATGTATTTACTTTACATGTGTTGTAAAGTTATAAAGGACAAGGTTATATGCAGTACATAAACAATATTTGTATACTGCTATACAACAGAATAAAGCACACTGGAAGCTGTGAAGGAGAATGCTGACCATAGTCTTTGAAGAACGACCCTTGGGAAGATAAAACTATCTGCAAGAGTTTGTATGCAAGTACTGTGACAACACCAAGTACGACTGCAATGGCTTACAGTTCTTCAAAAATATCTGAAAGTCTAGAATCCAAGCAGTTTCAGCTCTCTAAGATCGTATTTTAGAAAGTAAATTTTAATCAGGACTGGGTGGCTCAAAAGATTGGGTAATAGTATTTAAAAAAGCAAGTGATTAATCTGTGATCAACCAGAGAGTAAGGACTAAAGAGCATTTAAGGTCTCAAACACCCCTGGAAACTAGCCAGCTTAGTCTAATACTGTGGGTGCTGACCCTAGGCAGATTTTGGAATTTATACTTTCTCATGCAGTCCTCATGCTTATGAGAAGCTTCCTCTAAATTTAAGTAGAACCACTCCATGATTCTCCCCAAAAATCTGCATTGTAGTCATGCTTATGAAAAGCCAGCGAAATTTAGACCCCTGATAACACTACGCTGACAAATACCTTGTTTCTCCGTTACCTTTCTAACAATGCCTATGTGTTGCTTTTAAATTACAAACTTCTGAAGGCAGAGACTATGGTTTTCAAATCCCATATAGCATTTAGTGTAAAAAGGATGAAGAGATTCCTACCAGTAAGCTTGATACTTACTTTGATGGAAAACATATTTTGATCACTGTTGACTGTATTATTCAAAGATCTGAGATGCTCAGAAATTGAGGCCAAGCATATCTGAAGTTATAGTTCCTAAACTCCTTCAAACTAATCATATTTGCTTGACTTTTGCTCTTTTGGTTGTTTTAGACAGAACAAAAGAACAAGCAACAACTGGTGTGATATTTCTGAAGATAAAGAATCACCCACTCTGAGACAATTCTGCTAATACCTTGTTTACTCAAACCTTTGTTTGACTGCAGTGCTTCTTTGAGAGGATGTAATTACCTTGCTTCTTCCTTGTCTAAAATTCTTGTCCACTGAAATATTAAATTCCACTCAGCCACTCTTCAGCACTGTAAAAATAAAATACAGGCATCCATGCTAAGAAGGAAGATGAAGCTAGCCTGACCCTGCTTCTCAAATAAAACAAACAGAACAAAACAAAATCCAGCCCCCAAAGACAAACTGTCGTGTTCCTTTTTCACATAAGTTTGTTGCTAAACACCGACTCTAGTAGCAAATTTTGTGTGTCCTTTTGGTGCACAAGTAAGCATTTATTTATTTATTTCTGTTTGGCTCTTTACAGGCTTTTATAAAAGTTCAGAGAGCGCTCTCTGAGGAACGTTCCATTTGATTTATAAGGTTGCAACTAATTTTGCCAATGATTGATGCAATTCCTGCATTTGTTCATAATTTATTTTATGAAAGAATATACATTGTGTCCAATATATATTACCAAGCCTGCAGTAGCTTTTATTTTTTCAAAATTTGCTTATATTTTCTTTGAAAATAAACAGCACAGCAAAACAGCATGCCTGTGTCAGATGTGTGTGGTGTTCTCAGGACATTCCAAGTTATGCTTTTCATGAAATTGTTGTGGTTTAAGAAGCAACTACTGCCTGACCTCTTCAGGGATAACAGGAGAAACTTAATGAAAGAAAACATTTGAGAATTGTACAAAGAGAAAGGGTTTTTCTACTTCTGTACATCAGGTAAAAGCTATATAAACTGTTTTTCTACATTAGCAGTCGAGAGAGCTTTATTAGCTTGTGCTACCGACCTATGCAGACAGTTTTCTGGCACTATTTGCACAACTTGTACAGTATCACCTCAGTTATCCAGATCTTCTTGTTATCCCAGCAAGGGTCAAATTCCTGACATGTATTAATTACACTGAAAATTACCCTGGATTACTTGAAACCTCAAATAACTGATCGTATTCACCGTCCTCCCTTTTAAATAACAGAGGACATACTGTATAGTGGTGCTAATACTTTGTAGCTGATCCCTGTAACTCCAGAAATTAATGCATAAACGTCACACTTCTTATCTAGCAGGCCCGCTGGCTTTGGTCTGGAAACCGGGACCAAGATGCGGATGTAGTTTATGGAATGGTCCCACTCATTCACATGGCTGTGGGGCAGGAGGAGACAGGAAGGACAGCAAGGTTAAAAACAAAACCCACAAAACAGCATTCCTGATCCACGCGCTACTGACCAAGGGATGGAGCTGCTTCACAGTTCAGCCCTCCGCAGTTGACAAAATGACCTTGAATCCCTCCCATAGTCAGCCAAAGACTAGCTGCTGCCTGCACAGTATGTATAAGTCCCACTGACACTTGAGCTTTTATATATGACTCCTGGTCTCCATCTCCTCACGCACGTCACGCACCCCAGCACCTGGCAATCAGGCCTCCAGCTTCTCCCCGAACCCACCCACTAAGCAGCTTCACAGGACCCTCTACGCTGGCATTATCGGAGCTTGGACGTGAAGATGAGGAGGCAAAGACCTACTGGCACCGCACATGCTCAGCCAACGCCAGGCGTTAGCTCTGAGATCCCTAACGCTGTTGCTAGGTAGGAGTTGTAAAGTTAGGATTGGTTTTGGAAAAAAACAGCATGCCTCCTTCCAACCGAACTAAAAACAGTATCCAAAGGACAACAGCGTTGAGGCAGCTTTCGCTAAGAGAAGTTATTAGCAACATCCAGGGACGCTTGGAAACACCAGTGGGATTTGCTGGCTGTGCAGCCAAGCCACACAACACACAACCAACTCCACAGTTATATATGGCAAGAAGCAAGCAGAGCATCAGCAGCCCGGGCTATCAATTTATGGCCTGAAGTTTGTTGCACCATGACAGGTGCAAGGATGAGATTCACATCTGGCACTCAGTCCAACGTGCCTCCCAACACACAGATATGACTACAACATACCGAGTCCACTAACATCTCTCTAGCTGCTGCAGTAAAAGGAGAGCAAATAATACCAACATCACTACAAAAAGCAAAAGAAGGGGAGTTGGGGGAAGGCATGTTTACCATTGGCCATACGGGGAAACAGAAGCTTAATTCTAAATTCTGCATGAGAACTAGTACAATTCAAAGAGAAAAGCCGAGGTGACGAAGCAGCGTATAGAATGGGCTGAGAAAAGTTGAGTTGAACTCAGCAGACACTCGCATGCATGCACACATTTAGCAAGTTCAATACTATCCCCTTATTTAAAAGTCTGAAAAGAGAACTCCCTTTCACACATTTCACAGCAATAAATCAGCGCACACTACTGCCCCAAACAGACACAGAGGTTCACCATCTCAGCAACAGTGTTGCCTGCATAAAGATTAGGAGGCAGAAGCAAACAAAAATGGCAACAGAGGGAGGACTTTAACAGGACACCACTCCAAACAGATAAGAACTGCCTCTGTACTGCAGTATTAATTTTCTAAACCATTATTTATATGACTTGTCCAAAAATGAATGTGTAACTCTCCCTAATAAGCTGTGGGGCAGATTTCCACACCATAGCACAAGGCTATGCAGCCTTCAAAAGGTTAACAGTTAATGGCTTTGATGTGCCTCGGTCAGACAGATCAGCCTACCACCGCATTTTTGCACAAGCAATTAACTAAGCTGCTTCCTTTGCAGCATTAATTTTAACAGGTTTACAATAGTATCATTAGACCTCTGGACATTTAAGAGGAAGCGCATTACAATTGGAAAGTACTGTGCCAAGCAGGAAGTGAGTGGCTTTAATCCAGGAGCACTGAGGAATGCAAAAGGCAAGGAGACTTCAGTGTCACATATTTCAGCCTCTATGAACTCTTGACCACAGCACCAGGCTGCAGAATTTCACTGGGCTCTTCAACCAGAGAAATCACTGCGCATGGATCTTTAAGGCAACTGGGACATATTCCCACTAGTTTGTCTTTTTGCTTGTTTGTTTTAAGCCAGGGAAACAACTGCAGTGTGATCTTTAGAGGGAGACACGTCCCATCATCTGCATTCAGCACGTACGCTCCTGCTAGTGACACGCACATCATCTGACAGAAAGCCACTCGCACCGCCCGGAAAGGTTTTCTGCATAGAAACAGTACCAGCAGTTGCTAGCAGACGTACACTGCAACAGAATTCACCGACTTGATTCACAGCCAGAAAGGAGATTAGAGGCAGCATTCTTCCTCCACCATCTTCCGTGTACAGGCTGGGGTCCCAACAGGCTGTTGCTAACTTACACTTGCTCTCCTGTCACAAAAGGATTTGGTAATAGGAAGCTTGGGCCCCACTGGCCCATTTTGAGTTTGCAGATCTGTCGGTCTGACAACAGCGTGGAAACTTTTGTTCCCACTCACCCTGAGAGGACTGTTCAGGTTAAGAGCTGTTTGGAAGGCACCCTCCCTTTTCACATCTTGAGAGCCACTGTCAGCTGGCTATCAAAGTTCTCCAGGATCACATGGATCTTATGGGAATCAGTACCCACACTGCAGATGCTGTGAGAATGCAGGGTAGCAGCAAATACAGCAAATATTCGCACTCCAGTCAACGCCATTTACATTGCAGTTAGCTCTCATTCTGTCAAATAAATACTGGGACCTAGCTGTTCCCTGCAGGACAGGCTACGTGTCACTGAAAAAGACAGTTGAGGATAAGACAGTATTTATAGCACAGACCTACAGGCTCCAACCTGCGAGAGGCTTTCCAGAATTAGGGAGTGAGAGGACTAAGTACAGTTTTAAACACAACCTTTAAACTGGGGATTTCAGGACAGGACTTTCCCGGGTCCCTGCGTCCTTTGATTTTGGCCAATAACTTAAGGATTGCATCTAAGTTTAAACTCCCTAGCTATAGCTTCGCAACTGCTTTACCTAAATGGAAGTTCATTCTGCTGCCAGAAGGAATGGCATCTCCTTTCCCACCACAGCGAGCTGGTTCCTTCCCTCCTGCTCATGGGGTTGCAGGCTGCAGCTCTAGGATGAAGGAGACGAGTGGTTTTCAGCCAGCTCCCAGTTGCCTGCTCCAGCTAACAGCCGTATGAGCACTTGTGCTGGCATGGTACAGGGTGTAGGAAAGTCACATTTACACCAGTTGAAAGCAACCATAGGCTCAGGCCTACTTTTCCTTGTTAAGGACAAAATCTGAAAATACAGCTGATACTTCTTAGCCTCAAGACATGGATAGTCATAGCTCTGCTTATTCCGTGTGTGCTGGCCTACACACGTGCAGCGCACCAGCTCCTTTCTTTTCTCATCCGTGTTGCCACACTGGTCAATTTTGCACCAGAAGTCACACGAAGATTGCAGATGCCTGGACATAACCCCTGCAGTGCCGCACTCATCACAGGGCACAGGCGACACACTCACACTCAGGGCGTGTAATTCCTCCACAGAAAACTCCTGAAGACGGTACACGCCTCCGTGGCACGTGGCAGTTGCCCAGCTATTAAGGGAAGAACTAAGTTTCCTAAGGACTTGGCCTGAAGAGGCTGCTCAGGAGCCTTTCATTTCTAAGGCAACAGCTGGAGGCAGGCACTGTATTCTTTACTTCATTTAGAGCAGCCCTAAGCTACATAGAGAATGGCATCTTGTTTGCAAAACTGTCATTTTTCTGATACTTACATATACTAAGACTTTGTTCTTCAAAAGCTTTCCATTTCTGAAATATCACTTGATCAGAGTCAGTAAGCCAACATAATACAAATCATGGCTGAACTTGGAGACTTTAGGATCCAAAAACAAATCTAAAAATTAATCCAGTGGTCAATCTGCATTTTCCACAGGTGCAAAGTGAGCTCCTGCTGGAAACCAGCTGCCCTACCCAACCCGAGGAAAGACTCTGTCATTTATAGTAAAGGTTAATGCCACGATAAGGGCAAGTTCACATTTCAGCTGCCTAGCATTAGGTTTTCATCAGCAGCAATGTTTTTCTGTTTGCCATTTTCAAATGTTATCCTCCACTTTATTAAACCTCCTATGTCAAAAAAAAAAAGTGTAAACAACCATTACACAAAGCCTTTATTTGTAGAGTTTATAAATAACATCTTTGTGAAGTCACTTTGTGAAGACAGCCCAAAACAGGCAGATTCTTTGGTTTTAGACAAGCACTTTTTTCTAAAGCGTGGTAGTTAGCTAGCCCTTCTCGAGGCTGGGCAATACAACTGTGTGAAACAGAAAAAAACAGAAAAAAAAAACGGAAAAAAAATCAGAAAGGAGTTGCTCGACAATGACCATCCTGTCAGTTTGGCACACAGAAAAAGTTCTCCTTCCTTCAGAATTGCATATTAACATTTTAAATTATTCAATGTGAATAAAGTTAATTATAAATCTATTAATTTAAAGCCATGGTTGAAAACTCAGGTTGAGAGAGCAGTCTAAAAACAGGCTGTGGATGACATAGGAATGCCTGTGATATTTTTGTAAGTGTTATTTATTATTTGTATTAACATACTGTCTAGGAGTCCTGGCCATGGAGCAGGACTCATGGGGTGAGGTGTTAGACAAAAACAGACTAGCAGATGATCGTTCCCACAAAGAGCTTACACGTATTATTAGCTCTTGGCCAAAGCAAGTCATGACACTCTCAGTGGCAGCGCTCAGCAGGCTGAGGGCACAGTTTAAGCTGACTGTGAAACTGCACCATTGAACCCTAACCCGTCTAGTTTGGGAACAGGCCTCGACGACATGACTGAGTTTGCATCCGCCCATGGCTGTGGTACACAGCGTGCGTCCTACAAACCTTCACACGTTGGCTGGTGCCATCCTGACCAACAAGGAAACAGTGCAAGGTGCTCTGGGTCCTGTATGACAGACCTCACCTTACAAAAAGGGACACATTCCTGGACACTGGCAAAAAGCATGGCAGAAAGGGACAGTCTCGTTAGTATGGCAAGTCGGGGTCCCAGCCAACAAACAGCTTAGCTCATCAAGTGCACTAAGTGCTGCAGCCAAGGAAGGACCTACAGGAAGGGACTTTAAGACAGCAGTGAGGCTGGTCTGCAGAAGCTCTGGCTGGGGCCAGCAGTGCACAAAGCACACAAAAACTTGCATAATGTCCATTTCAGAACCAAGCAAAGCATCCCTCACTCCATGTTTTGCCTACAGCCATCCAGTCCTGCTGGCAGCTAAGGCCAGAAGGGACCCTCCTGGATATTAAGGTCAGCTCATCAGCCAGAGTGGCATGACGGACACAAAGAGGAGCTGGTGTTTATAGCTAAATTCAGCTCAATCAACCAAAAGCAAATACATGAGGTGGGGTCATTTACCTCCATTGTTTGTTTGTTTGTTTGATGGCTCACCTCTTATTAATTTCCTATTATTTCACCCTCTCTCACATCTGTACATCAGGTTAAAGTCCAAACTTGAAAGTCTGGGCAACAAAGGCTCAACCCAAGTGCAGCAGTGGAATAAATCTTCAGCACATATGCTATTGTCAGATGGATGATCAGTTTCCAGCATCAAAAGTATGTGAGTTTCTGAGCCAAATCCAACAGCATAGCAAGTACCATCATTTCAACCAATAAAATATTAAACAAAATGCCAGCATTGCGTTTTGCACTAGTTTTTCTCTAAATGGGAGGAGAACGATGCTTTCTGGACAGCATTTGCATGGCTAATTGGGAGTAATAAAAACTTTCAAGTCAGTCTAGAACAACAGCTGAATTTCAGTTTTAAGTTGTAGTTTTTATTGGTTTGCATCTCAGTTTCTCCCCATCAGTGCCACTTGCTCTGTGCTTCACACCAAATTCGAATTGATGGCTGTTTTCATCTTCTCTGAGGAATTAACTACACTGTCACTGCAGATTGTTTCCATGCAGACCCTGTTTACAGACTGCTTAAAAAACACCTGATAGCTTACTTTTGTATTCTTCACAAGACCTAGAAATCATTGTGTGTACAGCATAGAGCTGAGTTCATTAAGCAGGAATTTTACAAGGTAAAATTTGTCTGGCTAAGATGACACCAAATCAAATAGGCAGGAAAATCTAAATGAAAAATTAATTCAAAGGAAATGCATAGAAAACTTGGGGGAAACAAATAAGCATAGAGACACTGCAAATGCAAACTTTCTTTTTCCCCCCTTCCCAAGGACATTATTGTTGTAGTGTCCATTTACATTACAGTATATGAGGAGCCAAAGCACACAGTGCTGTTCCAAACCACTGGCCAGACAGTAAGTATTGTTCTAGTCAAACACTCAGATACCAGAACCGCACAAGGCAGGCACAGGAGGTGTAAAGAAGCCAATTACTACAAAGAAGATCCACAGAAACCATGGCAGAGTGGTCTGCACAGAATTTTGCTATGATGTGTGATCTTTTGCTTTCCATCAACATTCACAAAAATGCTTGTGGGATGTGAGTGCCAAGAACTTACTCTTGTTAGACAGTTAGGAAATTTTGCTTCTGTTTACTTCACTTGTACCACACCTTACACAGCAGGACTTTTTTTATGGATACCATTGTGCTGGCAAATGACTTTGTGCAGCAGAAATAAGAAGTACAAAATAAGGAAACAGAAATTATCATGTATTGTGAATCTAGATATTACAGTAGAAGCTGGATCTTTCCAGGAAGTACTATAAGGAATTAAAAGGACAGTGAGAAATTTGAAAAAAAAAAAAAAACCTTCTCATTCTTCCTTCAAGAAAAACAAAAACATAACAACATTGAAGTATGTGTTAGAAAGATTAATAAAAAATAATACATATCAGTTAAAGGCCCATGTATTTCTCCATCTCCTCAAATTGTTTTTAATTCTGTGAAATACATTACGCTATATTTGTGTCTTATAATTGTATTTTCAGGTTCATACCTGCATGAAGGAAAAACATCTCATTTGCTGAGCTTAAGTAGAAGTACAAACTCCTGAAAGCTAATACAATGCTGAAATACTGTTGAGACATCATATGACATCAAAAAATACTGGAATTTATGCAACAGGACAGCATAAAAGTAAATTACCAGCACCAACAGACAGGTAGCTATTCTTGATAAGGTTCATAGCAAGTTCCCAGAGAACATTTTGCCAAGAGAAACTTCCTAGGAAAATAATCACTGGAAAAAAAAAATCTTGTTTTCAAAGGAAGAAGCTTTTTTTTTTAAACAGTAAGCTACGGTTCTGTTCGCCTTGGTGCAATAACTTTGCAACCAGGTGACTTTCACAGGGCTATTTTTTGCACTGCTAAATCATACAAATATCACAAACATGAGGACCATACACAAGCTGAAAAGTGGATACCACAGTAAACAGATTTTTATTCAGTAGTGTTGAAACATGAGCCAAGATACAAGCTAAAGTTCAGCCCTTTAAGTTTGTCTTGGCTACTTCCTACTATTATATGTGAGACTCTTTCACACAGTCTCTGAAGTAAGTGTCTAAGCTCCTGTGGGGATTGTTCAAGGAACTGAAGTAATGCTATAAACTCTCCTAAACCCTGTCAAACAAAAGATAAGGCAGAAACCTTTTCTTTTCTCACAGAGTGACATTATTCAGGGGCAGGAAGCAAGAACTAGAATTTTTTTTAAAGGAAAAAGATAGTTGACATATAGTGGTTGGCATTGGAGAGCAATGCTTACCTAAGATGCTCCAAATGTGTTATTTTTATAAAATTAAATATATAATGACATAGTTGTTCAAAACTGCCATTGGTAGGAACCTTAAAAACAAGTTATGCCCACTATGAACATCAAACCAAATGAATGAAACCAACAGCAATTCACTGAAAAATTGCTGATTTTGTAAAAATCATTTATATCGTAATCATATTTGTTGTATTCTAATAATCCATCATTGTGGCCTTCTCATTAAAAACTCAGCCAAAATACTTTTCCAGGCTTCCACAATTAAATACGTGAAATGATACTTCTGGAAAGCCGACAGCCTTAAAACAAAGATGTTCAGTATCAGTTTCTAGCAGGAGAAAATTTCTTCTGGAAACATGGCTCTTTCAGCAAAGCCTGTTATTCCTACATGTGTTTAATATGTTATTCGGATGTTTTGTGAATTTGCTTTTTGGTGGGAGTATTAGCTATCTGGATTAATGTATAATGAACAGGAATAAGAAAGCATTTCATCAAATTTAATACTCACTGTAAGTCTGAATACCAAGCCATTGCTCCTACGTTTTATTTCATTAAAGCAATGCATCATCTCTGCTGTGATAACAGAACCAGTCGGCACTTCTGGAGATCAAAGCAAATTACAAACAGACCTGCCAAGCTGAGCGTATGTAATTCTATATGTAATGTTGCATACTATCCACATCCTGACTTAGACCTGCAACTAGACAAAGATCATCTTTGTCTATTTACGCAGCCTGCGCTTAGTACAGTGGTGTGCAGAACCTTGAGTCCTTATTCCAACACTACCATGCTAGAAACCAATAAATTTTGCTTATATGATCGCTGTTCTAGTATACAAAAGGTCTGCAAATAAGCCATTCCCTCTTAAACCACATGAGGAAATCACTGGTAAGAATCTCAGAGTAACTGCAGATTTGTCTAGCTTTAAACACCAGGAAAAGTTTGAAGAATTCAATCTGTCGACAGTAGACCAGTTGCACATAATACTTCACAGTAGCGTTATAAGAAGTCATTCAAACACCAAATATAGGCAATTTTTTTACAGTTGATAATAGTCCCAGATGAATATCTCAGCATGTCCCCAATATAGGCCTACAGTTTACTGTTATTTTCTTTCAATAAAGCATACCCCTTCATTGTCCTTACAATAACAAAGGAGAAAAATAGACTATCATTTGGAGAATTAAAGTAGACTCAAGTAGACATTTTGTAGAGCTACATGCGCCTCCAGAGGTTAACGATGAAACAAAAGTAACAGTGAGTACTTTTCAATTGCTCTTAAGTTTTAGCTGCAATTCTCTAAAAAGCAAACCTACCTATTACCTCTACTAGTGAACTATATACTTATCCTATCAGCTCTTGGGAAGAAATTAAGGTAGAATGATTAAGTCACGCTTTTTAGGCAGCAACAGTATCTAGGAGTTCAAAAGCACACATTTCACTCAAAGCAAAAAAGGTGGTTATGCTTCCATGGTATTTCTATGTGTACTGGAGGAAATCACACATGCTGAGGTGAAATAACTGGAAAAGTTACTATATACAATGTCAAGCCAACCAAAGCTAAGATAATAAAGAAAAATTGACAATAAAAGGAATGTCCCTCATATGCAGTCAACTAACTAGGAGATATAACTGTTTCTGGAAAGTAATGTTAATGTTTTAATTTTTTTAAGGCACATGGACATGGTACAAGTAAGAGAAAAGCAAAAGATACACCATGTGCTCAAACACAGTAGTGATGTCTGTACTTTAAAATATTACACCGTAAATGCGCATTAACAGACTAGAACACTCAATCGTTTTAACTTTACATGCAATCCTTGAAGCAGCCACTTACTCACCGCTAAGTAAAAATGGCAATGAAGGCCAGCAGTTACGGCATTAGACATATTTAAAAGCAAGCCTCATTTGGAAGGCTTTCTTTGTCTGGAACAATCTATTCACAACATAGTAGGTAAAAACACCCATTTAGTAACGTTCAGAAAGCCAGAAGCACAAGTGAACTTTTTTAATAGCCTACTACTTTATTAGGAAAAATATTTAGAAAAATAATTATTGAAGGTAACTAGAGGTCATGGGTACAGAAGTAAAAAAAAGTCACCCTCCAACATAAAAAAAAGATCTGCTGTATCATTAATAGCCTGAAAACCCTTTTTTTCTTACTGCTTTGAAGACATACATCTGGCAAGAGAGAGATTTATCTCAAAAAATGAGAAGAATACACACAAATAATTAATTTTTCCATGTCCTTCCTTCTACAACCAACTTACCTTTGGAATTTTACACATGAATAAGAAAAAAAACAATGTAACTTAATATCATCATCTTAAAACAGTCATAATAAAAACAGAGTCTTTTATGAAAGTGAACCAAGGAAAAGAGAATTGCAGTTCTGGTATCTTTTGCAGCAGATACACCTTTCAAACAGGACTGGGTAGGAATAAAACTAGATGGGTTTAAGAGGCAAAGAAAAGCACACAAGGAAGCATCACAAGGGTGGTGGGGATCACAACGAGATTCTAGAACTAGGCAGTATTCATGCAGAAATAGGTTGTCAATCTACAGGTTGAGGGACCCAGCCCCAAAGGCTATGTAATAACATTATAGAACCAATTTAAAAATGAATGTAGTATGGTTTCTGAACACACTGAAACTTTTTAATGCTGTTTACATAAAGGAACATTGACCTCAACTATCAGCAAATAACACGTTCTGAATCTTGCAAAACTAAGTTAAAACATCAGTAGTGTCGTAAGAGAAAGGAACTATGTATGCAAGTGTATCATTAGTCTAAATTGTGGACAGTCACTCTCCACATGCCCAAGAGGCCCTTTTATTCCCAGCCACATCTCAAGGTCAAAAAAAAAAAAAATCAATACAGCCGTATTTCTAGGTCACAAACCCTACTAGACTCAGCACCCATTCATACCCCCACCTTCTTTCAGCAGCAGGCACAGGACTGTGCCACCCCCTTGAGGTGACCTCCTGAGCACCAGCACTCCAGAGGGTTGGAGAAAAATGCCTCAAGGGGCAGGTTCTGCCCACAGGCTGTAAGTACATCCTCTGTGGTCTTCCTTGCTCATAACAGATTATGGCCAACTTCTACTCTGCCCTTAAAGTCAACATGAAATGGTTCCCTAGATAGTCCTGCAATGAATGTTATCTGCAGACTGTGGTGTTCCAAGGAAAAGGCAAATGAGACAAAATATACAAATACATTTTTTTTCTTTCCAAAAAGCTATTTTTTGTGGTCACAGCTCGAAAAGCGTACAATCGAGTTTTTCTAAAGCTAGCACCACAACTCTGAGATGGCATATAACCAAGAAGATATTTTTCCTCTAAAAATACACTCTCTCTCTCGAATACTCTCCACTTCTGAAGAAAAAAAAGACTGGAAGATCTTCAGATGACTGCACTGTTCAGATTTCAGCAGGACTGTCTGAGTTCAATAAATTATACGAGTTCAAATTACAAAAATAATTGCTATCTAAATCACAGAGTCACAAAATTAAGGTGCAAAAAGCAGCACTGAAAGATTTTTCTCCGTTTGATATACTCACCAAACCTGCAATGGGGGTCGGTAGTCTATTGATCTTTTTTACCAATCCCGGCTTTATTGCATTCAGCAACCTGTCACGAGAAAGGAGTATTTGTGAGTGCTAAGTCACAAAATCCAAATTATCAAACACTTGTCCCCCAGCAATATCATTTCAGTATGGCTGGAGCGATTCTCCCCATTCTCCCCTCCTGAAAACACGTGTGTACCCAAAGCTCCATCAGTGAAATGAAGAAATTGAAAAGAAGGAAAAATATCCCCAGCACAGAATCCCAACAGTATTTCCATCATCTCCTAAATCGATGTAGATCACATCAGTCTTGACAGGCTGTGGGAGTATGTTGTCACATCAGTCTGTCTCCACTGCCTAGAGGCAGGGCATGTCTGGAAGGAACTGAGAGAAGAAACCCAGAGGTCATCTGGGTATCCCCTCTGCTCAGAAAGAACAGTCTGGCAGTTTCCATGCTGCAAGGTGAAGAATTTTCTTCATAAAATCTTCTTGCAACAAACTGTGTTTCTCCACCACCCTTCCCCCAGTAGAAAACCTTATGCTTTTGATCCAAAGGCCGAAAATTCGGTCCCAACCATTGGAAAGAAAATCATCAGATCAAGACACTCGTTTCAAATTCAAGATCTTGAAAGAGATCAACAAAGAGGCCTATGATACTTTAAAACTCTAAAAGTAAGAGTGCCCACAATGAAAGAGAGGCATCTCACTTTGTGCTGACAGTCTCCGTTCGCGAACCACCGTTTCCAGCAGCCTACCATAACCACGCGTGGCAATGAACACAACGTGAATGGCATTCTGGGGGGCAGGGGGATATTGTTTTGATCTTCTTGCAGTTAAAAACTGTGCAACCTAACCTCATACAAATTGCTGTACTATTCCTGCCTTCTGCTTATGGTAAAATCTAAAACTATTATGTCCTAGAAAGAAACGATGAAGGAATATACTTTTATATATATATACACACACACACAAAAAAAAAAAAAAAAAAAAAACACCACACTTTTTTTCTCCCTCTGGATGCACAGAATGGCAAGAAAAGAGCCACACACCTCCGTTCCCATAATCATCATTTTATTTCACTGACAGCAAACAAAAACGACTTCATTTTCCCCAAAGGCACAAACTTATTTTTCAGACTTCTTACACAGCAGCAGCCCTATAAACTAATATTTTTCATTTAGCTGCTGCAACAGGCAACTTAAGATTTCTTATCTTTAGAGCACTTCTTCCTGAATACTCTAGTTCTGTTATGACTTCAATCTACAGTGCCTATTCCTACTCGAGGAAAAAATGACATATTAAGTAAAGCATCCCATTTTCTTTATTACTAAAATGTGAATAAATCGGGCACAATAACCAATACTGCAGGAGCACATCAAATGCCATAGACAATAACAGAAAGTAAAATAAAGAGGTCTTAATGGAAACCCCAGAAGTCAAAGCCCATTCTAAATAAATCGTCAAAGTGGCTTGTACAGGCTTCCCTGTGAAATATGGGAGAGGGATTAAACGAAAGAGAAGAGTAAGGAATAAACAGCACTTAGATCACCATTCGGAGTCTGAAGAGGGAGGAAATGGGACAGGGCAAGATGGAAAAGCCTGAGGAAGAAAGGTCTCTATTATTAAAATGTTTACCTCCTGTTGGAAACATCTCTAAACGGTCTGGCACCAAGACCTTCAGGACTGGCTCACTGAAGAACGTGCCAAAGGCAGATTTCTTCCAGAGTAGACTGGCTGCTTCTAAATTATTGCCTCATCTAGAGCAACAGTCTAGATGCCAAAATACCAAGTGTCGCAAGCTTGTGCAGCCCAAAAGTCGTGCTGTTTATGGAGAGTGTCTCAGTGGTTGCCCACAGCCATGCTGCTTGGAGAGCTACTGAATACACCTCTTCCTACATAGGTCAACACACACAACCTAATTTTTCTGTGCCTATTTAGACTCACATAAAGCATCTGTCTTGATATGTGAAGTTTTATCAGCTCCATCAGGCTTCTGTCAAAACACAGGGCAAACAGATAGCCATGTTGCACTGCAGACCTGGCCCAAGGCCCTCAGAAACCATTTCCCAACCCACGCCTCCCTGTGGCAGCCCCTTTCCAGCCCTGCCACAACAGCAGCTCCAGGCTTTGTCACCCTCCCAGCCCTACCTCTAGGCTCACTCAGAGGTGAAGACACCCAGACACAACGCCCCTGAACAAGTGCACAGAGCAGACAACTTTTGCGGCCTTCCTCTGGCCCTGCTACGTTGGTCCCACTTGCAGCCCAGCTACAGCTCTCGGCTTTGTCACTCTCGCAGCCCTAACCCTGACCACAACAGTGTGTGTTGACCTGTTTATAAACAGTTGCTGTTACTTTTCCGCACCACTCAAAAAAGATGTAAAAAACAAAAACAACAACAAAAAAAACAACAAACAACAACAACAACAAAAAACCACCACTACCATTCCAAAACCTTAGCAACCAGTACCTGGCAGAGAACTGTCCCAGCTAATGTACTGCAGACATCAGAAAAGAGACAGCGTGACCATAACCAGCAGCAGCTATTTTTTCTGCACTTAACTGCACAGCAAGACTAGATGGCTGCACCTTATGCATCTACAGACAGGGGAACAATTCCAGCATCTGTTGTCCAATCTCATGGGTCATCTTTGAAATTTTTTTTGAAACTACATCCCTCTCACCCCCCCCCAAAAATGGACAAAACAAGTTCACATTCTTCTGGAATCACAAGTTTGATAACTTAAAAGCATCAGAAACATTGCTGAGTGGATCATTCTAGTGCATTAAATTAAATCTTTAAAAATATATATGTATTTCAGCAATCCCTCAGAAAGGTATGGAAAATACAAAGAAACAATACAAAGAAAAAGGAAGAACAAGTGTTACAGGAGCAGGATAGAACCCATCAGCTTCCACATCAGCTGAAATACACACAAAGTGTTCAGTGCTTCATTTTCACAACATTTATCTCTATTACAAAAGTTAACCATATCACCTTCATACCAAGTCACACAGGGCAGGAAATCAATGTAAGGCTAGCCACAAGATAGAGTTAAGGCCCTATTCCCCGATCATGTTAGGCAAGTTACTTCCATCACTTCTGCAAGCACTTGACAAAAACAGTGACAGTTATTGTGCACATGTAATGCCTCATGACTGGGACTAAAAGGTATGCAGTCTACCTCTCACAAAATGAAAGCTTTATTTTAATGACCTTAACAAATGCTTTTTCACTCACTTGTTCCTGCAGTTGGAAGACACTCGAAGGCACCTGCTCAAAAACACATATTTAGTTGATGACACACATTACAATCCTCTGCCTCAAACACCTGATCAGGGCGGCCAGTTTAGCAATGCTGATCCATCTAGTGAAGGCACTAAGACTAAGGTCCCTACTATCGTCAGAGCTCAGGTATACTCATCCTTGTGAGGGCATCAAAGGCAGATGCATTGTTTGCTCCCAATGTAAATTCGGAGCTCCTCAGTCCCACCCCAAAAATAAAGGTCCACTGGTTGCAAACACAGGTTTTCCCAAGCACAGATTTAGTTTAGGTTTTCATACAGCTGTGTTCCTCAAATATAAAAAAATCCACAAATTGGTGTTCATCTTCTAAAGAACACAACAAAACCTTTACTCCACTGTGTACCACATTCTGTTATGCAAAGTTTGGTGAGCTATTGTATAAATGGTCAGAGTTGAAGTGCTGAAGCTGGAATAGGAGCATCTTTGTTTTGTTTTGTTTGTTTTGTTTTAAAAGGCATTGGTACTACTTTTCATACTCCTGCAGCTAGGAATCTAAGAAACCAGATGTCAATGGGACAAGTCCAACCAAGCAGTCCTGAGAGAAGAAAAAGCACGGTTATTTTAAATCTTCCATGATTTTTCCTTTTTCCCTTCCTCTCCAATAAGATACTGCTAATTTAAGATCTGACACCACATGGTGAAGGAATAGTGGTGGCAACAAACCATAAAACAATGTCTTTCAGTACTGTTCTCAAAAGGAGACTGTAGGCACATTCTCCAAGCTTGACCCTTTTTGGTAGCTGGGGTTTGGTGACCAGCAGGCATCATGGAGATGACTGGCAAAACAAGGTTAGGGAGGACTATTAAAAAACTTCAGCTTTCAAGCAACTTGCTTCTCACAGAAAACATTTTAGAGTCTTAACAGTTACTTTTGCTAAAAGTTAAATGATATGGGGAGGAAAAAAGAAAGAACAGAAATATAAAGACTGTAATACTTCTAATTGAGGCTATTCTGGTACCTGATATAACCAGCATTTCTCTGGCATAACCAAAAGGAACATATGACAATGAAATTTCAAGGAACGTTTTAACAGAAAAAGAAGCAAAGACATTGCAAAATGAAGCAAAGTCAAGATAAAACAGTTCTTAAAAGAATTCAAATACAATATGATGAAGGCAAAAAAAGCAATCCTACCAAACCCCCAAAAGACAGCAACCCAACACAGGTTAAAAACAAAGCTCTTCGTGTTCCATCTGTAAAACATGAGTCTCTGCATGCACACACCTGACCTGTTCCCAAGATCCTCCAGACTCTCAACTAGGACTTCTGTCCAACTCCTCTGGCATTTACGCACCTGCCCTGAGTCAGGTCAGTCCCGTGTTCTTCACTTCTCTCCTTGAAGTTCTCGGCCACTTTCAGTGCAATATTCACACACCCATCCACCCCCTCCCCTGGACCAGGTCCTGGCTTAGATCCTTTGGTAGTTAGCTGCTACATGTTGCTTGGTAAGACTCTGCACAAGAGCTAAAACCTGAGAGCAGCCTTACCTTATGGAAACATCAGGGCACAATGGAACTGGAAAGCTGATCCATTCCCCCTCTTATAGGGAGAAATTAGGTCACTTCCTTCCCCCTGTTAAACAGCTCTGGTAGGTATGGGAAGAATCAATTGCTCTATTCGGTACCGTCCCCAAGGCTTGAAATTCCAGAAGATAAGGTATCTCCGCAGTAGGACAGACAGGCTGAAATCAGTACTAGCCACTGTGTGACTAACCTACGAGACCTTCCTGGGGTTGTTTATCACCAGTTAAGAATTTGAAAAACTTCTGCCAGGAAAAGAAGGCGTTTCAGGCAACAGCTGATAAAAGATCTAATGAAAAGCACCAAGACAACTGCACATGAAATTCTTGCAAGAAAGAGTCAGTTAAGAAAATATTCAGAGGATGGCTGCCAAAACCCAGCCTCCAAGAAGAACCTTGTTTCTAAGAGGAAATGGAAGAGAAGCACTTTCAGAGAGTAAGCTTCAGAAACGGAAAAAAAAGAAAGGTTGAAATGATGTGTCGTTCACAGATGAATCCAGGCTGGATGGTATGTATCCAACAGAGTTCTTTGCTCAAATAAGCAGATCATATTCCTAAAAAGAAAAGCTTACTAATGACCTGAACTTAAAGTAAGAAGGCACTTCATATTTGAGAGTTCAGAAAATTCTACCCACAATAAACCTTCAAGAAGACATTTCTCTTTTTAAATTAAGTTTTAGAGATTGACATTTTAACAAGCAGCCTTTCAGCACTTGACAATTATTAGTCCAGACAGTTTCAGTATCTACATATTTTAACCTTGTGCTATATAGTGGCAGCTCCAAAATGCCCAAAAATAGTTGAAAAGGAGAGGAAAACCCACTATTAATCTTATATGTGGACAAATCACATTGAAACAGCACAGACAATAAAAAGTCAATAGATTTTATTGCAAAGGAAGCGGCAAAGAAGTTTCAAAATATAGAGATGTTCTTGAGGTCACAAAAATATTTTTGGGAAAACATTCTTGAGTGATTGCTAATGATGCCCCTGTTACTATTTACTTAGGGTCAGATGAACAAGGTGCTTTTTTAACATGCAAGACAGAACTCATGTCATATAAAGGGCTCACAGTCCAGTCTGATAAGTAAAAGGAGAAAAAAGAGCTATGCAAACCTGTAGGACTGAGAAAACAAGTCAGCCAAATACAGCATAGTGTGGGCCTTGCTCTGCCAAAGACTAAAAATATGAACAAGATAGACGTCTTGCAAACAGCTCAAAAAAGGCAACAGGGAAGATTGTGCCTTCACAAGGTCTATTTATACAGAACCTACCACCACAATGAATGACATGCAGAGTGTCTCATGTACCTGTAGATTTACAGCTCTTAGTTGTACAGGGAGTAGCAATAAGCACAGATAATTACCCGAAGTACTTATCCAAAACAATTTCTTAAATATACACTCTTGGAAAGCTGAAACCTCTCAAAGGATTACCTTGCTTTGCATTTCAGCAAAACTCAGTTTGAATGGATCAGTGTTCCACAGCCTCTTGCTCTGTCAGTCACCAATCTGCACTGGAAAAACCCTACTATTTAGTCTGCTGAGATGCATTTTTTTTTTTTTTTTTTAACATAAATACAAAGCCAGGCCATTCTAGTTGTACTCAAGCATGCCCCTCAATGGCCATTCTCCCCTTCTCATGCACACAGCTGAGCATTACAGTTTACGTTACCCTTGACCCCTCACCTAAACTATACAAATAAATAGCTCTTCATTTTAACATGGTAATAAAACTTAAAGATTAAAAACTCTGGATTCATATAAAACTGTTTCAAATGTCCTCACATGACCCTAAATCTTAATGCTTAATGAGCCTTGGGGCCCGTCTCTCTAAATTGGAGACATGCCAAATCCATGACGCCGATAATGTTTTGGCTTTACAATACACAGCCTGAAAACCGCAGGAGAACACCGATCTCTCCTTACCTCAAGGCACGGATCACGTGTAAAACTTCAAGTATGTCTATGAAACTCAAATACCTTCTGAGTTTCCAGGAATAGCAAATTCAAACAAAGCTTAATTAAGCGTAAGGGGCTGGGCAGCCACTAACTTCTCCGGTGAGGTAGCTGGCAAGACAAGAGTCTCTGCACTGTACACTACGCAGCCAAGTGCTGAATTGATGCCAGGCCCATACCACTGGCAGATAAGTAAAATAACATATCAGAATCCTGCAGTCTACAAAGATGACTGCGTACTTGTTTTCCCCTGCCAGGTCTCCATAAGTGGCAGGGCAATTTTGAATAAATGACATTAACTTGCAGAAACAATCTGATTTTTAAACAGCCAAACAACTGAAATACCATATATACAATTAAAGCTGCTCTGAAGTCAAGTTCCACACCTAACGGAAGAAAACGTTTTACTATTCCATAGCATTATACTTGCACTGATCTGGCACATATCCAGCCCTTACTGAAAACAGCATTCATGTCAGCCCAAAGCTTGGTCAGATGCACCATAACCATGATGCAAGCCCAAAGAAACTCTGCTCTCTGAGAATAAGCAGCTCATTCATCACCACAGACATAAAGAACACAAGCCAAGAAGATTTCTTATTTATAGCAGAAAATTATTCTCATAAGAGTAAATGATAAATTTCATCAATTAATTCTTGATAACAATCACTTTCAGCTCACGTAGATTTATAGCGACACTTTTTTCTTTAAATACTATTAAAATAATCAACATGCATGACTAACTTCTCACTTTTTCAAAGTTAAAGTACAATAAGGATTGTAGGTTTTATTTAAGAGCACATATTCCTAACAGGCATGACTGAAGGGAAGTACCTTTCCTAGATATTTTCCTGCATGAGAAAAGGAGTAAAACTTTTCCCTTAACTCACTGTACATAGCCAATTTTGCCAAGATTACTTAAAAGCAATAAACCACCTTTATATATGCTTGTTCAAAGAATACATAAAAGTTTATAGAGTCAAAGAATGCTGACTACAAACAATAAGCATCATTTCTGCACGTTTTACTAAGCTACATCATACCATGTGCTAATCTACAAAATAAATGCCTTGGAAAAAAAAAAGAAAGAAAAGTTTGGGAAAATGCTCATAAACTAGCATCCAGAACTGCATCTGCAAGTGACATCTATCTTCAATCACATCCGGTTATTACTCTTTCACTTTTATGTATTTATGCCATGGCTTCCCAAGGTATGAAGTTAAATATTTGTTAGAACTTTCATGTTTGAGAAAAATCAAAGATGTATTATGGCTGCATTTACTGCTATAAATTGATTTACATACAAACATAAAGCAGACACACAGATAAACTGTTCTACATATAGAACTCATGGTATTACACACTATCACGACACTGCTGGACTTCACTGCAAAGCCAAATCACTTGTGCAGATATCTGCATCTGGATTTGGTTTGAGTTTAAAGTCCTTTGCCTACAGTCCACATCCCAATTGTTGTTACTCTTTCATAACTTTATGTTTTGATCCTACTCCCGGCATTAGACTCTCATTACACTAATGAAAACTTTTAGGGTGGCTGGACTCCTCATACAGCTTGATTTCAGAAAAAGCTTGAGAGAAAATATGATTCCATTTGCTTATCATAAATGCTTATAGGTATATTTCCCTACTTACTAGGAGCCTTCAACCCTTTGATAGTCATATCAAGGCAAGTAAATAACTTGGATTTTCCAAGTCTCACATCCCCACGGAGACCACTCACACTGCTGAATGCCCAACGTGAAAGGAGAGAAGCTGCAGCAGCAGGGCAGGGCAAGGGGAGGTGGAAAGCAGGGAGAACAGAAAGGAACTGCTCTCCTTAAAAACACACCTCCAAGGATATTAGAGCAATTAACAACTGGGCAAGGTTACAAGAAGACGTATGCATCTTTGTCTTCACAATAATTTTAAGCTTACTAATAACAATTGTTACATGATTAGAAATAAAAGCAACTTCTACTTCCTTATCTACTGCTTCAGTAAAGCGACAGAACCAACCATATCAGTGGGACAGGTGGAGGGAGACAGCATATACTTTTTTTGTTGCAATCAACCTTCATTCAGATGTCTGAATCCATAGAATAGGAACACCTAAGCCCTGCAAAAAACAGATCTATTTTTTTCTTGATTAATCCTAGCTTCTTATGATATCTGGGTCAAACCTAAATATTAAAGCTATATAACAGTAATAAACAAACAAATAAATAAATAAGAAAAAAAGAATGCATGCTGGAACAGAAATTCAGGATTCCTAGAGATATTTGCTGCTATTGATGTTGTATTCCTCCCTCATATAGCTTTCCATCATGTCCCCAGGAGGGCACATTGCCCACGCATGCAGAAGCATAGCCAGGAAGCTCCTCAGTCTTTGCATACAACAATTTAATACACAAAGCAAGAACAGAGAAAGAGTTGCCTCTATTTCTGATGCCCCTTGCTGAAATCACCATCTGCACCGATGTCAGACAGCTATGCTAAAAAGCTATGAAATCATTTAAGGAAAACAGAAGTAGTAGTCACTGGCTTCTAAGCACAGCTGGGTGAACAATCAGAGCTGGTACTGTCAGGGAAACTGCACAAGTGGGCTTTCAAACCCAGCAAGAAGGAAGGGCTTGTGTTACCCTCATCTGTCAGCGTGCGGCTTGATGGCATCCTGCATTGTTTAAATATGTTCCTGAGCTGAGTGCGGCGAGCTATAAAAGTGTCATAATGAGGCCAGATCTAGATGGCAGCAACCGTGTAAACACCACCAGGGCATCGGGCACGAGGGCTCGCGGGTGCCTGTGGCTAGCTCAGGAGTGTAAGGCTTCCCCGCTAGTCAGGCTGTCGGTGCACAAGACATCTCTCCCAAGAGTCCAAGCTTTTGGCATGGCATAGTTGCATTAGTTTTCATGTATTGAAATATGTGCATAGTTGCTAGATGTGAATGAATGATTTATAACCAGTGTAGTGATGTCTGCCTGAGTTTACAAGGGACTGCTACAGTAGTACCTCAAGCGTTCACATCGCAGTAGTCTGCTAATTACCAGAACCACAGCTGGGAGAGATTTATGAGCCAAGGGTTTGACAGCTGGGAAGGCAAATGCTGCAAACAGCTTGCAGGAGAAGGCAAGTGCCACTATGGATTCTGAAATATCCCTTGAAGGAGCAGATAAGAGAGAAGAGGGAAAGACTCCTGTTAGTGCCTTGCTGAAACAGGAACCTGCACCTGAAGAAGCATAGGCCACAGACATTGCAATCAGCTGGAGGGAGGCCTGGCATTACTGTGTGTAAGGCTCCAGCAACCTGCTGCAGACAAAGACCTCCCCCTGTGTCATTTTGCACATGGCTAGTCTGACTTTTAGCAGACGACTCTGGCATGGTGCCTACCTCTCTGCTCCTCCCTTTTTTGTGCAAAAAGTCTGCAGGGTCCAAGGGTAGCTTGAGACCTGTTCAGGAGACCCAGGGCTTAGTGGCTGTATCCACCTGCTGACATCAGTTCCCAGTCTTCTAGCTGCTGGGATCCATCAGGATCTCAAAACACAACAGGCAACAAGAACACTGAAACAGCCACGTGAAAGTAAGCACAGCTCCATGCTCACATGGGCATCACCCACACAAGTGTCTGGCTATGAGCTGTCAGCTTATGACACTAGCGATTACTGTTGTCCTGGGGAGACGAACTGAGGCAAGTTTAGCTTTTTCCTAAAACTTTCAAGCAACAAGTCAGATAAACCAGACCAAACGTAATGACTTCTTCCATCTTCAGAAACCTAAGACACCTGTAATTCCTTTCTCGCCTTCTGCAGCTTATCAGAGACTTTGAGATGCAGTTTTCATCTACTTGTTGAGCTGTGATAAAAGCACAACAGTTTGGAAGAGAGAGCCTGAATACTGCCAGATTTTGTTCATGAGGTACCCAGGTGAAGTTTCTGATAAGCCAGAAAACTCCTATCTACAAAGTCAATATTGCCTGTGGCAGCTTTAATAGCAGCGCTTCACTGAGCAAGAAATAAAAAAATTAACTATCAGTGCTTCACCTGCCAAAGCCTGTACTTTTCAAAGATGCATTAAGAGCTCTCAGTGTTACACCTCCAAATTTCTTTTGAGTTCTTACAGTGGACTCGGATGCAGTAAGGAGCAAACTGTTATCGTTGGCCTCATAAATTCTTCATCACCAGAAAGCCAAACTTGAAGGCCTAAGTGGTAGCTCTGGTTAATGCTCTGCAGCCTACTAGCATTTTATCCACTAACCACAGCTGCCAGGTGCCACATGCAATACAGACATCACAGCCTCTCAGGTTTGAGGCTGAGGACACAGATCCCTTCAGACTGCTTTGCACTGATCCACAGGTGGCGAACAAGGACAAGCAATTTGCCCAACATCACAGAGCAAGTTAGCAGTATAACCAAGTGTTGTCCCTTGGCCTGCTTGCTACTGGAGCTCACAGCTTCCTAAGAAATACATATTTATGTATTTTGTTAGCAAAACATTAGTTAAGCTTTCCATCTACAGCATTTAAATCAGACTACATCTGTGTACTTGCAGATAAGGTTAGAAAAACACGGTTTATTGAAATACACATCCCTTACTTTTCATGCAACACAATTCAACCTTAACATTTAAAGAGCACTGAGAAGTGACTCAGCACACAGTACTTCCACTGAACACACAGGGGAGTGAGATCTTGTGCAAGAGGCAACCCCTATGTACAGAGAGGTGAACACCGTGCTCCTTCCGAGTTACACAACATTTGATCAACAATAACAACTACTTCCCTCCTCCCAAAGCCACTCCTCAGCAAAGACATGCAACTCCAATCAAACAAGATCATATCACTTCCTTTCTGCCTTTTTCCACTTTAACAGCTAAAGTTCAAGGTGTCTGATTAATGGCACCAGGGAGATATACAACAGTATTTACACAAGTTTCAAAGCTATTGTAAGCTACCTACGGTTGACTTACAGGATATTAGATCAACCATACTGCTGAAAACAGACTCCAAGTTCCAGCACCTTTCATAGAATAAAACAAACAGCAGCTGCAATGTTCCAGCGAAACATCTCAGGAGATATCATTCATAAATTTCAATATGCATTCAGTTCTGCCCAAGCTTCATCCTTCTAGTGTGCAAAGACAGCTTTTACCAATTTCAGTGACAAACCTGCCTGCCCAGGGAAAGAAATCTATCCATACAGATGATTCAGGCCAGCAGATTCTCCCAAACTCCTGACATCCTGCATGGGATTTTCAAAGCACTAGGGGCATTAGGGCACACTTCCAAATTTCTCTTAGAAGTCATCAGCTTTGGCAGCCAAGGCCACAACGTGCTTTTGGAAGACTCTGCCAAAAAAATTGCTGCTAAAACCACAGAGAGAAACATGCAAAAGTTAACTTGCATCTCTTGTCCAAAAATTACAAAACACATCATTCAAATACACCTTTAGGTAAAATTCAGAGGATGCTTAAACTTTCCAGAAGCTATAAAAGCAGCTGAGTATTGATGCTGTTCAGATGGTTAACTCTTGACAGCGCTTGGTCCTGGAGTTGCTCCAAAACACTTCACTGCAGCAGAGACGTCTGCAGGCAGGTGTGGAACACCATTCACCAATCTGTGGTTAACATCTTTAAATAAAAGGAAACCAAAAAGCAAACATCATTTTCATTTTACATAACTCAACTAAGGAGCTAGGGTGGAGTGAGGGAAGCACTCTGCAAAACCTGTTTTCTTTAAGCCACATTTCAATCCTCACCATAACAATAGCGTCAGCACTGAAAGGATGCTGCAGTGAAATACCAGTGCGCACAATGTCATAACTTGCAAAAGGAAACCAACAGACATACTAGCTGAGGTTCATTTCATCTGTAGTCAAGAATGTATTCAAGGCTCAAAGCTGTAAGTGTTACTTACTCACACAGAAGAATGCCGTTTTCTAATCCAGAACGGAAGTCTTTCTCACCAAAACTTCTGCCTGTCACTTGCTGCAAAAAAATAGGGGGAAACAAAAGAGTGGCATACGTTAGAAGGTGTACTTTTCAAGGGCAATTCGTAGCATACAGTTAAAGCATCTGCTGCAAAGGAAACATCAGAACGTTATAGGAATTGCCAAAGGGCTAAGTCGTGTACATCAGTGAGGTTCCCCCTTCCCATTTCATTGAGCTATTTAACACATCAGAGTATTTGCACTTACAGATTATAACAGAGCTGTTGCTTAGAGGTAAGAATACCCAGAAACAACAATGAAACCTGCAGAATGTTTGCAAAATTTTATCCTAAAGCATTCTGAATTTTAGAACTACTGTATTTACATGAACTCTGTGTTTTTGCTGCTTTTTTGCACCATGTTAAAAATTTTGTATTGGGCTTGAACTTCTGCCCTTTAACGTCTCACCTTCACGGAATAAGCAAATCCAACTGGAAGCACTCGCTTAAGTTGTAGCCCTTCAGACACACACCACAATACTCCTCATCACATGAAATGATATTTCACATCATGAAGTCAACTGTGAGCGTGAATACAAACCCGGTGGACGCTACAGTTTAGGCACACACTCATCCCTGTCAGGGATGCTGGGACCAAGCTGTAGGTTCTGCATTGCGAGCTCTTAAGCTGGCCTCTGCTGCTTAGAGGCTGACCATCGAGGAACCATCTAGGAATCCTAATCTTGCCTGAGGCTGCCGGATGCCAAAAGCATGACCGAAGCCCTGGGTATGACTCACTGCCATGTTGACAATGGCTTGCCACTCATCCTCAAATAATTCTCAACAGATGATGTGTAGGTAAAGAATAAGGTAAAGAATACTTGTTATTACCACCAACAAATATATAAAAATAGTTGCTGTGTTTAGAAAGAACTGAACAGAAACAAAACAAAACAAAAGGCCTGCCTTGTTTTCAATTGTCCTCCAGGAGGTCTTCTCCTCATCCAGCCAAAACATTTACCGGATGCTTATAGAGTTCTCATGGCTTGCATCCAATCTTTCAGCAAGTCCCTCGCTCTGGGCGTTGCTTCCACCATAGAAGAATAGCGGCTTGGGGACACATCTGTCCTTACGTACCAGTTTTCTCCTTGCTGTTCCATTCACATACAAGACCCTTCCCCTCCCAGTTTCCTGTCATAACGACAGCAATTTATAAAAGCTGACAAGTTTGTCACTTTCCCACGGGATTAGTGGCTGCACCAGCTTCACAAATGCTGGTTGTGGCTACACACAGTCTTAGAGAGAGGACAACACTTTTTTGAATTAAAATGCAAATACAAAGCCTAAAACCTAATCCCTCACTTAATTATAAGCATATTGTTTTTTAAATATGAAGGAGCTTCTCCCACAAACTGGTATGACAGTTTACAAACTTTACCCCCCCATACTCTGAAAGTCAAGTCACATTTTATTCAAATGCATAAAGTAGAACAAGGCACTGGGTCGCCCTCATACTTCAGTAGAAACCAGACACAATTTGCCAGAAGGAAATGACCTCTAATCATCTAAACTACCTCTAATCATAGGGAATCATGTCTAATCTTGATCTGCTGGGACTGAGGGAAATCATGACAACGTAACCATTACCATTTGGGATGAACTATAGACTCAGAACATCAAAACTGACATTTATTTCATCCGCAGAATAGAGTACAGTATAGAAAGGAATAGGAAGAGCTACTTCATAAAGACTTGACTCACAGGGGAAGACCTCTGTGCAGGAAAAAAGAAAGACGACAGACATTTTATTTCATTCCTCAACCTAAAGCAACATCAAACATTCCAGCTGTGGAAGTCGATCTTTTTATGTTTGTTGAACATCCGCGTTCACCAGGGAGCAGTACCAAAACTGTTAACACAATTGAAGTAAGAATCGACCTGCCAAAAGCTATCCCATGGGTATTGCTGTCATTACTGCTGATGTAGGAAGGTTTCATACATAATATCTGGCTGCACGAATAAAATCATGAAATGCAAATGTACAGCTGGAACAACAATTCATCCAGCAAGAGGTACAACAAGAACTGACAGCAGGTGAGGAAAGACAGGAAGGTCTAGAAACAGTGCATATCTGTTTAAAAAGGAACTGGAAGTAAATGAGGCATGGAAAGGCTTATGCCCATTCTAGATGCTTCAGCTGCAGAGGGGAAACATTCATCAGCTACAAGTTTCCCGGTTTAGCCAATTAAAATGTATGAAAAGTTCAACAGAGAAAGGCTGGAAACTAAAAATAAGAGTGAAGATGACATTATAGATGTCAAAGATAAACCCAAAAGGGGGCTGAGAGGAGCAAGCAGCTGTATCCATCTTTTCCAAGAGGAATTCAGAGCTCGGTTTCTTAGCAGATGCACACACATGTATATGCATGCATACACATGGAAATTGCGTGTTTAACCACGATAGCACAAAACCATTGCATGCTTCACAGGCCTATGTTAATGTTATGAATATGATCTGAGCACAGTTCTGTTCCCACCAGTTCATCTTCTTACATATCTGGGAAAAAGCCTCCAGTGACTGCTGGATGAAACTCTGAAAACACTGACATACAGAGGGTAGCACTTATGCTGCTGCTGCTGAGCTTCATTGCTGAGCTTCACTGGAAAAAAAAAAAAAAAGCAAGCTGTAAATCTGCAGCCAGGTACAGAAAACTGGAAAATGGGGGGAGCAGATCTCCAGCCCATCAGCTTTCATGCCACAGAGAATGGGTGTTCAGAACTGAACCGTGTCACAGGTATGGACAAACACACTCCGGCAGTTCAGGAGAAAGCAGGGTACCTTGAAGAGTTACCTGTTCACTTCTGCAATGTCAGCACATTGTGATTTCCTGTAGCGCAAGGGCCCAAAAGTTAGAGCTAAGCACCTTAAAGGAAAAACACAGCTGTATCCTCCTAATGATTGCTAAAAAAAATGCCTGCCACTTCTTCAATAAGTTTTATAAAGCCGGTAGGAAGAGAGTTGCCTTTCCATATCATACTGCAATGCAAAGACAGAGAACAGAAGCAAAACACAATACATTTGTTATTTTGCTTCATTTATGTGAGGAGGAATTGTTTTTATTCATCATCTGGATGATATTTTATTCTCTAAAAAGCTGCAAGCGTCTTCAACCAGGGCAATTACTTCACTGCCGGATGTGTTTCTCAGTTTCACTGCCACTTAGCAACCCAGAAAACTAAACCTAAAATGAGTAATAAAAGTTATTCCAAAAGGAGTATTAGGAGACTAAACCACAGCACGCTGACTCTCTATCACAAGCTTATGGCAACAGCTTTAATATGTATTTATACACAGTAACACTTCTTGTATACAGTATTGTTGCTGATCAACTCCTTTGTTCTTTGCAGTTACGCATGCCACTAAATCTATGTCATCATGTGTGGCTGTCATCCAGCCACTAACCAGTGCCATATTACACAACTCTATTTTCACTAAGCTTCAGTTCACTTTGTTTTCCTAGCATTTCGTGTGGCTGCTGGTGCTTCATGAGATGGAGCTTGCAAAGCCTCTGGTGTCAAAACAGCTTAAGGGCATGAAAAAGAAAAGGTGACAAATTAGTGAGCAGATGCTGTCCTCAGGTGAAATTTATCTCAGCCAACAAGATACAAGTAGATGAATAAACACTAGGTCATCGGGGACAACACTTTGAAAATAGCTAGCTTGATTTTCTGTGGGCACATCTGAAAATAGCATATAAAATACTGAAGAAAAATATAGACGCAGCAGAGAGAGGTCTTTGTTACTCTCATTACACATTTTGGAGAGCCTGTGAAGCATGACAGCAAAGAAAGGATGATTTTCAAAAAGTTTGGTAGGCTGTTCATTTCTTTTTATATAGCTACACTGCATCTCAATTTTGTGCAATCACTTTTTTCTCCCATACCAATTTTTACTTAAATGAAAAAGTCCACCCAGCTACAAAACTAGAAAGCACACTGCCTGTACTTCAGGGAGATGTAAAAGTAAGGCTTCAACTATAATAATCACAGGTATGTAGATAGGAAGCACTGGATCATATAAGCAGCAGGCAACACAAGCCACCAAAGACGACGCATGACAGTTTTTAGTACATCAGGATCAGGCACTTCCAGAGTAATAAATTCCTACTTCCCCATTTCCAAAATTACATTTGAGCTAATAACACAAATATGCAAATTAAATTCCTTTTTCACATAGCACAGATAAACAACACCGATGAAGTTAAAGTCCGCTGTACACTGGTGGACAAGAACTGCACTGAACTCCTATCGCAGCGCAGCAGGACTTCACTGGCGCCCGGTTCTGCGATGCTTTGCTCTGTCCGTAGAAGTGGACACAGCACACCATCTCAGTATGAGCTTGCTCTCTCTACTCCACAGCAGAAGGATTTAAATTGCTAAAATTATATCAATATAAGCCAGTCCTGAACAGCAAAATTACAAACGCTAGGAAACTAGAAGCTAGCTCAGAAACTTGAAGACTACATGAACGGAGCTTACTGAGAGCACCAAACCCTGGTCCAGGCATACCTATCTTCCAGAAAAGCCGAATGATGACAAGCATTCTGCACAAAGCTTTACGAGGCATTACAGTGTTGAGGTAATTCACTTTTAAAAGCAATAAAAGGGTCAACAACTTAAGTGTCTTTGGTGTGAATTTCTGCTATCAAGGACAAAACCAGCATGAGCTCAGAATGACTAATGTGGCCAGCAATGAACCACCTGAAATTCTGTGGTACGGAGCTCAAAAATTTAAAGAATGCAGCGGAGTAAGGGGAGAGATTTCACATTGGGTAGCAAGATTAATCTGTAAAGAAAGCACTTAATATTATTTATCTTTAGATCTTCCACTTTCTGGTTACTTAAGTGCAATTTGCAAAGTTAACTAGCCATGCTGAAGTCTCCTTTGCTCTCCTTTTCCTCCTGCTGCTCACCCTCACCCTGTTCTTTGAAGTGACACAGAGCTGACTTGCTCTTTATCACACTCCATAGGAACTCCATTTTTCCTAGCAACAATAGCAGAAAATATAAGATACCATATTCTCCTCTATGTGCTTTAAAATCCCTTCTGCCGCTACCACGCTGTCACTTGGCTTAGCTGACAGTTTGGTGTCAACATATAGCATGGCAGAACGATAGCCACTGACACAAACATACTCCCAGCCCCTTTGGTGGACCCAATTCCAAGTCCTCACAAAAAGGAATGATTTCTTTGCTACAGGATGCTAATCAATGCCTTTTCCATGAAGGGAGTAACAACTAAAAGCCACAACCACTGATTCTTTCATGCCCTTTGCATAGTTTAGTGAGCAAATAATCCTAAGAATGGACACATATTTATATTTATGTATATTTATATTTAATGTGTACACTAAGAAGAACAGATCAACTTAGTACTTCATTTAGTAAACCTGTCAAAAGAAATACAGAAAGGAGAATAAAATAAACGCACCAAACTCACACTCCATCCCTATTCCTCCTATTAAACAATTTTTTTCCGAAAGGAAGACAACAGAGCTCCACCTACACTGAAGACAAATCACAAGGTGACCCTGAATAGAGCAGCTCTGCTTTGTTGGCTCAGGCCTTGAGTTTAGTGGGTCTTTGACAATCCCCCCTCGCTGCTTCAGAACACACCAACGGAGAGAAGAGATCTGCCTCTGAGCATCTGCACCATGGCTCTGCCTGCTGAATGGCCAAGACATGACGAGAGAAGACAACTGCAGGCAGACGAGGTCTATTGCTGCTGATAAAGCACAGGCATCACGATTCCTCCTCTCCCCATTAACATACCACCGCCATCAGCAACTATTACCTACCCAAGGCTTTAAAGTCTGGGAAGGTTTTACTCTCGCTAATCCTGCCCGTCACCAGAGCTTTCCACACTAAAATTCTGCATTGGTAACAGTAGTATTATACATATGGTGTTGCCATACATTGTTTGAATTTATGATCACACAGAGCCGCACGCATCTCTGCCAGGACATCTGGTAGTATAATCCCAGTTGGCTGGCAAACTGCTAAAGAGTGTTAAAATTTCATGATAGAGTAAATCAGGCTTCTTTTTAATCTCCCCTCCCTAATTCTGTTTGTATACATGCCCAGGTGCATTGCCAAACGTAGCAGCCTTCCCTTAGGGGCAGGGTGGGACAGAAAATGTTTCATTAAAGGTTGAATGTTTTGTGGAGAAAGAGAGCAAAGAGCAGCAAGAAAACTTAAAAGCAACTTCCATCAGAATTCTCTTGGCTGCAGCGCAATTCCCAAAAGCTTCACCTAGCAGCAGGTCATCTGTTACATCAAATTTGTATTTGACAGTCAGTAAATTGCTATTGCATCGTTGTTTTATGGGTAACCAGCTTCTTATCTGTACTTCAAGCAGTATTATCAAAATTAGATACCAGACGACAGATATGACAGAACACCCTGAGATACCTGGTTTCAATCAGTGGTTCAGTCTAGGGTTCTTTTTATTACTTAAAAGAAGAAAAAATAAGGCATCTATGAGAAAAACTTATTTCCTGTATTGTGGAATCCATCATTTCTTTCTTAGTTTTAATATGAATTAAAGAAGGGGGGTTGCAGGCTCTTGCCGTAGATTTACCAGTCAGATGTTTATCCTCCTCCTTTATTTGGGAGAGTAAGGAGAAATGAAGTGTTATTTCAGGAAAATAACTTCTATTTGATGGTAGCATAATGATACGTTCTTCAGCTCTGTACTGCTTTCTTTAAAAACACAACCCCATGCAGGTCAGAGGAGCAGAGACTGGGATTAGCACGTACTGCTAATGTAGACTCAACAAATACAACACACACAAGACAGGAGTGCAGGATGCACCTCCTTGATCCGAGGCCCTCATTTAAGCTAATCCTGGCTGTTCCCACAGAGCCTGGCCTCACTCCACTTCAGTGTCTGGAGGAGTCATCTCTTTGGCAGCTGACTAGGTAAACTGAACCACCTTTTACTACTGCACAGCCTATTCCACTTCAGGGTGAACCAGTCCTTCCTGGAAGCTCCTAGCTGCACCTTTGAAGGGAAGAGGAGCAGATGACTAATAATCACTAGCTCTCATGAACACCTTCCAGGCTTACCTTTCCCCAAGGTCTTGTTATTTTCTTACCCAACCAGGCTAAACTGTCTGCTCATTGAAAAATGAGAGGCTCATAAAAGTTACTACAAATTTTCCAACTTCTTTATTATGATTCCCTAGGACTTGCCATGTACAAACACCCGCACTGCCTCTCTGTCGTCCCTCTTTCGATGCATGCAGAAAAAAGTTTGTATAGGGAACTACTCTCAAAAGAAATAGCTATTGATGTAGCCTTTATTGTTTCCCTGACATGATATTTCTTGAAGGTGGAATTGGTTCTGCTAGAGAGAGAACTCAAGCTCTGGCTACTGAACTCAGTGTAGCTGTCAGCCTGAAACAATCTCGCTTTTTTTTTTTTTTTAAATCAAGCAAAAGCTTTTTTAGCAAACACCTGGAGAAATTTTTCCCTTGCCTCAGGTTGATTACACTAGCAACTATCCAACAAAACAGGAAATCAGGTTTCTGGGCATCGCTGAAAGGAAAAAGAGTTAAAAGACAAAACTCAAACCTACATCCATTCTAACTCCTTTTTCTACTTGCAGCATCTCACAGGAGCAAATTCATAGACTCTTGAAAAAACACTCCTCCAAAATGTATGCTACATTGCATCATTTACATGTTGAAACTGAAACATCTGCTAATAAAACCCTCTATTTTCTCTCCTCCAGCTTTAGAGAATTTAGAGCTTTAAATACTTCCGATTCAGGACTGTCTGTCAACTAATTACAGCTGCAGAGACAGAAAAACACAAGTAGCAGATTCCTCACTGAGCCCAATGTCTTGTCCCTCCCTCAAAGCAATGAAGAGATCAACAGCTCTGCAGGAGATGAAGGGATCACTGCAGTATCTAGATTTGTTAATCTCCCCTTCATACTACTGTAACCTATTTTATATTATCACTGCATTTATGCGTTACAAAACCATTTTGCTACTTCTTCTTGGACAAGCAAGTTTTTGACACCAATGCATTGCTTTGTCCCAGGAACGTGCATCTTGGCAGACAACTTCAAGATTGTACACATTTAAAACTTGACAGAGACAGGAACGCAAGAAGCTGCAAGTTAGAGAGGCCCAACGCTAGAAGCACTTCAGCTTGTCATTAACCACTGTCAACAGAGACTACCAAAGCTCAGTAATTACTGAGCATTCGCAATGAAAAATGTCTGCCAGGAGACATCAGCTTCCCTTTTTGAAGAAATTAGATGTTCACTTGAGCCAACCATTACTGAATTTAACCAACCATTTAAAGATGACACTTTGTCTTCAGGTCTCAGTGGAGCCTCTGAATTGCCACTGATGAGCATCACTAGGCACCAGTCTACCTTGAAGCTTTTAAATTTGAAGTCATATCAAGACAATTCCATATGTAAAATGTCCCATTTACAGTCTGTACAATTTAAATTATATATATATATATATATATATA